>CM046033.1:24636647-24831580 GCA_025215565.1 Flaveria ramosissima
CTTATGAGTTATGGAACAACAGGCCACCGTTCATTGGCTTTCTAAGGCCTTGGCAGCAGGTGTACCCTACTTAACAGAAAAAAGACAATTTGGCAAAATTAGCTGAAAAGTCGGATGATATATCTTTGTTGGATATTCTCTTACTCTAAAGCTTATAGGGTTTTAATATTAAAAATCAACAATTTGAGGAATCTTCCAACATTGTAGTCAATGAGCACACTCCTTGTGTTAGAGGGAATGGCCCTGATCATATCTTGATTTAAAATTGTTTCCAAACTATTCTAAACCATCTTGTGAGAATGTTTCAGCTGGAACAGGTGCTCAAAGTGACTCTGATGAAGATCAACTGTTTGAGCTTCCCAGACCTATTCCAAGTTCTCCAAGAGTTGCAGCAAATCAAGTTCTCACTATTGAAGATCTGACAGTATAACCATCTCAAGAGATAGTGGTACTTCAACAAGGGATTCACCTGCTGACTTTCAAATCTCTTTAGGTGACCCTGCACAACACCAGGCTGATGAAAGCACCATCTTGAAGGAACAGGCAACTGTTAATGATGCTTACACACAAAAAAATGATGTTTCTCTCTCATTCATTCAATCAGTCCTCATTGAATGAGTTTGAAACAACAGCTGGACCAAGTATTCAAGCTCCTGAGCAAAATATGTCCAGTTTGGGTATATCTTTGCAACTGGAGGTGATTCCTAGACTCAGGATTCATAACACTCATCCAGCTGAAAACATCATAGGGGAAGTCTCTGAAGGCGTGAGAACAAGAGGACAAACTCACAATGGGAATGTCTGTTTGTACTCATGCTTTTTATCCAAATAGAACCCAAGAAGGTGGAAGATGCCTTGAAAGATAGTAGTAGCTGGGTTGAATCAATGAAAGAGGAGTTGCTTCGATTCGAAAGACAAAAGGTTTGGAACCTATGTCCGCTACCATCTGGTCAAGTACCTATAGGCACTAAATGGGTATTCAGAAACAAGAGAGATGATAGAGGCTTGATTATCAAGAACAAGGCAAGACTGGTGGTTCAAGGATACACTCAAGAGGAGGGAATCGATTATACTGATGTCTTTGCACCTGTTGCAAGACTTGAGGCAGTTAGGATCTTCCTTGCTTATGCTGCATCCAATAATTTCACTGTCTACCAGCTTGATGTCAAGTGTGCCTTTCTATATGGGGATATAGATAGGGAAGTATATGTATGCCAACCTCCAGGATTTGAAGATCCACAACATCCCAACTATGTATGCAAATTGGATAAAGCTCTATATGGGCTGCATCAAGCACCTAGGCTGTGGTATGAGACATTGTCTCAGTTTTTGAAGAATGGTCACACCAGAGGTACCATTGATAAGACTCTTTTCATAAGAAAGTCTGGGAAAGACATCTCGTGCTCGTTCAAGTCTATGTTGATGATATCATATTTGGTTCCTCAAATGACCAAATGTGTAAAGACTTGAGTTAGAGTATTATGAAGAAGAAGTTTGAGATGAGTTCCATGGGAAAAATGGACTTTTTCCTT
Organism: Flaveria ramosissima; assembly: GCA_025215565.1. Lineage (NCBI taxonomy): Eukaryota > Viridiplantae > Streptophyta > Magnoliopsida > Asterales > Asteraceae > Flaveria > Flaveria ramosissima. The sequence goes on from CM046033.1 coordinate 24,638,180, forward strand.
GGAATTCAGGTAAAGCAAATGAAGGAAGGGTTCTTCATCAATCAATCTAAGTATGTCAATGATATCTTAGAAAGATTTGATATGAAAGATTGTAAAGCAGCAAAAACACCTATACCCAGAAACCACAATCTCTGCCCTGATTCTGAGGGGGAGGATACTGATCAACATCAGTATAGACGCGATTATTGGTTCTCTGATGTATCGCACAACAAGTAGACCTGATATCATGTTTGCAACTTGCATTTGTGCAAGATATCAGGCTGCTCCAAAGGTGTCTCACCTAATAGCTGCCAAGAATTCTTAGATACCTCAAAGGAGCACCTAAACTAGGTCTCTGGTATCCAAGAAATAGTGATTTCAATCTCTATGGTTACTCTGACAGTGATTATGGTGGGTGCAACATCAACAAGAAATCAACATCTGGTGGATGTCAATTTCTTGGTGGAAGGATCATCTCATGGCAATGCAAGAAGCAATCCTGTGTCTCTACATCAACTGCTGAAGCTGAATACATTGCTGCTGCTAGTTGCTGTGCTCAGCTGCTGTGGATTCAAAACCAGATGATAGACTACGGATTCAACTTCATGAGCACTTCTATCCACATTGACAACAACAGTGCTATATCCATTACTGAAAATCCAGTGAAGCACTCCAAACTAAGCACATTGATATCAGGTATCATTTCATTAGAGATATTCATGAGAAAAATCTTATCAAGCTAATCAAAGTTGACTCAAATGAACAATATGCTGACTTGTTCACCAAAGCCTTTGATGAACAAAGATTTAAATATCTCATTACAGCTATTGGGATGATAAACATTGATTAGTTGATCTCATTAGAAACCTTTTAATGTGTAAAGTCTCATGTCAAAACAATCTAAGCCCTGTTACAAAAAGATCTTTTCTAAATTTTATCTAAGTATGAATTCTTCCGAAGAGAATTAACCCTCAGAAGATATTTTGCATATCTTCCGAAGCAAATTTCTCCCAGGATAATTTTCTTCTCGGAAGAGTGTTAAGTCTCGGAAGAAGCGATTGATTTCATATCAGATCTACTTCCGAAGCTTATAACACACTCCACTTGAAAAGGCAACATATACTCTCGGAAGTAATCAATTTACCTTCGGAAGTAAATTTGCCTTCGGAAGAATATTACCTTCGGAAATGCTTTATACTCGGAAGAAGAAGATTTTACTGTGTAACGGAAATCTTTTGGGCCCCCACTCTGTAAAAAGTAAAGATTTTGTTAATGATGTCGGATTATTTAAATGGACTAACCTTACCGCTCATGTCACATCATCCACTGAAACCTCACATCGTCTTATCCAACCCCCTTTAAACCGCCATTCCACCCATTTAAATACTTCCGGTTAATCACTTACATCCTTTTTACCCGAATTACTGCCCTAAAAGCTTTCTTCATCTTCACTTTACCCTATTCCGAACTATCTTTCTGTAATTTTCTTCAATGACACTAAACCCTCAACACAACCAAGTCGCACTCCTTGATTCTTCAAGGGATGTTGACTTCTCAGACATCATCTCCTTTCTGACCCAATCTTTTTGCACCGCTCTGACTGTAAACCCCACGATTTACTCAAACCATATGTCTGAATTTTGGGCAAATGGTCAGATTGAAACCCTAAATGGGGTTTCGTGTCACATCTGTGGCCAGGAGTTGGTCATTCTGAACAAATCATCACAGGGAGTATCTAGAGCTTCATGATGAGGGCGCTCCAACGAAATTCCCCAAAGCAGATTTGGACAATTTTTATCTCCAAATGGGATATGGTGGAGATGTTAGCAGGTCAACTGTCTACAAATTCAACTTCTCTTACAAATGGAAGTTCCTGCTGCATGTGGTTCTTCACTGCTTGTCTAATAAATCTGGGGGATGGGATCAAATCCCATATGAACTTGGGTGCCTAGTTCATGGGTTGGTGAAAAGCCTCCGCTTCAACTATTCAAGATTTGTGCTGACTAACCTCATGGGAAATCTTCAAAGGGACACATGTAGTATCCCAGGTTTTCTCCAGCAAATATCAACTGTGAGCGGACCAGAGCAAGCTTGTCTGTGCAGCTGCTCTGACTGCTCCTCAAATGAGCCCGACCATCTTCAAGACTTTGAAAGAGTGTCACAACTTCACGGAAGGAAGAGATACTGCACTTCTTCCAGGTATGATTGAGCCAATGGCTCCTGGTGACATCCCTGTTAACCCCATAGGTGATGAACCCACACCAGCAACTACCCTCACTTGCCAAATCTACCTTCTCCACCATTACCTTTACTTATCAGAGACGTCCCAAACGAACCCTGTTCAATCTTCTCTGATTGAACAAACTCCTCATGTTTTCTACCCTAAAAAGGCTAGAATGGAACAAAGGGCTCCCACTCAGCCTAAGGTCCAACCATCCTTCACAATTGACCTCAATATGGGTCTTGAGTCTCCTCAGTCTCAGACCCGTGAGCCCGAAACCCAAGCTGATAGCCCTCAGGGAGAGTCTCTATACTCCCCTGAGCAGCCAAAAAGGACAGCCCTATCACAGGCTCAATGCCTTTAGACATTGATCAAAGTCCCAGGTCATTAGGTTTCACTTTCATATCCTTTACTGACCTTTTAACTGGAGCTGATGAAGAGATTATGTCTCTTAAGGGCAATGAAGTTGATCCACAAACACCCTCTCAAGGATCAACAGAGCCTAGAGAGATCACTATCTCTAGCCCCCATCAGCAAACCTTTACTGAGGTGAGTCCCACTGATGTGGAGGGGACTCATGTAGATTCAGCTGCCACTACTGAAGGAGCCTCAATGGATCCTCAAGATAGTGTTAACATAACTAAGACTGAATCTACGGCAACCATGCCCTTTGATGACTCTGAAAGAGACATCATTGTGCAAGGGAAACCAGGGCGCCAAGAAACCACATCTGGTGGTGAGGATGAACATACAAGGTATGTTACCTCATCTCCCCGTGATTCTTCAAAAGAAGATGAGGGAAGAATGCAACTCACCATTCAAGACCTACTTTCTAAAGTCTCAAATCTTGAATACAAGGTTAGGACTTTAGAGGATAGGTCTGCCACTCAGCAACTTGAGATTGAAACTCTCAAGGCCAAACTAGCTGAGAAACAGATTGAGAGGTCTGTTAGGCATGTACCAACTCAGGTCTCCTTGACCTATTCCTCTAGCTCATCAAGCTCCCAGAATGATGCTACCAAAAAAGGGGAGAGAGTGTTCAGAGACAAAGTCAAAGGCAGGAGAAAACCCAAAGTCAAGCTCTCACTTCCTTGAGCTCAAAGTATCCTATGCAACAAGCTTCAATTTTCCCTGAGCCTCCTCCAGTTGTCATTCAAGTGGATCAAAGGATGCTCCAAGATCTCAATAGGTTCTTTAACAAGTTCCTATTAGAATTTTTATAGAACAGCCAAGTCCTGATATGTTTGTGATCTACTTCGGAGCTCAAGAGCTTCAGAGGTTAAATGCACCTTCTACCACTATTGAGGAAGTTGGTCAACCTAAGGTCCAAGTGGAACCTGAGATTAACTTCGAAGGGGTACAAGGACGCAACTGAAAAAGTTGGGACAGATAGTGCATTTTCACAGACTTTCGAAGCACAATTAAAGCCTCGGAAGAACAATTTCAAACTTCCGAAGCTGAGATTGCTGCTGCAGAAGGACTATTCTCATTATCTGATGATCTAATAGTCACAGATGCAATCCTGGAACTTGCATCTGCGGTTAATAGGGAGGATTTTCTCATCCAACCTTTAGCTCTAACATTGGCATTAACTCCAGCTCCCATCTCTACTACTCAACCTGAATCTTCCATCCAAGAACCCCCAAAAAGTAGTAGTACTTCTGAAGACATCAAAGGAAAGAGGAAGATGACTTCGGAAGAGCTTCAGGAGGAAGAAAGATTGGAGAAAATCAAAAGAAAAGGTAGGCTTCCAACTGGAAAACTGCTAGCTGCAAGTACCAAAGCAGCTGCAGCCAACCAAGAGGCAGTCAACAACAGAAAAAGAGTAGAGATTATTGATAGGATTGTTAGTCTAGGAGCTGCAACTGAAGATATACTCCTGCTACCATTAGTTAATAAAGCTGGAAAAGGCAACCTTGCTGCTAAAACAGCAAAAAGAAGAAGCTGCAAGGTTGGCCTTAGAACAAGAAAGGGAGAGGAAAGAAAGAGAAGCTGATCTGCAGCTCAGGAGGGAAAGGATAACCTTCCTAACCTCCAGAGGTTTCTCTCAAGAAGAATTATCTCCACATAACAATGATACGATCTTATGGCTCTTCAACAAATGGAGAAAGAGAGAAAGAGAGCTGCAAGGAAAAAGCTATTGCAGAAGAAGAGGAAAGGGAAGAGGAAGCAGGACTGACTGCTGCCAAGAAGATAGGTGAGAAGCATGGATGAAGAGCTATCTCAAGGCTCATAGCTTCTCTGGCAGGCAGGTGGGTCCTATGTCAGAAAAGACTCTCCAGCGACATGTCAGTGACATTAAGGCTGACATTCGCGGGGGGAGAGGAAGGAGATGTGTAGAAGGGGACAGGGGATGACCTTCAAAGCAACCACTCAACCCAAGCTCCAAACCTAACCTCAACCTGAACCTATACCCTTTTCATTCCCAATCAAAACCGAACCAACAACTGAACCATACACCCCTGAACCTACACCATCACCCCTACCAACCTCTTCACCTCAACTACCTAAACTACCCATCCTCCAACCCAAAACTCTAGCCAAAACCCAAACACCTCAAGCTACCATCAACCCATTAAACCATCCCCTCAGCCTTCTAAACATCTCTCCTTGGAAGAATTCAAGGCAGTCAAAACAAAGCTCATAAACTGCACAACTCTGAGCGATATCTCTTGTGAGGAGGATTCAGTCAATTTGACCTATGTTGACGGATCCTCAAGTTCCCTCACTAGATATCAATCTCTTGATCTGCCCAGAGGAACTTTGGACCAAGCTGCAAATCTCCTTGGCCTCAATTCAGACACTTTGAATGAGAAAGAAAAGAAGCTAAGGAGAAGGCTGGTGACTCTACCGGATACTAAGAAAGGAGACCGGGTGCCAAGACAACCTCTTGCACCTAGAAAGAAGATCATCCAGTGGAGGTTCGAAGACTCTTCTCACAACTTTGTTGTTGAAAGAGAGAATGGAGAGCTCAACAGGCTAAGTGCCTCATCTCTGCTACACTTGAGCAGGTTTGACATTGCTAAGTTATCAGAGAAGCCATTCTCCAATCCTTCAAACTCTGATGTAGCTTCCCATATCAGAAATCATCTAGGCAGCCTTCATATGGCCGAGCTAACTGCTAGAAGCAAGGTTGAAGAAGAGTTGAAACTGAGAGAGGAGGAGAAAAGGAAGGGATCAGCAACCAAAGGCAAAGCCTTTCTACAAATGGTTGAAGGTCCTGAACTTGAATCCATAGTTAGATGGGAGTATGACTATAACTCCCGTCAACTAACTCTTTTCAGGGGGACACAACAAAGGGTACATGTCATTCAGAGTGATAGACTGGATCTTCTATCCACCAATGACTTGTACAAGCTTCTCAGCACCACTTCAGGGAAGAACAAAGAGACAGACAAATACCTTTTGTCCCTGGTGCTGAAAGCTTTGAGAAGCAGAAATAAGTGAGGTTTTGGTAGCATCAGCCTAGGGGGAGTTTGTTGGATCTAGAAAGGCTGGTGCAACCAAAACCAAGTCACTTAGAAGATTTTGGTACAAAAAACAAAGGACTTCTGAAGCTAAGTATGGAAATTCCGAAGGAAGAAGGAGCTCTTCCGAAGACAAAGTGTAAAACTTACTTCCGATGGAAAACTCCAACTTCCGAAGACAAAGAACCTACTTCCGAAGATCAAGACTTAGAATGAAAGATCTGAAGTCAACTTCCGAAGTACAGAAGTCCTCAAACCTCGGAAGTATAGAAGCCTCTTCCGAAGTATAAGTGGCTTCGGAAGAACTTGTTCTTCCGAAGCCAACTTACCTTCAGAAGACACTCCTATTATCCAGTGGACATAAGTATGGTCTCTCTGACACTCTGCTGCAAATCTCTGAGATACTGCATGGCGTTTTCTCAAAAGCCATGTAGTTGACCATACTTTAATCCACTGTTTACCTTTTTATGTTAGTACAGTTGCCATCTTTAGTTGGTGACAAAAGGTAAGTCATGGACATGTCATGACTACCATATCTTAAATAATACTTTATCTAAGATACCTTAACTTTAGCATTGTAGTATATGCTTTAGTCTTAGGTTTCTAGCTGGTATCAAAGTATATCCGGCTGTAGGATCTAGTATATATAGTTTCTCATTGTAACTCATGTAACATGCTTGTAAGAGTCTTGTAATATCTTGAGTTGAGAAGTAATATATAAAAGTGCCTTGAAAATTTATTTCTACGTGTTCCTTTACTACTTATTATATTATTATCAACTCTTGTAAAAGACATTACTTCATCTGATTTGAGTGTTTCCATAAGTGAGTTTGAGAGAAATCCAAGTGTTTAAGTGACAAACCCGATCCTGCAGGTGGTGAATGTACTTGCCCTAGGTACTGGAGTTAGCTTCATGCATAATGTTCGAGGTCTATAAAAGACCTCAGGCCTAGTAACCAGCTTCGTGCACAATGTTCGGGGTATTGTACATGTCATCGAAAGTAATGAACGTACGAATGAAAGTAAGAAAGTTATGTATGAATGCAACGAAAGTGAATGATAATGACGTACGATGAATGAACGAAAGTTAACGAACGAATGATAAAGATAATAATGATATCATCTATGTGTATGTATGATGTATGATCACGTACGATTGTAAAGAATGGTTTTAAACGAAAGATAAAGTATGTTTTATTTTAAAACTAGAACTCACTCAGTAACACTGACTTTTATGTGTTTTCAGTTGGCAGGTAATGGTTGCTGAGGATGCCACGGGGCGGCTACTTGGCTCTTTTTGGATGACATTCTTTTGTTTAATGTTTTTGCATTGTAATGCGAACAAACGATGTTTTGTAACGAACATTGTTTTAACTTGCAAAAGCATTTATATTGAAATGAAAAGTTATTTTTAATGTTTCCGTTGCAACGTTTTATTTAAGTTAATGTAAGTATATATTTTATGTGCGATGATTGACCAGCTGTAAGCGTCCTGGGAACGGGGCCTTACAAGTTGGTATTATAGCCAAAGATTAAGTGAAACGAGTAAATTTTCAAAATAAACCTTAACTTAAACTGAGAATGGGACGGAAAAGGGAAGGGATGCCAGTCCAAGTAGCTGCGTGCCATCAAGTATTTTCTTAATGATTAACCGGTATTACGTGCGCATGTTATGTGGGTTATAGCTTTTAGTAGATTTAGATACTGATGTAGTCAGGAAAGAAAATGCTTGGGGTATGAAGAGTAAAGTGGCTAATCACAACTGGCCACTGTAAATAGGGACTTAGGGGCTGTTTGGCAACATCTGAATGATTAAGTGCTGAACCAATAAGAGGTCTGAATCATTAAGTGCTGAATCATTAAGAGGTCTGAATCATTAAGAGCTAGTATATAATTTAACTATTCAAAGACAAATGTCTGATCAATTCAGATAATATGTCTTAACCATTCAGCATTAGACCTCTTAACCATTCAGCATCAATATAATGCTTAACCATTCAGAGGTAAATCTCTTAATCATTCAGACATGTGCTCGCGAAACAAACAGTCTGAAACATTAAGTGCTGAACCATTCAGACATCTGAACCATTAAGAGGCTAATTAAGAGGCTGCCAAACAGCCCCTTACTATACTTGACATGAACTGAGCTATTCTCTTGAATGACCGTGTTGATGTTTGAATCTTTTAGTGTGTTAGAGGATGGCCGGTGGTAGATCATCGAAAGCTTCGCGTGGTGGAGGTCGCGGTGGACGTGGTGCTGAACCGCGGGCCAAAATAGGAAGGCCTAGAGCCGAAAAGGTGGTTCATAAAGAACCCAAGACCCCTCACCCAAAGGCAGAGACAAGAGTGCTAACTTAAGGGCCTCAGTGAAGGAGGCTGTTGTTGAAGAGGTGCATCAGGTCATGCAGACGATCTTACTGTCTGTGGTGACTGAAGTGATATAGGCTGTACGGGAAGGAGAACGGGAAAAGAGGAACAGGTCCTCGAGGGGACAAGAGCAACCGGAAACTGAGACGGTTCTCTCCGATGATGAGGATGAGGAAGAATAGCCTGTACAGGAGACGGCACGAGGCTGTAACTACAGGGCATTTCAAAGATGCAAGCCCCCTACTTTTGATGGTAATGGCAGTGCTGTTGCTGCTCACCGGTGGGTGAGAGAGATGGAAGCTGTTCTTGATATCAGCGAGTGCTGGGAAGACCAGAAAGGTAAGTTCGCTACCCACTCATTCATGGACTCAGCTTTGTGCTGGTGGGACAATATTGTCCAAGCTGAGGGTAGTCGGGCTAGCGGAAGAATGAGGTGGCCGGAATTGAAAAAGTTGGTTATAGAGGAGTTTTGTCCTCATAGGGAAATGGATAAGGTGGAGAGGGAGTTTTTGCAGCTGGAGGCGGGAACCATGACACATCAACAATACACCACCAAGTTCAATGAGATGGCACGGCTGGTGCCAGATCAAGTGACACCCTTGTCAGGAAAGATCAAGAGATATATCCAGGGCTTGCCGGCGAATGTCCGTAGGCACATGATCGCTGCCCGACCGAGCACGTTTAGTCGGCGGTTGATTTGGCAGGGAGGTTGTATGGTGAAAGGACTGTGGTGGTGGTGATCGGAATTGGAATGGAAAACAAGTTGGACGTGGCGGGGCCATTCCAAGCAACAAAGGTGCACGGGTGGATGACCGACGTGTGGTCACATCCGGTGCGGGGGTGAAGAGAGGTGTTTTAAATGTGGGAAGCCTAGCCACATGACGAGAGAGTGTAAGGCTGAGAGGTGTTTTAACTGTGGCGGGGAGGGCCACATGAGTAGAGACTGCAAGAAGTCGAGAGCTGAAGGTTTGGGAATGAAGAAGTCTGGAGGAGAAGGACAGAGGGCGAGCGCCAGAGCGTTTACAATGACACAGGAGGAGGCTAGGACGGAACCCGATGTTGTGTCAGGTACATTCCTAGTAAACCAAACTTTAGCCTCTGTGTTATTTGATTCTGGTGCTAGTAAAAGTTTTATCTCTGCTGCTTTCTGTGCTAAACTGCCTGTTAGTAGTAGGAGTATAGATGCGCCCTTTGATGTAGAAACTGCAATAGGTAAGTCTACCAGGATTACTGAGATGATAGAGGGTTGTGACGTAAAATTAGAAGGTCACAAGTTTCCTGTTAGACCCTTCGTGATGACCTTAGGCGGGTTTGACGTGTACCTAGGAATGGATTGGTTAGCGGACTACGAGGCGAACATTGTGTGTCGCAAGAAGATGATTCACTTGACAGCGCCCGACGGGAATTCGGTGACGGTTTATGGTGATCGGGTCACTACGATTCCGAAGGTGATTTCGATGGCGGTGGCGGGAAAGTGCATGAGGCGTGGATGTAGTGCCTACTTGGCCTACGTAAAGGATGTGGATGCGCCAACACCACAGCTGTCTAAAGTACCGGTTGTGTGTGACTTTCCAGACGTGTTTCCAGAAGACTTACCAAGAGTGCCACCGGAACGCGAGATCGAATTTCAAATTGACTTGATACCCGATGCCCAACCTATTGCCAAGGCACCGTATCGGTTGGCTCCGATTGAGATGAAGGAGTAGATGGAGAAACTACAAGAGCTGCTTGATAAGGGGTTCATTAGACTGAGTATATCTCCTTGGGGTGCTCCAGTCTTATTCGTGAAGAAGAAGGACGGTAGTATGAGGATGTGCATAGACTACCGTGAGTTGAATAAGCTGACAGTGAAGAATAGATACTCGTTACCGAGAATTGATGATTTGTTTGATCAGCTTCAAGGTGCCAGTTGGTTTTCGAGGATAGACCTTCGATCTGGCTACCATCAGTTGAAAGTGAAAGAGCAAGATATTCCTAAAACAGCTTTTCGCACGCGTTATGGTCACTACGAGTTTCTCGTTATGTCATTTAGTTTGACGAACGCGCCAGCTGCTTTATGGACTTGATGAATCGGGTGTGTCGGCCGATGTTAGATAAATCAGTGATCGTGTTTATTGATGATATCTAGATTTATTCGAAGAGCGAGAATGAGCATGCCGGTCACATTCGAGAGGTTTTGGAGACTTTGAGAAGGGAGAAGTTGTATGCTAAGTTCTCCAAGTGCGCATTCTGGCTACGCGAGGTTTAGTTCTTAGGTCACGTGGTGAATCCCGAGGGGATTATGGTGGACCCGGCAAAGGTGGAGGCGGTAATGCAATGGAAGTCTCCAAAGACGCCATCTGAGATTCATAGTTTCTTGGGTTTGGCGGGCTACTACCAGAAGGTTTATTCAAGACATCTCTAAATCGCTTTTCCACTAACCAAGTTGACCCGTAAGGATGTAAAGTTTGCGTGGGGTCAAGCTCAAGAGAAGGCATTTGAGGAGTTAAAGGCGAGATTGACTCAAGCTCCTGTTTTGTCGTTACCTGATGGAAGTGAAGATTTGGTGGTTTATTCTGATGCTTCCTACTCGGGGTTGGGATGTGTGTTAATGCAGAGAGGAAAGGTTATAGCCTATGCATCCTGACAGTTGAAAGTTCATGAGGTTAACTATCCTACTCATGACTTGGAGCTAGCAGCCGTGGTCTTTGCGTTAAAGATTTGGAGGCACTACCTGTATGGGACGAAGTACACCATATTCACTGACCACAAGAGCTTGAAGTACTTCTTCGAGCAGAAAGATTTGAACATGAGGCAGAGGAGATGGTTGGAGCTCATAAAGGATTATGATTACGAGATCCATTACCATCCGGGCAAAACCAACGTGGTGGCGGATGCCCTTAGCCGAAAGGAGAGACTCGAGCCGATACGGGTGAAAGCTTACCAGTTGGTCATGACCTCTGATGTGATGAAGCAAGTCAAGGAGTTTCAAGATGAGGCCTCGTTGTGGAATTGGGTGAAAACACACTCGGTGTTAGGACTCGATTCGGGCGGATGTGGATTCCTTATTTTGGGGATCTACGTGGGAAGATCATGGATGAAGCTCATAAGACTCGATACTCCATTCATCCTGGTTCTACGAAGATGTATCAAGATATGAAGAAAGATTATTGGTGGCTGGGTATGAAGCGTGACGTAGTAGAGTACGTGAGTAAGTGCCTTACTTGCTTGCAGGTGAAGGAGAAGTATCAGAAGCCGTATGGAAAGATCCAATCATTGGATATACCGGAGTGGAAGTGGGAGCACATCACCATGGATCTTATTACGAAGCTATCGCGTGTCATGAAAGGGTATGATGTCATATGGGTGATAGTTGATCGTTTAACGAAGAGTGCTCACTTTCTACCGATCCATGAGACGTATTCTTCCGAAAGATTAGCGGATCTGTTCATCAAAGAGATTGTAAGTCGCCATGGTGTATCTGTGTCTATCGTGTCGGATGTTCACCCGCGTTGAACGTGACGAGAATAGCCTTTTCCAGCATAACCACCGACTCGGTTTTCATCCAAGTTTTGGAAGAGGTTTCACGATGCTATGGGTATGAGGTTACATATTAGCACGACTTATCATCCTCAGACGGATGGTCAGTCGGAAAGGACCATTCAGACTCTGGAAGATATGCTCCGGGCATGTGTCATTGATTTTGGAGGAAGTTGGGATAACCACTTACCGTTAGCTAAGTTCTCATACAACAATAGTTATCATGCCAGTATTGGTATGTCTCCTTATGAGATGCTATACGGTAAGAGATGTAGGACACCCGTTTATTGGGGTGATATCGGCATAAAGAGTTAGGGAGCGTCGAGGTGGTCGAGGCTACGACTGAGAAGCTGGAAAGGATCAAGGCCTTCATGAAGGCAACTAATGATAGGAAAAAGTTGTATGCTGATAAATGACGTAGACTGATTGAGTTCCAGGTGGGTGATAGAATTATGTTGAAAGTCTCACCTTGGAAAGGTATCATTCGGTTCAGAAAGCGGGGCAAGTTGAGTCCAAGATACATAGGGTCTTTCCGAATCATTGCTCGAGTAGGAGAGGTGGCCTATAGACTAGAGTTACTGGAGTAGTTAAGTGGAATTCATCCGACATTCCATGTATCTGATTTGAAAAAATGAATAGCAGACGAGGACATGGTTATACCACTAGAAGATATCGAGGTACATGAATAGCTCAATTATGTGGAGCAACCAGTGGCGATCATTGATCGTAAAGAGAAGAGGTTGAGGAATAAAGTTGTTCCTCTTGTGCGCGTACAGTGGAAGCACAGAAAGGGATCTAAGTCTACGTGGGAGACTGAAGAAGAGATGAGACAGCATTACCCACGTTTGTTCGAGGAATAACAGGTTTCGGGGATGAAACCTATATAAGGGGGGTGGACTTGTAACACTCGGTTATTTTTTTTAAAGTCAAAGAAAGAAGAATAAAGTGAAGAAAAAGAAAGAAAAGGGAAGAAAAGGTATTTTACCCAAGTCAAGGGGTAAAAAGTGTCAAAAGAACAAAACTTTACAAAAGTTGGTATAAAGTGGGCATGGCCGCCCACTCCCTTCTCCCCATACTCATCTTCCATTCGGTTGAGTGAGAGAGAAAAGGGGAAAAGGCAGAAGCATTCGGGATCTTGAAGAACAAGTGCAGGAGTCGAATTTAAGTGGGTTTCTAGGTGAAACTTGAAGCAAACGGGTTGAAGGAAGTCCTACCCAAAGACGCTGCTAAGGTGAGTTCTAGGACCCCTATTTTACATGTTTTAACAGATTTTCGGGCGGGAAACTCATATGAAAATGTTTTTATAAAGCTGGGTGTTACACCCGTATGTGTGTATGCTTGTGTGCGATTCGGGTGGGGTTAGAGTTGGGTAATGATATGTTTGAATGATGATGCGACTGTGTTTCTAAGGCTTAGAATGGATGGTATAAGCTTAGAGCAGGTTAGAGTGATTGGGGACTGAAATCTGATGTTTAGGTACGAATGAGGCTGCTAGTGCGCCCAAATAGGGCTCATGCGCCTGAAATTTCTCCATGTGACCAAAGGTCACGCGACTGAAGGTCACGCGACCGAAGGTCACGCGACCGAAGGTCACGCGACCGAAGCTCACGCGAGCGAAGGTCACGCGATTGAGAGTCATGCGACTGAAAGTCATACGACTGAGAGTTCATACGCCCCGATAGTGCCCATGCGTCTGAAAGTTGCCCATGCGCCTAAGTGTCTCTCATGCGCCCGAATAGGGCTCATACGCCTGTAAGACTTAGAATATTTTTCTGATTTTTGGGGAAAAGTGTAAAGTAGGCTTTGACTTGGGATGTTCCCGAGGGCTAAGTAAGTTGACTTTTGGGAGTCATAGATGATGTATGATTGATGCTTATGCATGATGTTTATGATGATGTGTGATGAGGTATGTGATGTTTATGTGATGTTATGTATGTTCATGCTGTGTTTTCTTGTGTTCCTATTGTGTATTATTTTCGTGACTTGCATGTTATGAGTATGAAATGAACGAGAAGTATTATGTAACATAAAGCGGAAGTTAATGATAATGATAAGAGGAACATAACGAAAGAATGAATGCGTGCTTTAATGAAAGAACGAATGTAAGAAAGTCTTACAAGCAATGTATGGAGGTTCACACCCAATGAAGGGTGTTAGCTCAACTATGTGCGGGTTAGCTACCCCGGAAGAATGTATATTAGGGTCCAATCCTTGTGATTGACCATATGTATGGGATCCTTGTCGTTTGCCCCAGGAACTGGAGTCAGCTTCGTGCATAATGTACGAGGTCTATAAAAGACCTCAGGCCCAGTAACCAGCTTCGTGCACAATATTCGGGTATAGCACATGGCATTGGTCCGGAATGAAAGAGAAAAGATAAGTTGTGAATGTACTTGCCCTAGGTACTAGAGTCAGCTTCGTGCACATTGTTCGAGGTCTATAAAAGACCTCAGGCCCACTAACCAGCTTCGTGCACAATGTTCGGGGTATTGTACATGTCATCGAAAGTAATGAACGTACGAATGAAAGTAAGAAAGTTATGTATGAAAGTAACGAAAGTGAATGATAATGACGTACGATGAATGAACGAAAGTTAACGAACGAATGATGAAGATAATAATGATATTAACTCTGTGTATGTATGATGTATGATCACGTACGATTGTAAAGAACAGTTTTAAACGAAAGATAAAGTATGTTTTATTTTAAAACTAGAACTCACGCAGCTACGCTGACTTTTATGTGTTTTCAGTTGGCGGGTAATGGTTGCTGAGGATGCCACGAGGCGGTTACTTGGCTCTTTTTGGATGACATTCTTTTGTTTAATATTTTTGCATTGTAATGCGAACAAACGATGTTTTGTAACAAATGTTGTATTAACTTGGAAAAGCAGTTATATTGAAATGAAAAGTTATTTTTAATGTTTCCGCTGGAACGTTTTATTTAAATTAATGTAAGGATATATTTAATGTGCGATAATTGACCAGCTGTAAGCGTCTTGGGAACGGGACCTTATGTAACATCTCGTATTTCTGTTAATTAAAAGTTAACTCTGTTAGTTCTTGTAAGGGCCATTTATGTCATTTATGAAACTTTGAGGGCTTGTTATGCATGTTGAGTTAAATTGGGATTTAATAAATTAATTGCTTAACATTGATAATAATGATAATAATATTGTTGGAATAATAATAATAACTAAAATAATGATAATAATAATAATAATAATAATAATAACTATTATTAAGGTAAAAATCTTATATATGTCTAGAACTTAAAGTTAAATAAAGTTTAAGGGGGTGTTTTTGTCATTTTGAAAACTTCAAATGAAAGTTGTATGCATAAAATAATAAGAGTTCATAACCGAGGGACCCAAAGTGTAACTTTCAAATTTACAATTTCAACCCAACACACCTTCGTTTTTTCCGGCCATATTCCGGCCAACTTCCGGCGGTCTCCGGCCACCTTGAAAACTCCTGAAATTGGTCGATTCTTGAACCAAAAACCGTCTTGAACCCTTCTGGAACATGATTCGAACCTGAACGTGGCGATTAATCACATTTAAACGTCGGTTACTAAGCTTAACCGAGTGTGTAACCGAAGCCTTAAACCCCACAGCCGTTCGAGCCTTAAACACTAATAATAATCAAATTAATTCAACCTAAACGAACGTCTATCTATCTTTATTCGATTGCTACATTAAATTTCACCTGAGAAACACACGACCTTCGAATTCAGTCATCACCTTCATCGCAAACCTGCAACTCATTCGAACCCCGTCCACTCTGCAATTCTATCCTAAATTGACAGAGGGCTTTTGTTCATCAAGATCAATAGAAGCTATCTGTGCAACAGATTTGAGTATCATCGTCATTTGCATATCTAACCGAACCTAGCTACGTCGCAACTGTTCTTCATATTGTTTACATTCGATTCGGCTTCAAATCGGGTAATTGAACACATCAGAACATTCGTTTTTACATGGGAAACTATAGCCCCAAACTAGATTTGGTTGATAACAATGATTTGGGGTTTAATTTGGGGCTAAACGATTCTAGGGTTCTTAAGGTTTGGGAACTTTCTTTAAACGGGTTTATAATAACTCGAAACCAATATGAACCGCGGCTGAGGCCTTGGTTTACTGGTTAAGACACTGCATTCTCAACATGAGGTCCCGGGTTTGAACCCGGACACCCTCATGTATTTTTTAAAGGGCTTTTTAACCTTATTTAAATTATAGAAAATTTTTAATATATATAAAAATTATTTTTATAAACTTTCAATATTTATAAAGCCACCAAATATTTTTTGTTTTTTTAAAAAATTTATTTTGTCAATAAAACATTTTAACGAAGATTATTCATGGATAATTTCTAATAATATGGATTACAAATAATAATTATTGGTTCAAAACGTTTCTTTTCAATTAATATTATTAAATAGTACTTAATTCTTTTTGTTATAAAAATCTATTCAAACTTTGCGAAACTTTCAAATTGTTATAAGTGTTTCTTTTTACATTTTTGTATAAAATATATATATATATATATATATATATATATATATATATATATATATTAGATAATATTAATGATTTTTATTGTTAAATATAATTATTTAACAAGCCCCAAAATTCCACTTAAAACCCTAGACCACGTTAAAACGTTAAACTTATTATTATTCAACTTAAATCTTGTAAATATATATTCTTAGGTACTTTTTGAAGGATTGTGTTGGAACGTTATTATTATTTCTTATTAATCATCATTCTTATACTTATTTGCCATGTGAGTTTCCTTGCCCCTTTTTTACTTTATTTCACACTATTTTGGGATGAAACATGATACTTATACATCATACACTTATAAACATTTGAGACTTGTAAAACACTTGCAATTCATCTTTATATTTTGTCATGGTTATTTGTATGTTGTAAGTGATTATATGAGATACATAGTTTGTTTACAATCATTAACTATTGCTAGCCTGGCGACGTCTTAGATCTTTGGGCCTGACAAGCCTATTTGGTGCTAAAGTCGATGTATTGCCGACTACTGATGACGTATGCTTGTTCATCATGGGAACCAAATACACTTAGCCAATCTTATATACTTGTAATCAAGTCGAGGTTTGGTTGTAACGATATGTGTTCTATAACCTTACTAACTTATGACCTATGACATGAATTGCTACTTGTAACCTTGCTATTATTATGTATGAAAACCTTGGAAACTCACCAACTATTTATAGTTGACCTTTATTTTTATCATGTTTCAGGTCATCTCCAAGTTTAAAGTGAACTTTTGAAGCTTGTAATAATCTAGGACTTGGACCTAGTTAATGAAATAAAAAGACTATGTTTTGTCTTGTTATGTTTGAACTTATTTCATGTTTGAGACTCATGTTTGTAATGCCTTTTGAAACTTATAATTTTAATATTTACATTTAAATATAGCGTTATGTGGCTGTGAACAATCTTAACCCACACATCTCGACGTTTCCGCCGTCAAGGTTGGGGTGTGACAGATTGGTATCAGAGCCCATAACTATAGGGATTTAGGTTATTAGAAATGGTGACCTAGACTATAGCTTATGCATGAACCTCATAGATTAATATTTATATTCTTAGAAATATATATATTGTTTACATGTTACATAATGCTATACCAAACTTATGTGCAACTTGATGCCTTAGCATAGGTTTGCCTTGTAATTGTTTAAACTTTGTTACTTGTCTCCCTAAACTTACCTTTGACACTTTGACTCTCCCCGACAAAATAAAATTTCTTAATCTTATTCTCGACGACACGTGGAATCGTATACTTATGCTTATGACTTGAATCTTTAGACTTATGTCTAATCTATGTAAATCTCATCAAGGTTTTGATTTCATGAACCTAAGAAAATTTATGTAACACATGGACACTTGTATTCTGGATTTCCTGGCAAAAGGCCCTTAGGCTAAGGCAAGCATATCGCATAAATCCTACGGGACTAGTTATGCTTACCAGGGGATTTCTGGGATGAGTGATAAACTATGGTCAACATACACAAATTTCTAAGGCGAATGGATCAACTTACCTTGACGTGTCAACGTTTCCAAATGGTAATGCGTTACCAAATGGAACCATTCCAAGTGCCTTACAACTTTTGCCTTATCCTTGTTGAACTATAATCCTTGTTATTCCAATTCTCGTATCTAACTCATTTTGTATATTCCAGCATGTCTCATCATCATGGAAAGCGTGGAAGTTCCGATCGTAAGCTAGCCGCCATGATTGCTCGACAAATGGCTGCTGTCATCCCGACCATGGTTGCTGAACTTAATAGCACCTTAATGACCAACGCTAGCAACAATGGAAATGGTCAAGGAGAGAATAGTGCTAACCAAGGGCGCAACAACCAAACTTGCACTTTCAAGCACTTTAGCTCTTGCAAGCCCACTAGTTTTAGTGGCAAGGAAGGAGCCACTGGTCTTCTTGAGTGGTTCGAAAGCATGGAGAATACTTTTATCAATTTTGAGTGTCCCGAGACACTCAAGGTTCGTTATGCCACTAGTGTGCTCCAACAAAGGGCACTTACCTGGTGGAATAGCGAGAAGAGAAACCGTGGTCCTGAAGCTGTGCTAGCACTTACCTGGGAAGAGTTCAAGAACATCGCCATCGCGAAGTTCTGCCCAAGAAGTGAATTGCAAAAGTTGGAAGAAGAGTTTTGGAACTTGAAGCAAAATGATGGTGATCATTTGGCCTACTCAACTAGGCATCATGAGTTGAGTATACTGCTGCCTCACATGGTCGACACTGTCCCCCGCAACATCAAGAAGTTTATCAAGGGTGTACCACCCCAATTTCAAGATGTTGTGGTGGGTAGCCGACCCACAACCTTGGAAGAAGCCATTACTATCACCGCTCAACTCACCGAGAACCATATACGAGCGGGCACCATGTCTGTGAAGGGTGCAAAGAAGGTAGAGAAGACGGCTACCGAGGCTGTTAAGGAGACCAAAGCTGAACCGTCTTACAACAACAACAACAACAACAAGAAGCGCAAGTTCACACCGGCGCGTAACTATGCTGTGGCTGCACCCAAACAACCCCAAAGACAACTTGTACCTGCGACTGCACCTGTGGCACAAGTTCCTGGGGCTAGGGCCTATGCTGGTCCACAACCTATGTGCAACACTTGTAGGTATCATCATCCAGGGAATCAACCATGCCGTATCTGCACCTTATGTGGTTAATATGGTCATTTGGTGGCGACTTGCCACCGTGCACCTGACAATGCCGCCGTGGTCACAAATCGTGTTTGCTACAACTGTGGGGAACCTGGTCATTTTCGCCCAAAATGCCCTCGTCTTGTGGGTAATGTTCCACAAGCCCGAGGACGTGCTTTCAACATCAACGCTAACCAAGCACAAGCAAACAACGATGTGGTGAATGGTATGTTAACTTACCTTTAACTTTTGTGATCCGTTTCTTTTCATACATTACCTGTATCGTTAAATACTTTAAAATTGAACAGGTATGTTTCTTATTAATAAAACTTATGCCTATGTCCTATTTGATTCTGGAGCCGATAAGAGTTTTGTTTCGTTAGAGTTTGAACCCATTCTTGCTAAGCCACATACGAAACTAGAAAGACCTCTTACCGTTGAAGTTGCCGATGGATAACCGATCACCGTTGACGTCATTATTTGTGATTGCATCTTAAGTCTTGACACGCACGATTTCCTTATTGATCTTATTCCTATGAAACTTGGAAGCTTCGACGTCATCATTGGTATGGATTGGTTAGCCAAACACCATGCCGAGATCATTTGTTTCGGGAAGTGCATTCGTATACCGTTACCTTCTGGGGATACTTTGAAAAGTGTTCGGTGAAAAATCTTCCAAAGGGCTTAAACTCATGTCCTGCACACAAGCCCGAAAGTGCTTAAGCAAGAAGTATATGGCCTTCTTGGCTTACGTGGTCAACACGAAAGTCAAAGGGAAAGAACTTAAGGATGTCCCTATCGTACGCGACTTTCCTGAAGTATATCCCGATGACCTTAGTGGTCTACCTCCCGTGCGTGAAGTCGAGTTTAGAATTGACTTGATAACGGGAGCAAATCCCGTGGCTAAGTCACCATATCGGCTTGCACCATCGGAAATGCAAGAACTCTCTAGTCAACTTCAAGAGCTATCCGAGAAGGGCTTCATCCGTCCTAGTTCTTCGCCTTGGGGTGCACCTGTTCTTTTAGTGAAGAAGAAAGATGGATCGTTTCGTATGTGCATCGACTATCGTGAGCTTAACAAGCTTACCATCAAGAATCATTATCCTCTTCCTCGCATCGATGACTTGTTTGATCAACTTCAAGGAGCTGCTATATTCTCGAAGATTGATCTACGTTCTGGATATCATCAATTACGAGTTCATGATGATGATATCCCAAACACTGCATTCCGTACTCGTTATGGGCACTATGAATTTATGGTGATGCCTTTTGGTTTAACCAATGCTCCTGCTGTCTTCATAGATCTCATGAACCGAGTATGCAAGCCTTATCTAGATAAGTTTGTGATCGTCTTCATTGATGACATACTTATCTACTCCAAGTCCAACACCTATCATGAACTGCATTTGAGATTGGTTCTTGAATTGTTGAAGAAAGAGCAATTGTACGCGAAGTTCTCGAAGTGTGATTTCTGGCTCGAGGAAGTTCAATTTCTAGGATACGTAGTGAATAGCCAAGGAATTCACGTTGATCCTGCAAAGGTGGAAGCTGTGAAAAATTGGTGTGTTCCTACAACTCCTACCGAAGTTCGTTCTTTTCTTGGTCTTGCTGGTTATTATCGGCGATTCATTGCCAACTTCTCGAGGATCGCGAAACCGCTCACTACTTTGACACAAAAGAATAAACCATTCGAGTGGGGTTCCGAGCAAGAAGAAGATTTTGAAGCGTTAAAGCATAAGTTGTGCAATGCTCCTATCTTGACCCTACCCGACGGAAATGACGACTTTATCGTGTATTGTGATGCATCTAAACAAGGCCTTGGTTGTGTTCTCATGCAACGAGGGAAGGTCATAGCTTATGCATTGAGACAATTGAAGGTTCACGAGGTGAATTACACAACACACGATCTCGAGCTTGGTGCTGTTGTCTTTGCTTTGAAGATTTGGAGACACTACTTGTATGGTACACAATGTATAGTCTACACCGATTACAAAAGCCTTCAACACGTTTTCAATAAAAAAGATCTCAATATGAGACAACGTCGTTGGGTGGAGTTAATTAGTGATTACGATTGTGACATTCGTTACCATCCTGGTAAAGCAAATGTTGTAGCCGATGCACTAAGCCGAAAGAATCACAACAAGATGATCTCATTCCAAGATATTCGCGATCGACGTCAATGGTTTGACACTTTGGGTGAGTTTGATACTGAGATCCGACTAGATGTCAACGAGACTACCGTACTGCTACAAAACTTGAGAATAGATAGTGACATCGAGTCTAGTATCTTGGAGGCTCAAAAAATAGTACAACGAGAAGGAAGAATGAAGGATGAATTGGAGCATAATCTTCTAACCCAATTGGAAACGAAACCTAATGGATTGATGTACTTCGCAATCGAATTTGGGTTCCAAATCGCAATAACCTCCGTACCTTTATCATGAACGAAGCTCATCAAACTCGTTATTCTATTCATCCTGGCTCCGATAAGATGTATATGGACCTGCGTGGTCAATATTGGTGGCCTGGAATGAAGAAAGACATAGCGACTTATGTAGCTAAGTGCCTCACGTGTACGAAGGTTAAAGCCGAACATCAACGTCCAAGTGGATTACTTGAGCAACCCGAGATCCCTATGTGGAAGTGGGAACACATATCCATGGACTTCATAACCAAGCTCCCCCGAACCTCTCGTGGACATGATAGCATATGGGTGATCGTTGACCGATTAACCAAATCGGCACATTTTATACCCATACGTGACACTAACAAGACATCAAGGTTGGCTCTTATATACGTTAATGAGATTGTAAGTCGTCATGGGGTACCTCTGCACATCATATCTGACCGAGATGCTCGTTTCACTTCACACTTTTGGTCGTCTATGCAAGAACTCTTGGGTACTCAATTGGATCTAAGCACGACTTACCATCCTCAAACTGATGGTCAAACCGAGCAAACGATCCAAACCTTCGAGGATTTGCTACGCCTTTGTGTTCTTGACTTTGGTGGTGATTGGGATACGCATCTACCGCTCGCAGAATTTTCGTATAACAATAGTTACCACTCGAGTATCAAGATGGCACCATTCGAAGCACTTTATGATCGTAAATGTCGTTCACCGATCTGTTGGACCGACATTGGTGAAAATTTCATCAATGGTCCTGAACTTATACAAGAGACGACCGATAAAGTTCTATCATTCGCAAGAACCTTGAAGTGGCGAGAAGTCGACAAAAGAGCTATGCTGATAAGTGACGAAAGCCATTGGAATTCCAAGTTGGGGAGATGGTTCTTCTTAAGGTTTCACCGTGGAAAGGATTGGTTCGCTTTGGAAAAAAGGGTAAACTAGCTCCAAGATTTGTAGGACCTTTGAGAATCCTGAAAAGGATTGGGAAAGTGGCTTATAAACTGGAGCTACCTTCCGACCTTAGTGGAGTTCATCCTGTGTTCCACATCTCAAATTTGAGAAAGTGCTTGGCTGACGAAAGTCTGCATGTTCCTTTGGAAGACATTCAGATCAACGAGTCGTTGCATTTTGTCGAGAAACCTGTTGAGATCATGGACCGCATTATGAAGAAGACTAGAACCACAACTACCCCAATTGTCAAGGTTCGTTGGGAGAATAAACGTGGAGCTGAATTTACTTGGGAACGCGAGGAGCACATGAAGAAGAGATACTCGTTCTTATTTGTATAAGTTTCATTTTTCTTAATTTCGGGACGAAATTCTTTTAAGTTGGGGAGACTGTAACATCTCGTATTTCTGTTAATTAAAGGTTAACTTTGTTAGTTCTTGTAAGGGCCATTTATGTCATTTATGAAACTTTGAAGGCTTGTTATGCATGTTGAGTTAAATTGGGAATTAATAAATTAATTGCTTAACATTGATAATAATGATAATAATATTGTTGGAATAATAATAATAACTATAATAATAATAATAATAATAATAATAATAATAATAATAATAATAATAATAATAATAATAATAATAATAATAATAATAATAATAATAATAATAATAACTATTATTAAGGTAAAAATCTTATAAATGTCTAGAACTTAAAGTTAAATAAAGTTTAAGGGGGTGTTTTTGTCATTTTGAAAACTTCAAATGATAGTTGTATGCATAAAATAATAAGAGTTCATAACCGAGGGACCCAAAGTGTAACTTTCAAATTTACAATTTCAACCCAACACACCCTCGTTTTTCGGCCATATTCCGGCCAACTTCCGGCGGTCTCCGGCCACCTTGAAAACTCCCGAAATTGGTCGATTCTTGAACCAAAAACCGTCTTGAACCCTTCTAGAACATGATTCGAACCTGAACGTGGCGATTAATCACATTTAAACGTCGGTTACTAAGCTTAACCGAGGGTGTAACCGAAGCCTTAAACCCCACAGCCGTTCGAGCCTTAAACACTAATAATAATCAAATTAATTCAACCTAAACGAACGTCTATCTATCTTTATTAGATTGCTACATTCAATTTCACCTGAAAACACACGACCTTCGAATTCAGTCATCACCTTCATCGCAAACATGCAACTCATTAGAACCCTGTCCACTCTGCAATTCTATCCTAAATTAACAGAGGGCTTTTGTTCATCAAGATCAATAGAAGCTATCTGTGCAACAGATTGGAGTATCATCGTCATTTGCATATCTAACCGAACCTAGCTACGTCGCGACTGTTCTTCATATTGTTTACATTCGATTCGGCTTCAAATCGGGTAATTGAACACATCAGAATATTCGTTTTTACATGGGAAACTATAGCCCCAAACTAGATTTGGTTGATAACAATGATTTGGGGCTTAATTTGGGGCTAAACGATTCTAGGGTTCTTAAGGTTTGGGAACTTTCTTTAAACGGGTTTTTAATAACTCGAAACCAATATGAACCGCGGTTGAGGCCTTGGTTTACTGGTTAAGACACTGCATTCTCAACATGAGGTCCCGGGTTCGAACCCGGACATCCTCATGTATTTTTTTAAAGGGCTTTTTAACCTTAATTAAATTATAGAAAATTTTTAATATATATAAAAATTATTTTTATAAACTTTCAATATTTTTAAAGCCACCAAATATTTTCTGTTTTTTATTTAATAAATTTATTTTGTCAATAAAACATTTTAACGAAGATTATTCGTGGATAATTTCTAATAAAATGGATTACAAATAATAATTATTGGTTCAAAACGTTTCTTTTCAATTAATATTGTTAAATAGTATTTAATTCTTTTTGTTATAAAAAATCTATTCAAACTTTGCGAAACTTTCATTTTTGTATAAAATATAGATATATATTTCTTTTTTTAGATAATATTAATGATTTTTATTGTTAAATATAATTATTTAACAAGCCCCAAAATTCCACTTAAAACCCTAGACCACGTTAAAACGTTAAACTTATTATTATTCAACTTAAATCTTGTAAATATATATTCTTAGGTACCTTTTGAAGGATTGCGTTGGAACGTTATTATTATTTCTTATTAATCATCATTCTTATACTTATTTGCCATGTGAGTTTCCTTGCTCAATTTTTACTTTATTTCACACTATTTTGGGGTGAAACATGATACTATACATCATACACTTATAAACGTTTGAGACTTGTAAAGCACTTGCAATTCATCTTTATATTTTGTCATGGTTATTTGTATGTTGTAAGTGATTATATGAGATACAAAGTTTGTTTACAATCATTAACTATTGCTAGTCTGGCGACGTCTTAGATCTTTGGGCCTGACAAGCCTATTTGGTGCTAAAGTCGATGTATTGCCGACTCCTGATGACGTATGCTTGTTCATCATGGGAACCAAATACACTTAGCCAATTTTATATACTTGTAATCAAGTCGAGGTTTGGTTGTAACGATATGTGTTCTATAACCTTACTAACTTATGACCTATGACATGAATTGCTACTTGTAACCTTGCTATTATTATGTATGAAAACCTTGGAAATTCACCAACTATTTATAGTTGACCTTTATTTTTATCATGTTTCAGGTCATCCCCAAGTTTAAAGTGAACTTTTGAAGCTTGCAATAATCTAGGACTTGGACCTACTTAATGAAATAAAAAGACTATGTTTTGTCTTGTTATGTTTGAACTTATTTCATGTTTGAGACTCATGTTTGTAATGCCTTTTGAAACTTATAATTTTAATATTTACATTTAAATATAGCGTTATGTGGCTGTGAACAATCTTAACCCTCACATCTCGACGTTTCCGCCATCAAGGTTGAAGTGTGACACCTTACAATAATGTGTTTGAAATAGGTGTGCGCTAACGAACTTCTAAACCAAACTTTATTGTAAGGCCCCGCTCCCGGGACGCTTACAGTTGGTCATTCATCACGCATAAAACATATAATTACATTTGTCTCTTAAAAATATTGCAGTGGAAACATTAAAAAATGACATCTCATTTCATTATAAACACTTTTGCGCAATAATACATCATTGTCCGATTACAAAATACATGTTTGCATTATAACACAAATGCTTTATAAATGGATGTCATCCCAAAAGAGCTGAGTAGCCTCGCGGTGCCATCCTCAGCAAACATTACCTGTCAACTGGAAAACATATAAAAAGTCAGCGTTGCTGAGTGAGTTCTAGTTTTATAAACAAACATGCTTTACTTTCATTAAAAACTATTCCTTTTCTCATGCGATCATTCAACATACGTATACACAGGTAATGTCATTATTATCTTTCATCTCATTCGTTATCTTTTGTTCTTTTCATACGTTCATTCTTCCGAGTCTGTTGCGACGACAGAGTCGCTCACCTCAATAGGAATCTCAACGATTGCACGCTATCCGAGTCTGTTACAACCCTAGGGTTGCTCACCTCATTGCCAATCTTAATGATAGCAAGCTATCCGAGTCTCTTGCAACAACAAGGTTGCTCACCTCATGGCAACATCACGATAGCACGTTACTCGAGTCTCTTGTAACAACAAGGTTGCTCACCCCATGGGCAATCTCAATGATTGCACGTCATCCGAGTCTCTTGCAACACAAAGTTGCTCACCCCATATATGCACTTGCAAGCCTTTCCTTCGTTCATTCATCATTCATTAATGCATGCATTCTTACTTCATGTTCCTCTTTCATTATCTTTCTCTTTACATTACATAATACTTCATTCATTTATTAACATGACATGTAAAGCCACAAGAAAGATAAGCATACATCATAATAAGGAACATATCATACACAGTCATAGTCATCAACATCATACAGGGCAACATCATACATACATAACATGCATAAACATGCAACATCATCATCATCATGCCCTACATAATCTCTAAGGCCATAACAGTCATCTTACATGCTCTTACGGAAAACTTTTACGTCAAAACTTACATCTGCACTTTCCCCCGAAAGCCAGAAGTCGAACTACACTTTCCTTCGAGTG
Organism: Flaveria ramosissima; assembly: GCA_025215565.1. Lineage (NCBI taxonomy): Eukaryota > Viridiplantae > Streptophyta > Magnoliopsida > Asterales > Asteraceae > Flaveria > Flaveria ramosissima. Next base: position 24,664,384 of record CM046033.1, read on the forward strand.
CAACAGCCCTATTCGGGCGTATGGGCACCCTTCAGTCGCATGGCCTCCATGCGACTGAACATCATGCGATTGGACTCATGCGGATGAGCATCTATGGGAATGGATATCCAGTCGTGCGTATGAACCTCATGCGGATGGAACTAATGCGAATGGGCACCTATGCGACTGACCTCATGAGAATGGACTCATGCGACTAAGCACCTATGCGACTGGACCCTCAGTCGTATGACTCCCCATGCGACTGGACTCCCATTCGTGCGAATGAAACCTTAGTCGTGCGAATGAACCCTCAATCGTGCGTATGAATCCCAATCGTGCGAATGACCCTCAATCGCCTCTCAATTGGCCGTATGGCCTTCATCCGGTCGCATAGCCCTAGCTGATGCAGAATGGAGTTCATCCTGAACCCAATCTGCCATTTTCGGCCTCCAAGCTCATCCAAACCCATTCTAAGCCTAAATAAACCATCCTAGACCTTAGGAATGCATACCATAACACCATACAAGCACACACAAGCCCAGAAACATACACGAAACGCATCACACACATCACACCCAAATGGGTCAAACACATACACATACAAAAACGGGTTTTTAATGTTTTCCAGCCCCAAAATCGGTTGAAAACAAGTAAAAGTGGGGTCCTAGAACTCACACAAACGAGCACAACGACAAGGGCTTCGATTTGGCTTGCTACAGAACGAGTTTGGCCACCTGAATCACCCGAACCGACCCTTTTTCCTCTCTTCTTCTTCTTTCTCTCTTCTCCTCTCAATATGGCTGAAAATATGAGTATGGGGGAGAGGGTAAGGGCTGCCCTCTCCCTTATATACTCTCACTCGCCCGACTTTCTTTCGTTGGCGAGTTTGGTCCCTCGACTTTGGACTTTATTTCTTTTTCTTCCTTCGCCGGCTTCAAAATAATAAATAAGCAGGTGTTACAAGTCCACCCCCCTTAAATAGGTTTCGTCCCTAAAACTTGTTATTCTTCAAACAAACGTGGATAATGTAGTCTCATTTCTTCCTCAGTCTCCCACGTTAACTCAGATCCCTTCTTGTGCTTCCACTGTACACGCACAAGAGGAACCACTTTATTTCTCAGCCTTTTCTCTTACCGATCGATGATTGCCACTGGTTGCTCCACATAATTGAGCCGTTCATCGACTTCGATATCCTCCAGTGGAACAATCATGTCTTCATCAGCTAAGCACTTTCTCAAATGAGATACATGGAATGTCAGGTGAATTCCACTTAACTCATCCAGTAACTCCAATTTATAGGCCACCTCTCCTACTCGAGCGATGATGCGAAAAGGGCCTATATACCTTGGGCTCAACTTGCCCCACTTCCTGAATCGGATAATACCCTTCCAAGGTGAGACCTTCAACATAACCCGGTCACCCACCTGGAACTCAATCGGCCTGCGTCGTTTATTAGCATATGACTATTGTCTATCTTTGGCTCCCTTCATGAAGGCTTTAATCTTCTCAAGCTTCTCAGTCGTAGCCTCGATTACCTTGACGCTCCCCAATTCCTTCTGACCAATATCACCCCAACAAATGGGTGTTCTGCATCTCCTACCGTATAGCATCTCATATGGAGGCATACCAATGCTGGCATGATAGCTGTTGTTGTATGAGAATTCGGCTAACGGTAGGTGGTCATCCCAACTTCTACCAAAATCAATCACACATGCCCGAAGCATGTCTTCCATTGTCTGAATGGTCCTTTCTGACAGACCATCAGTCTGGGTTTGATAAGCCGTGCTAATATGTAACCTCGTCCCCATAGCGTCGTGGAATTTCTTCCAAAATTTAGATGTAAACCGAGTGTCGCGATTTGACACAATGGACACCAGCACACCATGACGAGTTACAATTTCCTTGATGAAGAGATCAGCCAACCTCTCAGATGAATATGTCTCGCGGATCGGTAGAAAGTGAGCACTCTTCGTCAAACGGTCAACTATCACCCATATGGCATCGTACCCTTTTAGGGTATGCGGCAGCTTTGTAATGAAATCCATGGTGATGTGCTCCCACTTCCATTCCGGTATCTCCAAAGGTTGGATCTTCCCATACGGCTTCTGATGCTCGGCCTTCACCTGTAAGCAAGTAAGGCACTTACTCACATACTCCACCACATCACGCTTCATACCGGCCACCAATAATCCTTCTTTATATCTTGGTACATTTTCGTGGCACCTGGGTGAATGGAGTATCGAGTCTTGTGAGCTTCATCCATGATCTTCACCCGTAGATCCCCAAAATGAGGAATCCACACACGATCGAATCGGGTTCTAACACCGAGTGTGTTTTCACCTAATTCCGCGACCAGACCTCTCATTCTTTCAGAGTTAAGATGATCTTCTTTCAATGCCTCATCTTGAAACTCTTTAACTTGATTCATTACATCGAGGTCATGATCAACTGATATGCTTTCACCCGAATCGGTTCGGGCCTCTCTTTCTGGCTAAGGGCATCAGCCACCACATTGGCCTTGTCCGGGTGGTAGTGGATCTCACAATCATAATCCTTTATAAGTTCCAACCACCATCTCTGCCTCATGTTCAGATCCTTCTGCTCGAAGAAGTACTTCAGGCTCTTGTGGTCAGTGAATTGGTGCACTTCGTCCCGTAAAGATAATGCCTCCAAATCTTTAACGCAAAGACCACAGCTGCTAGCTCCAAGTCATGAGTAGGATAGTTGACCTCATGAACCTTCAACTGTCGGGATGCATAGGCTATAACCTTTCCTCTCTGCATTAACACACATCCCAACCCCGAGTAGGAAGCATCAGAATAAACCACCAGATCTTCACTTCCCTCGGGTAATGATAGAACGGGAGCTTGAGTCAATCTCGCCTTCAATTCTTCAAACGCCTTTTCTTGAGCCTGACCCCATACAAACTTTACATCTTTTTGGGTCAACTTTGTCAGTGGAGAAGCAATCTTAGAGAAGTCTTGGATAAATCTTCTGTAGTAGCCCGCCAAACCCAAGAAGCTACGAATCTCGGATGGCGTCTTTGGTGACTTCCACTGCATGACCGCCTCCACCTAACCGGGTCCACCTTAATCCCGTCAGGATTTACCACATGACCCAAGAACTGAACCTCGCACAACCAGAACACACACTTGGAGAACTTGGCGTACAACTTCTCCCTTCTCAACATCTCTAGAACTTTCCGAATGTAACCGGCATGCTCTACCTCGCTCCTCGAGTAAATCATGATATCATCGATAAACACGATCACTAATTTATCCAACATCGGCCGACACACTCGATTCATCAGATCCATAAAAGCAGCTGGCGCATTGGTCAAACCAAAAGACATGACGAGGAACTCGTAGTGACCATAGCGCGTACGGAAAGCTGTTTTAGGAATATCTTGCTCCTTCACCTTCAACTGATGGTAACCAGATCGAAGATCTATCCTCGAAAACCAACTCGCACCCTGAAGCTGATCGAACAAATTATCTATCCTCGGTAAGGGGTGTCGGTTCTTAATCGTCAACTTTTTCAGCTCACGGTAGTCAATACACATCCTCATACTACCGTCCTTCTTCTTTACAAACAGGACCGGAGCACCCCAAGGAGAGATACTCGGTCTAATGAACCCCTTATCAAGCAGCTCTTACAACTGCTCCATCAACTCTTTCATCTCGGTCGCACCCAACCGATACGGTGCTTTGGCAACAGGTTGGGCGCCCGGTATCAGATCAATCTGAAACTCGATCTCTCTGTCAGGTTGCACTCTTGATAAGTCTTCTGGGAACACATCTGGAAAGTCACACACAACCGATACATCGGCTAGTTGTGGTGTTGGTGTATCCACATCCTTTACATAGGCCAGGTAGGCACTACATCCACGTCTCATACACTTTCCCGCCACCGCTATCGAGATCACCTTCGGAATCGTAGTAACCCGATCACCATAAACCGTCACTGAACTACCATCAGGCGCCGACAACTGAATCATCTTCTTGCGACACACAATGTTCGCCTCGAAGTCTGCTAACCAATCCATCCCAAGAACCAAATCAAAACCACCTAAGGTCATCACAAACGGCCTAACAGGAAACTTATGACCCTCAAGCTCCACATCACAGTTCTCTATCATCTCAGAAATCCTGGTAGACTTACCTATGACAGTTTCTACATCAAAGGGCGCATCAACACGTCTACTACTAACAGGCAGCTTAGCACAGAAAGCAGTAGAAATAAAACTTGTACTGGCACCCGAATCAAATAACATAGAAGCTAAAGTTTGGTTCACCAGAAACATACCGGACATGACATCAGGGTCCGTTCTAGCTTCCTCCTGTGTCATGGTGAATGCCCTGGCGCTCGCCCTCGGTCCTTCACCTCCTGTCTTCTTCGCCCCAGAGCTCTCAGCCCTCGGCCTCTTACAATCTTTGCTCATGTGACCCTCTTCACCACAGTTAAAGCACCGGACCGTACGACAGTCCTTTGCCATGTGCCCCGCCTTTCCACACTTGAAGCACAAGTTCGACCCAAACCTGCACTCCCCACTATGCTCCCGTCCACACTTGCCACACCTTCTCGACCCCGCACTTGACGTGACCACACGGCGGTCGTCCACCTGTGCCCTCTTATTACCTGTCGAGGCATCACCCCGACCAAACCTCTTCCTCTACCAATTTTGATCACACCGCTCTTCTTGCAACCTTCAGTCACCACCACCGTCCTCTCATCATACAATCTTCCCGCAAAATCCACCGCCGACCTAAACGTGCTCGGCCGGGCAGCGATCATGTGCCTGCGAATATCCGCTGGCAAACCCTGAATATACCTCTTGATTTTTCGGGACAGAGGTGTCACCTGATCCGGCACCAGACGTGCCATCTCGTTGAATTTCGTGGTGTACTGTTGGTGAGTCATGGTTCCCGCCTCCAGTTGCAAGAACTCCCTTTCGACCTTGTCCATTTCCCGATGAGGACAAAACTCCTCAATCACCAATCTTTTCAGCTCAGACCATCTCATCCTTCCAATGGCCTGCTACCCTCGGCTTGGACAATATTGTCCCACCAACACAGAGCCGAGTCCACAAAAGAGTGGGTAGCAAACTTCACCTTCTGGTCTTCACGGCATTCGCTAATATCCAGAACGGCCTCCATTTCTCTCACCCACCGGTGAGCAGCAGCAGCAGTGCCGTTTCCATCAAAAGTTGGGGGCTTGCATCTCATAAACGCCCCATAGTTACAGCCTCGTACCACCCCTTGCACGGGCTCATCTTCTTCCTCTTCCTCATAATCGGAGAAAATCGTTTCAGGCTCCGGTTGCTCCCGCTCCCCAGAGGCCCTATTCCTCTCCTTTCTTTCTCCCTCTTTCACAGCCTTGATGACTTCGGTCACCACAAATGGTAAGATTGTCTGCATGACCTGATGTACTTCCTCAATAACAGCCTCCTTTACCGAGGCCCTCAAGTTTGCACTCTCATCCCCAGCCTCCGGATGAGGGGTCTCAGGTTCTTCAGGAACCTCCTTCTCAGCTCTTGGCCTTCCTCTTTTAGGTCGTGGTTCCGCATCAGAACCACCACGGCCTCCACTCCTAGAAGCTCTAGAAGATCTACTACCAGCCATTCTCTATCACACTGAAAGATTCAAACACCAACACGGTCATTCAAGGAAACAACTCAGTTTATGTCAAGTATAGTAAGTCCCTAATTATAGTGGCCAGTTGTGATTAGCCACTTACTTTACTCTTCATACCCCAAGTATTACCTGTCCTGACTACATCAGTATTTAAATCTACATACAACACATAACCACATACCATGCGCACATAAAACCGGTTAACTTTACGAAAATACCTGATGGCACGCAGCTACTCAGATTGGCATCCCATTCTCTTTACGTCCCATTTTCAGTTTAAGTTAAGGTTTATTTGAAAGTTTTACCCATTTCACTTAAACTTTGGCTCTAATACCAACTTGTAAGGCCCCGCTACAGGGACGCTTACAGTTGGTCATTCATCGCGCATAAAACATATAATTACATTTGTCTCGTAAAAATATTGCAGCGGAAACATTCAAAAATGACATCTCATTTCATTATAAACACTTTTGCCCAATAATACATCATTATCCGATTACAAAATACATGTTTGCATTATAACACAAAAGCTTTAGAAATGGATGCCATCCTAAAAGAGCTGAGTAGCCTCGCGGTGCCATCCTCAGCAAACATTACCTGCCAACTAGAAAAAACATATAAAAAGTCAGCGTTGCTGAGTGAGTTCTAGTTTTATAAATAAACATGCTTTACTTTCATTAAAAACTATTCCTTTTCTCATGCGATCATTCAACATACGTATACACAGATAATGTCATTATTATCTTTCATCTCATTCGTTATCTTTCGTTCTTATCATACGTTCATTCTTCCGAGTCTGTTGCGACGACAGAGTCGCTCACCTCAATAGCAATCTCAACGATTGCACACTATCCGAGTCTGTTATAACCCTAGGGTTGCTCACCTCATTGCCAATCTTAATGGTAGCAAGCTATCCGAGTCTCTTGCAATAACAAGGTTGCTCACCTCATGGCAACATCACGATAGCACGTTAGTCGAGTCTCTTGCAACAAGGTTGCTCACCCCATGGGCAATCTCAATGATTGCATGTCATCTGAGTCTCTTGCAACACAAAGTTGCTCACCCCATATATGTGCTTGCAAGCCTTTCCTTCGTTCATTCATCATTCATTAATGCATGCATTCTTACTTCATGTTCCTCTTTCATTATCTTTCTCTTTACATTACTTAATACTTCATTCATTCATTAACATGACATGTAAAGTCACAAGAAAGATAAGCATACATCATAATAAGAAACATATCATACATAGTCATAGTCATCATCATCATACAGGGCAACATCATACATACATAACATGCATAAACATGCAACATCATCATCATCATGCCCTACATACTCTCTAAGGCCATAACAGTCATCATACATGCTCTTACGGGAAACGTTTACGTCAAAACTTACATCTGCACTTTCCCCCGAAAGCCAGAAGTCGAACTACACTTTCCTTCGAGTGCAACAGCCCTATTCGGGCATATGGACACCCTTCAGTCGCATGGCCTCCATGTGACTGAACATCATGCGATTGGACTCATGCGGATGAGCATCTATGCGAATGGATATCCAGTCGTGCGTATGAACCTCATGCAGATGGAACTAATGCGAATGGGCACTTATGTGACTGACCTCATGCGAATGAACTCATACGACTAAGCACCTATGCGACTGGACCCTCAGTCGTATGACTCCGCATGCGACTGGACTCCCATTCGTGCGAATGAAACCTTAGTCGTGCGAATGAACCCTCAATCGTGCGTATGAATCCCAATCATGCGAATGACCCTCAATCGCCTCTCAATCGACCGTATGGACTTCATTCGGTCGCATAGCCCTAGCTGATGCAGAATGGAGTTCATCCCGAACCCAATCTGCCATTTTCGGCCTCCAAGCTCATCCAAACCCATTCTAAGCCTAAATCAACCATCCTAGACCTTAGGAATGCATACCATAACACCATACAAGCACACACAAGCCCGGAAACATACACGAAACGCATCACACACATCACACCCAAATGGGTCAAACACATACACACACAAAAATGGGTTTTTAATGTTTTCCAGCCCCAAAATCGGTTTAAAACAAGTAAAAGTGGGGTCCTAGAACTCACACAAACGAGCACAACGACAAGGGCTTCGATTTGGCTTGCTACACAACGAGTTTGGCCACCCGAATCACCCGAACCGACCCTTTTTCCTCTCTTCTTCTTCTTTCTCTCTTCTCCTCTCAATATGGCTGAAAATATGAGTATGGGGGAGATGGTAAGGGCTGCCCTCTCCTTTATATACTCTCACTCGCCCGACTTTCTTTCGTTGGCGAGTTTGGTCCCTCGACTTTGGACTTTATTTCTTTTTCTTCCTTCGCCGGCTTTAAAATAATAAATAAGCGGGTGTTACATTTATGGTGATGTGTTTGAAAGTAAATAAATTTATATAAAATCTCACATGCTAGAAATAAAGAAAAATAAACAAAACATGATAAAGTCGTTTACAATCTATATTTTATCATTAGTGTTTAGTGATTGGTTAAACATTACTAAATGTGTTATAGTAAATGTTGTAAAATTTAGATTATATATATCATTGTAATTTATGTATTTAATATAAGTGAATGAAAAAGATCATAAATTAAGCAATATGCGTCGTCTATAGTTAAATATTTCAAGAATTGAAAAATAGTTTAGTATGCATGAGCATATATTTGAGACCATACAAAATTACTTTCCATATTGCCATATGGATAAAAAATCTTAACTACTCCCCACCCACCCACAAATATTTTTATTTTGACTATTTTAAACTTAGGTTTGTTCAAAATCAAAACCCTAATTTGCACCGCCGATAATTTCCGATCAGCCGTGAAATCAAGCACCAATTCAAAGCCTATCTTTGACTCTCACATATCAATTCCTTGATCAGATTTGGCCCTAGTTGAATGTGTTGGAATCCAAGGATGGTACCTAGCACTTTGTAGAACCGATATTTGAGGTCGATGGCGGCTGGAAAAGAACAAAAATTATTATTGAGACAGCGGCAGTGGAAGTGGTACCTAAAGGAGACGAAAAAGTTCCCTTTGACGCTACCAATTAAGCTGCAAGGGTATGTTTAATAGTCAACATTATATAGCCATATTTACTCAGTTTGGAAAAAGAGAAAGTTAAGTGCCAAATTTTACAAACCCCTAAACTTCATTTATGAATGTTTGTAATTAATATATTGTAGCCATTAACCGGCGTAAGTGGTAGGTTGAGTTGTTCAGAGTTTCGTGAGTCGGTCGGAGTTTATTAAATCGCCAAGGAGAGTCGCAAAGACCGGTGGACATTTGTGGTATGAACAAAAGAAAGGTACAAAACACCGCCAGGGTACAACACCTTTATGCATATATACAACAACTTTATGCATAAAAGGATTTGTAGTTAATAATATATAAATAGCCACCGCCAGCATAATCAGTAGGTTGAATTGGTCAGAGTTGGTTGAATCGCCAAGAAGAGTCGCAAAGATCGGAGGACATTTGACGCAGGAAAGAAAGGCAAAAAGCATGTGCAAAACACTTTTATGTATAAATAGGTTGGTAATTTGTATTATATAAATAAGTAGGTTAGTGACTCGTGTAATACACGGGTTGAATAAGAAATATATAAAATTAATTGTCATATTAAATCATAGAGTTGTGATTATTGAAAAAACATGTTTTCGACTATTATGATATTATTATCATATTAAATAAAAATTTATTCATTTATAAAATTTAACAAATTTGTGCAGTTTGACTTAATTAATTATTCTATTTATATTGTTTAAAATAAAACTGAAAATAAGATGAAGTTTGGAAAGTTTGACATAATTGATTTTTGTTAAAAAAAATATCAAGTTTATTATGGTAATAACACGTGGACAAATCCTAGGTGGACATCCTACGAAAATGTCATGTGACACTTAAGTTAGTCTTTTTTTTAATATGTATAGATATTGAAAGATAAATCTGTAATTATGATAAGTAACTTTTAAATATTTTTAAATATTTGGATAATCATTTTCTATTAAAATTAATTAGGTCCATCATCCTCTACGATTATTTGATTTTTAGGATGAACTCATAACAGTTTGGGTTATTTTTGAAAGCTTGTGGCGTTGCACACAATCCATATAAAACTTGTTAAAAGTTACCAAAAATTATAAATTCTTGAACAAGGTGTGCCGTATGTGCAGACTTTTTAAGGCTTTGTATCTTTAATTTGACTTAATTTGTTATGGAAATGCTAGATCTAGTGGATTTGGTGTATTTTTAAGGGTTCGTTACTTGAAAGTTATAATGTGTTTGGTTTACATAATTACATACATTGAAATTAAAATAAATTTCATCTAAAACTACAACTGTGTTTCGTTAAAAATATAAAACCATCATAGTGATCGGGTGCAACTTGATCCTAGAAAGTGGAAAACATTTAAAAGTTGATGTAAAGAATTAGTCGAAGGTCAAAGCAGTTAATTTCGGGCATAATGTTAGTACGTGCTCGTAAGGTCCCTCATAATCGTCCAATTACGGGTATTCTTTTTCAGGAGTCTACAATCCTTCAAAGGAATCCTGCCAACTTGATTGTAAAATTAAAAAAACATATACATACCATGAGTGATTTATTTTGAATTCCTTTAGTTGATGAATCCACAATCCTTCACACATATAGTGGGGTTCGTAATTTTTCTCATGCTTATAGTTCTAATTTACTTGAATATTAAAACATAACTAGTTTTTCTCTCCGCACTTTGCAACGGAGTGAGGTCGGGCTTTTTCTGTTGGAATTTTGGTATATCAATCAACACACAATCAAAATAGAGCTCAAGTAATTTTTTAGATAACTCGATGAGATGATACAGGAGCATATTACATCATAGTTTAAATAGGAAAAATGCACCAAGAAAGTAGCAACAACCTAACAGTAACATGAGTCATCAATGACTCTTTATTCAATCAACTAACATACTAAAATAAAGGACACATTAAAAAACGTGTTGTGACTTATTCTTGCTCCAATGCACGTGTACCATACTACCATCCAGTAGCTTGAGCTCCATGCATGCGTAAATCTTTGACTCACATTTTATCACCCTCTCTTAAGTCAAACTGTCGCATGCCCAACAGCCACCTGAAATAAACAAAATTTTCTTTTGATAATGACTTAGTGAGAACATCAGCCACCTGGTCATGCGTGCAACAAAACTCCAACGAGACCAACTTCTTTTTTATCATTTCACGGATGAAATGAAACCTCAATTCAATATGTTTGGATCTATTATGGTGCACAGGATTCTTAGACAAGTTGATAGCAGATTTGCTATCACAGAAGATAGTGGTAGCATGATCTTGTTGTAAACGCATATCCTCAAGAACCCTACGAAGCCAAATGGCTTGACAAGTAGCTCCAGTGGCAGCTATATATTCTGCTTCGGTGCTCGACAAAGCCACTGTGAGTTGTTTCTTTGAGCACCAAGCTACCGCTCCGTTGCCAATATAAAATACATATGCCGACACACTCTTTCGGTCATCGATACAACTAGCCCAGTTGCTATCACTGTAACCGGTCAATTGAATGTCAGTTCCTTTCGCGTACCTAAGACCAAAACTAGTAGTTCTCGCTGCATACTTGAATATTCGTCGGACTGCACCCATGTGAATTTTTTATGGGTTTTGCATAAATCTGGATACCATGCTTATAGCATATGCAAGATCCGGTCGCGTATGCGTTAAATAAATAAGACCGCCCACCATGTTCCTAAACATTTCTGCATTAACCTTCTCGGCACCATCCTGAGTCGACAACTTCTCATTATAGTTCATCGGAGTGGTTTCAACATTATCGGTCCTATGAGCAAACTTTTTTAACAGGCTTTGAGCATAAGATTGTTGACTCAAGAAAATGCCATTGTCATCTTGAAGAACTTCAAGACCAAGAAACAAGCTTAATAGTCCCAAGTCAGTCATTTCAAAGGTGTGCTTCATACCATCGTTGAATTTCTGAACTAAATCCACACATGACGAGGTACAAATAATGTCATCAACATACAAACATACATAGATAACATCACCTGTAGCGGTTGTTTTGATGTAAAGAGTCGGCTCACTAGCACTTTTTCGGTACCCATGATCACCAAAATACGTATCGATCTTAGAATACCAGGCCCGGGGAGACTGTTTTAATCCGTATAACGCTTTATTTAACTTATACACCATCTCCGGGTTCGTCTTTGATTCAAATCCCTCAGGTTGCTCGATGTAGATCTCCTCACTTAGTTCACCATTTAAAAATGCAGACTTCACATCGAGTTGAGCACTTTCCAACCCCGTTGAGCCGCGACCGTAAGAAACACTCGAATGGTTTCAAAGCGTGCAACCAGGGCAAAGGTCTCATGAAAATCAACACCCGGTTGTTGGGAGTAACCTTTTGCAACTAGTCGCGCCTTGTGCTTGAGAACCTGCCCATCCGGACCCAACTTAGTTTTAAAGAGCCACTTGACTCCAACAGCCTGTCGATTGGAAGGGAGAGGGACCAGCTTCCATGTATTGTTCCGCTCGATTGATTGGATTTCCTGCTTCATAGCCGCCATCCATTCCCGAGAGGTGGAAGCTTGCAAATAAGAAGTTGGATCTGTAACACTTAGAGCAAATTGGCAAGTTAGAAATTCATTATCACTAACAAACAAACCCTCTCCACTATGATAGTCTTGTAACCAGGATGGAGGTTTATTAGACCGTTTGGTGGGTTCAGGTAAAGAGGTAGAGGGTGGAACAGTGGTATGACCCGAAGATGGTGATGGGTCTGGAGTAGGCAGGGAACTGGTGGGTAAAATAGGACTAGAGTGTGTGGTTTGACCAATAGGTATAGAGGTAACATGGGAGTTGGTGGAATCATGATTTGAGGTGGTGGGTTCTAGAGGTACATCAATAGCATCCTCACGTGAATAAAATGGAAATGGATCAGTGAATTGGAAACATGGGTTTGGTTTTGTGGATGTAGTTTCACTAGGGGTCTACCAATCCCACTTTATATCTTCAAAGAATACCAAATCCTTTTTAGTACAAAATTTTTTTGTAGTGGGGTTGTACAATCTGTATACTCCACTTGACAGGTTAGAGTATCCAATAAAGATTGCACGTTCTGATCTATTATCCAACTTTCTTCTAAGTTGATGAGGGATGGAACCATGGGCAATGCATCCAAATGTCCTCATATGAGAGATAGACGGTTTTACATCAGTCCATGCATGCAAAGGGGTTTGGTCGATAAGTGCTTTAGTGGGTGATCTATTAATGGTATAAACTGTAGTGGCCACCGCTTCAGCCCAGAAAAAATTGGGTAACTCTTTACCTTGTAACATGCTTCTTGCAAGATTCATTATGGTTCTATTTTTTCGTTCGACCACCCCATTATGTTGAGGGGTGTAGGGAACTGTTACTTCCCTCTTTATACCAGCTTTCTCACAGAAGTTATTGAATTCATGGGAGCAAAATTCACCACCTCTATCGGATCTAAGCACCTTGATAGTACTACTACATTCATTTCTATCAAGGCATTAAAACATTTAAACTTTTCGAAAGCTTCACTTTTGTGGGTTAGAAAGTAGACCCAACACATACGCGTATAGTCATCAACAAAAAGAAGGTAGTAGTGACTGTTGCCTAAACTCGGGGTTTGCATGGGACCACACAAATCGGTGTGCACAAGACCAAGTTTGGTCTTGGCACGCCATGAGGTGGATGTAAATGATTTTCTAGATTGTTTGCCAAAAACACATGCTTCACATCGTATGCTACCCTTGAGTTTTGGCAACCCTACTACCATTTCTTTATCATGTAGTTGTTTTAAGCTGTCAAGGTGCAGATGACCATACCTGTAGTGCCATTGTAAGGTTTCAGCTCCTTGCCTGTTGGAGGTGCTGTCAAGATGAGTGAGTAAACAAGTGGCATTAAGAACAAACATATTATTAACAGCAACCGGAATTTCCATCAACACTTGTCTTTTGGCTTTCTGTCGGACACAACACTTGTCATCATCAAAGAGACTGGAGTAACCTTTCTTCATGAGATGTCCAACACTGAGTAAATTATACTCTAATTTTGGAGCATAATAAACATTTTCAAGAAGCTTGTAGTCATTGTCGCCAGTTGTGATCCGCACAGTACCTCTTCCTTTAATGGCTAATCGTTTCTTGTCACCAAGTTTCACTCCCAACTTGAATGTTTCATCAAGGTTAGTGAAACTTGACTTTATGCCCGTCATGTGGTTTGAGCAACCGGAGTCGACAAACCACCTATGTGAATTATCTTGTATTCCGTAAGTTTTAGCCATCAAGGCTAATGGGTCTTCAGATGTATCATGCACAGCCAAGAAGATATGTTGAGTGTCTTCATCTACTTCATTATTAGCCTCATCATTCTCGGCCACGTTGACCTGCGTCTCATCGTTATACCAACAATCTTTCTTTGAGTGACCATACTTCTTGCATACATAACAGTGAGGCACCTTGCTACGATCTATGGAACTACGACCATGACCAGGCGCACGACCACGGGGTGAACCACGGTTGCGTCCTCGACCCCGAGAAGGTTTAACTTGGTCTTGAAAGACATGAAGCGCTTGTTCATCTTGTAGTTCCGGTTTTTTCGCAGGACTTATTTGCATCCGACTATTCATCCGTTCTTCATGGGATTGTAACAAACCCATCAAGTTAACTGGAGTTACCTCGGCAAGATCAAACACGACTTCAATTGATGGAATGACATAGTCATACTTTTGTGACAGGCTGCGAAGGATCTTTTCAACAACCTTCTGATCCGTGAGTTCTTCTCCATATGACCGTTGTCGGCCTACGTTGTCCATAACTCGGGAGAAGTAGTTCCCGATAACCTCCTCATCTTTCATAGCGAGATTCTCAAAATCACGCCGTAACCCTTGAAGCTTCACTGATTGCATTTGTGAGTCTCCCTGAAACTCGATCCGCAATGTATCCCAAGTTTCCTTTGCCGATGAGGCTGCAGCAATGCGAGAGAAAAGGAGGTCGTGAACCCCCTGCTGGATAATAGACATGGCTAGTGCATCCTTTCTCTTTGCTTCTTGATGATCTCTCGAACCATATGATTTGAGTAAACCGTGGGGTTAACAGTCAGGGCAGTGTAGTAAGAAGATTGGGTTAGAAAGGAGATGATATCTGAGAAGTCGACATCCCTTGAAGAGTCAAGGAGTGCGACTTGGTTGTGCTGAGGGTTAAGTGCCATTTGAGAAAGTTGCAAGAATATAGTTTGAAATTGGGTAGATTGAAGATGAAGAAGGCTTTTAGGGCAGTAATTTTAGTAAAAAGGATGAAAGTGATTAGCCGGAGGTATTTAAACGAATGGAATGGCAGTTTCAAGGGGGTTTGGATAAGATGATGGGAGGTTTCAGTGGATGATGTGACATGGGCGGTAAGGTTAGGCCATTTCCGACATCATTAACAAAATCTTTACCTTTTTACAGAGTGGGGCTCAAAAGATTTCCGTTACACACTAAAATCTTTCTTCCGAGTATAGAGCATTTCCGAAGGTAATGTTCTTCCGAAGGCAAATTTACTTCTGAAGGTAAAGTTTTTTACTTCCGAGAGTATATGTTCCTTTCCGAATGGAGAGTGTTACAAGCTTCAGAAGTAAATCTGATATGAAATCAATCGCTTCTTCCAAGACATAACACTCTTCCGAGAAGAAAATTATCCTGGGAGAAATTTGCTTCAGAAGATATGCAAAATATCTTCCGAGGGTTAATTTCTCTTCGGAAGAATTCATACTTATATAAAATTTAGAAAAAGATCTTTTGTAACAGGGCTTAGATTGTTTTGACATGAGACTTTACACATTAAAAGGTTTTCAAATGAGATTAACTAATCAATGTTTATCATCCTAATAGCTGTAATGAGATATTTAAATCTTTGTTCATCAAAGGCTTTGGTGAACAAATCAGCATATTGTTCATTTGAGTCAACTTTGATTAGTTTGATAAGATTTTTCTCATGAATATCTCTAATGAAATGATACCTGATATCAATGTGCTTAGTCTTGGAGTGCTTCACTGGATTTTCAGTAATGGATATAGCACTTTTGATGTCAATGTGGATAGGAGTGCTCATGAAGTTGAATCCGTAATCTATCATCTGGTTTTGAATCCACAGCAGCTGAGCACAGCAACTAGCAGCAGCAATGTATTCAGCTTCAGCAGTTGATGTAGAGACACAGGATTGCTTCTTGCATTGCCATGAGATGATCCTTCCACCAAGAAATTGACATCCACCAGATGTTGATTTCTTGTTGATGTTGCAGCCACCATAATCACTGTCAGAGTAACCATATAGATTGAAATCACTATTTCTTGGATACTAGAGACCTAGTTTAGGTGCTCCTTTAAGGTATCTAAGGATTCTCTTGGCAGCAACTAGGTGAGACACCTTTGAGCAGCCTGATATCTTGCACAAATACAAGTTGCAAACATGATATCGGGTCTACTTGCTGTGAGATACATCAGAGAACCAATAATTGCTCTATACTGCTGTTGATCAGTATCCTCCCCCTCAGAGTTAGGGCAGAGATTGTGGTTTCTGGGTATAGGTGTTTTTGCTGCCTTACACTATATCAAATCTTTCTAAGATGTCATTGACATACTTAGATTGACTGATGAAAAACCCTTCCTTCATTTGCTTCACCTGAATTGGAACTCATCTCAAACTTCTTCTTCATAATGCTCTCAAAGTCTTTACACATTTGGTCATTTGAGGAACCAAATATGATGTCATCAACATAGACTTGAACGAGCAAGATGTCTTTCCCAGACTTCCTTATGAAAAGAGTCTTATCAATGGTACCTCTAGTGTAACCATTCTTCAGGAGAAACTGAGACAACGTCTCATACCACAGCCTAGGTGATTGGTGCAGCCCATATAGAGCTTTATCCAATTTGCACACATAGTTGGGATGTTATGGATCTTCAAATCCCGGAGGTTGGCATACATAGACTTCCCTATCTATATCCCCATATAGAAAGGCATACTTGACATCAAGCTGGTAGACAGTGAAGTTCTTGGATGCAGCATAAGCAAGGAAGATCCTAACTGCCTCAATTCTTGCAACAGGTGCAAAGACATCAGTATAATCGATTCCTTCTCTTGTGTGTATCCTTGAACCACCAGTCTTGCCTTGTTCTTGATAATCAAGCCTCTATCATCTCTCTTGTTTTTGAAAACCCATTTAGTGCCTATAGGTACTTGACCAGATGGTAGCGGACATAGGTTACAAACCTTTTGTCTTTTGAATTGTAGAGCTCCTCTTGCATTGATTCAACCCAGCTACTATCTTTCAAGGCATCTTCCACCTTCTTGGGTTCCATTTGTGATAAAGCATGAGTACAAGCAGACATTCTCATTGTGAGTTGGTCCTCTTGTTCTCACGCCTTCAGAGACTTCCCCTATGATGTTCTCAGCTAGATGAGTGTTGTGAATCCTAAGTCTAGGAATCACCTCCAGTTGCAAAGATAAATCCAAATTGGACATATTTTGCTCAGGAGCTTGAACACTTGGTCCAGCTGCTGTTTCAAACTCATTCAATGAGGACTGATTGAATGAAAGAGAACATCATCATTTGTTTGCTGTGAAGCAGCATCAACAGTTGCTTGTTCCTTCAAGATGTTGCTTTCATCAGCTTGGTGTTGTGCAGGGTCACCTGAAGAGGTTTAAGAATCAACAGGTGAACCGCTTGTTGAAGCTCCATTATTTCTTGAGATAGTTATACTATCAGATCTGCTAATAGTGTGAACTTGATTTACTGCAGCTCTTGGAGAACTTGGAATAGGTTTGGGAAGCTTAAACAGTTGATCATCATCAGAGTCACTTTGAGCACCTGTTCCAGCTGAAACATTCTCACAAGATGGTTTAGAATAGTTTGTAAACAATTCTAAATCAAACATATGATCAGGACCATTTCCCCTAACACAAGGAGTGTGCTCATTAACTACAATGTTGAAAGATTCCTCAAATTGTTGATTTCTAATTTTATAAACTATATAAGCTTTAGAGTTAGAGGAATATCCAACAAAGATGGCATCATCCGACTTTTCAGTAAATTTTGCCAAATTGTTTTTTGTGTTAAGTATGGTACACCTACTGCCAAAGGACCTTAGAAAGCAAATGAACGGTCGCCTCTTGTTCCATAGCTCATAAGGGGTTTTTCCATGTGGCTTTACTACAAGGACCCTGTTCTGCACATAGCATGTAGTGTTGACTGCCTCCGCCCAGAATGTTAGAGGTAGCTTTGAATCAGGTAACATAGTCCGAGCAGCCTCAATAAGTGTCCTATTCCTCCTCTCAGCAACACGATTTTGTTAAGCAGTTCTAGGAGCACGATTTTGTTGAGGAGTCTGGCAATCCCTTTTGAGTTATAGAATGAGTCAAGAACGTGGTTCTTAAACTCAGTCCCTTGATCACTTCTAATTATTTTAACCTTGTGATCAATTTGGTTTTCTATTTTAAGAATAAAATATTTCAAAGTTTCAGCAGTTTCATCTTTGGTTATTAAAAAGAATACCCATGTAAATCTAGTAAAATCATCAACAATCACAAGGTAATATGATTTCCTTCCAATGCTCATTATACTTGTGGGACTAAATAGATCCATGTGCAATAAGTGTAATGGAGTGGTGATGGAGTTAGCAACTTTGGAATTATGAGATGCCCTGCGTTGCTTCCCTTTCAGGCATGCAACACAGTTATCTTTGCAGAAAAATTCCTTTTTAGGCAAACCATGCACCAAGTTATTATTAGCCAATTTATTCATTGTCTTAAAATTTACATGACACATTCGTTTATGCCATAGTGTTGACTCATCACCATCAGCTTTGGAAAGAAAGCATGATACTTCTCCTATTAGGGAAGCATTGTTCATATCCAGCTTGTACATATCCCCTTTCCTGGAAGATCTAAGAAGCACCAATTCCTGAGGAATTGTCATCCCGGGTTTGAGGATTATGCACTCATGTTCTGTGAAGAGCATTAGATGCTTTTGATCATAGAACTGAGAAACACTTAACAGATTGTGTTTAAGCTGTTTGACAAAGTTAACTTTGTCAACCTTTAATTTTCCTTTGGATATACTTCCTCTGCTAGAAATATATCCTCCGGCCTCACCTCCAAACTGGACAGGACCTCCATCATAATGTTGAAATTGTTGAAGGAGAGATCTGTTCCTTGTCATGTGCCTAGAGCATCCACTATCCACAATCCAAACATTGTTATTGTTGTCATATGGATGTCCCTGCACATAAGATGAGATGATTAGTTTTGATTGGAAACCCAAGCCTTGTTGGTCTTGGGTTCTTCCAATGATAGTGACATAATTGAACCAAAATTTATGCATGGGGGTTCAGTGGATGTCTTTGAAGAAGAGGTTTGGGCTACAGCATCTTCTTTGATCTTCCATTCCATCCCTTGGTTGATCATGGAGGATGAGCTTGTTGAAGCTTTTGCAGCTTGGCATTCTTCCGAAACTTCTTTCTTTTCGGAAAAAGCCTTCACTACCTTTTCTTCCGAAGCAGTCTTCTTCTGGGATGGTTTCAAGGGGACTCTTTTATTCTTTTGATTCTTGATAGCTTTAGCTTCCGAAGCCTTTTTCCTTTTGGAAGAAGGACCTTCTTCCGAAAGCAACCTTGCTTCGAAAACAAGCTTTCCCTTTTTCATCACTTGAACCATTTGATATGGTCCAAATAAGAAACCGTTCCTAACTCCTTCCTTTTTAACATTATTTGCATAATGTGTGCTAGCAGGATTATAGTAACAATCTTTGGCCATGTGGTTTTGCAGACCACACATTATGCATGCAATGTTAATCTTTTGGGAATTTGAGGATTGCTGTTTCTTGTTTTTTTTTCTCTTCATCAGCAACCTTTCTCTTTAACTTCTGATCCTTTGGTAGGATAGAAGTGCTGGTACTACACCCCTTTCCTGAATCAGAGTTTTCAACCACCTAGAATCCAGCTGAGATGAATACACCCTTTTGCTTTGGGTCTATCTTCAGCTTAGACTCAGCCACTTTCTTGGCAGATTTTCTGGCTGCCTTAGCTCTACTTCTTCTGGCTTTGGTGGTCAGGGTTTGATCATCATTGGTAGGAGAGGGTATAATTACCTGGTTCTTCCCTATGATGGTCTTCATTGTTGCATCATTCTTTGACTCATAAGAAAGTGGGTCAGCAGATGGAACCTCTTACTCTTCAGTACCACACCTTGGTTGTCTTACAGATTGACGGGTGCGGATAGTATATATATTTTGATATAGATTCTTTGCACATATAGTTTTAAATGGTTATTACTAATACTAAACCACACACACAAAAGGCAGTGTACCTGTCGTATGGTAATATAGTGTTGGTAAGAACCGAGTATCAATCCGTGGACACACTAAGCCTACTCAACAACCCTCATAATTGACTATTAGTTTTATGTTTTAGAAAATGATAAGTTAAACATGACAACAATAAATAAAGATAGATAAATAAAGATAGGTTGAGACTTTTGGTGATTCTTTCAGTGAAGTAAGGCTGTTATCCTAATTTAGATTACACTTATATAACTGTGATGAATTGGTGGTGTGATTTAAAGATATGGATTAATGTAATTATGTTAATGTTTATAAAGATGAGCTGGCGCGATTTCTCGTCTATCCTGCTTCCGTAGTGACTTGATCCTGTCAGGCTGAGTTTACTGCTCAGATCAAAGCCCTAGTAATGTAGGTAAATCTTTTGTGACCTATTTGACATACGATTTCTGAAAACATAACTTAATGTTAAAAAGAGAGTTGATCAGGTTCCTTCCTAACATACCATTAATTTTAGAAAACCGTAACAATTACTGAAGTTTCCGAACTAATAAAAGGGAACCCGCAAATGATCAGAAAGTTAAAGTGATATGATTTCTAATAACCATTTCTAGTTCATTAGCCATGGATTTATTATGAAGACCGGTTACGCGAATGAAAGTTAACCATACAGTTTTCAACCTTGTATGACAATCACAATCACAAACCATAAATTTATAACTTCCCGTTCAAATGTAAATGCTACCCATCAATAGTTTTCCCAAGACCACCATAACATTAACATAATATTTATCACACCATTAGTTCATCACAAATTACATAAGTTTCATTAAATTAGAATAACATATGAAGTTTAGCTCACAAGGAGCTTGAACATAACAACAAAGATAAAAGATAGTAATGAAATCATCGGTAAATTAGAACAAACAAACCGTGATCCATTATGGATGATGTTAAACGATCCCAAGCTTCTTCTAAGTGTTAAATGAACCTCCAAAACCTTCTAAGGACCTCCAAAGGCTGGGTCCCCGAGAGGGAACACCAGCACTTCACCTCCCAAAAGCTCATCTTCAAGTTGCAAATGTAGTTCTATTTATAGGCTTTCTGGAGTGTTTGAGCACGGCCCCATGCCTAAAAGGCACGGCCCCGTGCTAGTACAGTGTACGTAAAAGTTGGTCGGCTCGTACGCTCAGAGCTTGTCGGGCACGGCCCCGTGTTCAATGGG
The DNA here is from genome assembly GCA_025215565.1 of Flaveria ramosissima. NCBI lineage: Eukaryota > Viridiplantae > Streptophyta > Magnoliopsida > Asterales > Asteraceae > Flaveria > Flaveria ramosissima. The sequence continues at coordinate 24,685,597 of CM046033.1, forward strand.
GCACGGCCCCGTGTTTGTGGTGGGGCACGGCCCCGTGCCTCCTGGGGCACGCCCCCGTGCCTCAGGTCGGGAAACCGTACTTTTTGTCCTGTCGGGCCACCAAACACGGGGGTGTGTTGATTTAAGCACGGGGGTGTGTTTCAAGCTGGGCATGGGGGCGTGCCTCATGAAGCACGGCCCCATGCTTGAATTCCAAAACTTGATTTTCTTCATTTTCTTCTTATTTAAGCTCCTTTTGTTCATCATGGTCTTTTCCAAGCCTGAAAACACAATATGAACGATTTAAGTATCAAATCATCATTTTCAGTAAGAGTGTCTAGAATAATTGATGTGTAATTGATGTGTTTTATATGTATATTTGGATCACATCACAGACTCATAGGAGTGTGGTAGAGCAATTTCATTGGTTCCCAACCCACCTTTGTTTTGGTAACAAAGTTTTGAGTGAGAGGATGATGCAAGAATGGCTTGGAAGTTTTGCTCGGAAATAGCATACTTCCTGGCTTGAGCCTCAGCTGTGACAAGCTGGGCTTGAGCCTCAGTCAATTTGGATATTAAATCCTTTATTTGAGTCTTATTGTTTGTGTGTTCATGTTTTAATAGGGACACAGTTTTCTATAACTCCTTAATTTTTCTTTGATAGTCAGATTCAGCCCTTTTAAAATCAGATTTTAAAACACTTAAAGACTCAATATCGGATTTAATCTCCATATTGTAGTCCTGATACAATTTAACCTTAGCAATACAGGCAGGAGTACAAAGATGTATATACCTTATTTTCATCTGTTCCGGCCATGAATGCTTGAGCAGGAGTCACATCCTATACCATGAAGCTCCAGTCAACTTCTTGAGCCATTGCAGCTGTTTCTGTTGACTTTCCGGTGGGCTTTGGTGTAAAGGGATGTATCAAGGCCTGTGGGGTTCCCGGATTGGACTTGGGAGCCTTGCATTCCCTTGCAAAATGACCAAGTTGGTCACAGTTGTAACATTTGGATTTGGTTTTATCAAACCCAAATTTGCTGTTGATTGGGTTCTAGGGGAATTGCCTTCCAGTTCTCTTAAAGAACTCCTTTGCTCTGTAGGTTAATAGAGCCATTTGTTGGACTATATCCACGTATTCCACGTCATCTGGGCTGAAACACTCCAGATCATCAAAGTGTAACATCCGTAATTTTTCGGGTTAAAATCCAAAACCCAAACTTGAACCCATTTTGAACTTTCATATAATGAAAAATTCATCATTTAAAAATTCTTATATTCATTATAATGAAGTAAAAGCAATATAATCAATATGGTGAGTTGTATTATTCAATTTTTATTTATCAAATCATTTAAACAAGTTAACATAATTGTATGATTTATAAAATATTTTATAAGTTTTGAAAATAAATTTTTATAATGTATGAAGTTTCAATTGTCATTTATGAGTTCTAACTACTAAATTAAAATAAAGAATTAAATTTTAAAGTTAATCAAACCTATAAAGTTATAAAGATTTGATAAATTAAAGTAAACAATTCATTTAGAAAAATGAGAGTGATAATAAGTTTGGGGTCAAATTTATATACTATAAAACTTTATTTTAAAGTTGTTTCATAAAATGACAACTATTAAAATAACAGGGACCAAAAGTGTAAATTTGTTTTAAAACTAAAATTTACCCAAACCACCCAAACCCACCCCGTCGACATCCTTTCCGGCCAAGGTTATCGGCGGCCCTTTACACCCAAAACAACCTCTTTTACCCCAATTAAATAGTAACGAATCATCTCCTCGACTGTTTCAAATCAAACATCCAAATTAATTTGGATTAATCACTTGTTAATCAATGTTACAACAAAACCGAAACCACCTTCGAACCATTAACTCGTGTGACATGAAACGGTCATAATCGAGACTGGACAACCAAGTTAAACCTTCGAATTAACTAACCTAAACTTGCTACGACATCAATTCCATTCAATACATGCACCTGCACCATGTTCGATTGTCACTTTCATCTCGGACCTGCAACTTGGTCGACGACTATCCTCGAAGCATGGTAACTCAAAAGTGGTTGAGGGCTTACACTTATCATCATCAACCGAAGCTTCACACGAGTTTAATTTGATTATCATTGAAGATTGCTCATCCTTTGCGCACCTGCGGCCGCGACTTGTTCTTCGTTCGTTCTTAACATCATATCAAATCAAATCGGGTAATTGAACACATCCATACACTCGATTTCACTTAGGGAACAAAAGCCCTAAGTTTGATTTCACAATCTTTATTGAATTGATGCTCAATCGAATTCAATTCAAATCTAGGGTTCATGAGAATTTGGGGATTTTATCAATTAATGTTTAAAACATATTAAAGAGGGATTTTGAACAAAACTGGGCTTTAGCCCAACCGGTAACCACCTCACCCTTGTATGCAGGAGGTCTTGGGTTCGAATCTGACCTCCTGCATGTATTGTTTTTAAGGCTTTCCAGCCATAACTAGTTTAGAGAAATTTTCCTATAAATATAAAAATATTTTTATAAACTCTAAATATTGTTTTACGGACACCAAACATTTCTGTAATTTTCCTAAAAAAAATATATAGTTAAATATCTTTGTGATAAATAATTTAAAAGTTGTTCTTGGATTATTCTCTATAAATAAAAAAGGAGTTTTGAACAATAAATTTATAAATTATACTTGGTCCAAACGTTTCCTTAAGTATTTCATCGTTTAAATCACATTATTTTAAATGAAGATTATTTGAAACATTATAAATCAATTATGTTAAATGAATAATTATGTAAATAGTTAATTAAATAATCATTTAAATAATTAGTTATTCATCTTTTTATTTAACCATGTTATATATAAATAATTCATCAATTTAGTCCTTAAACTTTTATTTCAATTATTTAAACTTATAAAACAATAGAAGTTTCTATTATTGATTATCATTGTTTTAAGGTATTAGAAAGGTGATTTATAACGATTAAAGTAACTTTAAATAATTCTATATTATTTTGCAAGCTATATAAATAAGTATTCAATAAATCATCTTCATCAAATTTCAAATAATTAATTTCTAAATTAATTATATCTTTCACACATATATTTAATCTTTACTAATTCAATAAATTAAATTATTGAATCTTACATTAACATTTTTAGTCTTAACTGATTTATACCATCTTTATTAAACCAAAAACGTAAACGATTCATTATTTTACTTAATTATTTAAACCCCCAAATTCCAATTGAAACCCTAGTTCACATCTAATCGTTAATCTTATTATTGAGCCTTAATTTGGAATCAATACATTTAGGTATCTTGTAAAAAGAATCGTTGGAGCATCGTTAAATTCTTACTATCATCTTATTATATTATGTGAGTATTTCCATACCCCTTTTTGCTTATTTTCACACTTTGGGGTGAAACATGTTAACTTATTATCATTGCACTTGTAAACTTATTTGAGACTTGTAATCTTTATGGCAATTCATCATGCAAAGTTGTGGTTAGTTGAACTTTTGTGGTTACCATGTTATGGCGTTATATGTACAATCATTAACTATTGCTAGCCCAGCGAAGTCATAGATCTATGGGCCAGACAAGCCTGCTTTCGTTGATCCAAGTACACTTAGCTGATCGTATAATCTTGTAAACGTTTGAGACTTGTAAAACTTTGTCGAGGTTTGATTGTTGCATTGTTCATAACATCCCTAATCACTTTATTCTCTAACTCACGACTTGAATTGCCATCTTTTATATACTTATGTATTGAAAACTGTGGAATGCTCACCAACATTTTTATGTTGACCTTTTATTTTTAACATGTTTCAGGAATAACTCAAGTATGTGTTCTACTCTTTGAAGCTTATCACATCTAGGATTAGACCTAGAGATAAAATGGATGATCATGTTATTTGTAGCATTTGTACATGATGTACCCTTTGTTGAAACTTTTGCTTGTAATGTTACAATTGAATCTTATGATTAATATATTTGGACTTAATAAATAGCGTTATGTGGCTGTGAACAATCGTAACCCTCACATCTCGACGTTTCCGCCGTCAAGGTTGGGGTGTGACAGATTAGTATCAGAGCCCATAACTATAGGGATTTAGGTTATTAGAAATGGTGACCTAGACTATAGTTGCATGAACCTTATAGGAAGAACCTTATAAACTTGTGTTTACTTATTGTTGCATGTCACATGATGTTATTTACTTAGGGATGCCTTTTGTGCAATATGATGCCCTTAGATAGGTGTGCCTTATAATTAATTACCTTGGTTACTTGTCTCCCTAAACTTAACTTTAACTCTTTGATTCTCCCAGACAAATGAACTTCCTAAACCTATTCTCAACGACATGTGGAATCTACACTTATCATCGTGGGTTCAATTCCTTAGACTCTATGTTTAATTTATGAAAATCTCATCAAGGTTTTGATTCTATGAACCAAAGAAATTTGTGTGACACATAGACACCTGTATTCTGGATTTCCTGGCAAAAGGCCTTCGGGCTAAGGCAAGCATATCGTATAAATCTCATTTCGAGACTAGTTATGCTTACCCGGGGATTTCTGGGATGAGTGATAAACTATGGTCAACATACACAAGTCTCTAAGGCAAATGGGTCAATTTACTTTGACGTGTCAACGATTCCAAATGGTAATGCGTTACCAAATGGAACCATCCTCTTTGTATCTTAAAAATCCTTGATTTTCTTGAACTGGTTTATCACCAAAGTTTCAATATCTTCTCATTTTTAACATATATAATGTTCCTGTTAATATTGAACCCATTCTACATTTCAACTCCTACATTTAAACATCGCTACACGTTGGGCGTTTCATGTATCTATTACTATACCTTGACCAACGTGTGCATGACTCTTAATATATCCAAAGATATTGGGAATCTAAACCGAATGGCCTCCAAAAATTTAAACCGTTACTTATGGTTCTCAAGTCTTCTTAAGGATGTGTCCCATAACTAAGAACATGAAATGCTGTAGGTGGAACTCCTACATCTCGGGATACTTTGTCTAGGCAAAGTGTAAATGGTGATTTGACTCGATCATTGAATCCATTTACTTGACTCGAAACCCTTGAGATGAGTGATCGCTTATAAGTACGCATGTCTTTAATAAGGTTATGGCTGATCTCATATCTTGAGAAGTCCATGTATTCCCTTCGATTGTAAATCGAATGTTCACATCTCATTATGATGTCGAATCATTCTTGTCCTTGATTTTGCCTTCCTGATTTAAATTATTCAAAATTTGAACACCATCATAACAAATTCTGCTATCTCGAACTTTGATCTTAAGCTTGTAAGCATGATTTTCCTTTTGTTACATTGATTTAACTTGAAATTTTCCGAATTTCTAATTGATATTATTTTCCTTTCGTCGTTAAGTCAAACTCCGCACCGTCTGCACCATGAGAGATGCAAGTGTTTGCAAGCCAACCTATGGCTAAGAACACTCGTAACTTCTAAATGATTCTAACTCATCAAAACAGGGGTGATCCCTTACTTTGATGATTCTCTATTCGTTTCGATAAATGGTTTCCAATGGTGATTTATAAAATTTCATCCTCTGGATCGGGGTGATTTCCTTATCCCGAGGATTGACTTCAATTATTTTCTTTGGAATGGCATTTCACAAATGACATGATCTCACCAAAATAGGATTGAAACCCGTACTTTGGTGACAAATGTCAATCTTCGATTGTTTTCTTGCTATTATGAAATTCAATCATCAAGATAGGCGTGGATTCCATACCTTGATGATAATATCATCTTTATGAATTGTATTTGTTCAAATGAGACGACTTCATCAAAGTAGGAGTGAGTTCTGGATTTTGATGAAGAAGTTCATCTTGTTATATTTTGTTTTTGTAAAACTTCATCGTTAAGATAGGAGTGATTTCCCTTACCTTAATGGTGAGTTACCTCGTCTTATTTCTGTGGATCCTCAACAAGGAGTTGGGATCGAACTTTTTGATTGGTAAGTTAGTGGTCATACCTTGGGATTACACCATCAAGTTAGGAGTGAAAACCACACCTTGATGACTATTCCCATTCTTTGATCTCAAACTTACCAAGGTTTTAAGACTTCAACTGACAAGAAACATGTAATAACTTGAAGGGTGAACACGTTATCTGATTTACCGACGATAGTGTTCCAGTCAGTCAAGCTAAAGCATGAATCTTGAACTCAAAAGGGGTCGTTGTTACTTTGGGGTAACCCTAGTTCCAAGCCTGGAACAGTTAAATTTTAAATCGATTTCTTCTCTCACGCTTTTATATTTCAATTTGACGTTTGATCTAGTTTATGGAACCTTTTTATCGATCTTCATTCTGAGTTATCATCAAAACCTAATTGCATGATGATAACACTCCTAAAACAATCTTTCGTACAAGATAAAATTTATTATAAATTTATGCCATGCCTTTCTGGTTATAGCAATGTACGGTTGTGTTCATGAGTTTGATGAACCGCGTGTGCAAGCCGTACTTGGAAAGCTATTTGTGATTGTCTTCATCATCGATATTCTGAATTATTTAAATTCCAATCCGATCATGAACGATGTCTTTGTTTAACTCTTTATACCATTTCTCTTAATGACCATTGAAAATCTTTCTAAACATCTTTCCCTAAAAACTACACTTGTCCCGAAAGCCTATTACAATGATGCTTTCATTCTAAATTGAATCCTTAGTCATAACGAACACGATTCTTGTATCAACGTTAAACTAATGAAACTTTGAAAACCTCAACGATATAGTAAACAAGAATTGATCATCTAAGAACCTTGTTAACGTTAGTTGTTGGGAAGCTCTTATGAATTCCGTATCCCATCCGAAAGCATCCCGAACTTGTCTCCGAGTCTCGTGTCACACTAATACTTAGTGTTTCCCGCGTGACAAAACCTCCCAATTGTCTTGAAACATTTAAAATACAAACGTTTATCAATTAAAAACTCTAGATTAATAATCTTGTAACCATTGCCAAGTAACACATGAAATCATAAATAACGAACTTTTAACAAACTAAAGATTAGTAAGACATCATAATTAAATTCATTGAATTTAAACGTTCCAAGTGTCACCTGCAAATATGGCATAAAATTCAAGTCTCCCCATATCTTCGAAATTAGTCTAACTGTAATTAAATTTCGGGACGAAATTTCTTAAAGTAGGGGAGACTGTAACATCCGTAATTTTTCGGGTTAAAATCCAAAACCCAAACTTGAACCCATTTTGAACTTTCATATAATGAAAAATTCATCATTTAAAAATTCTTATATTCATTATAATGAAGTAAAAGCAATATAATCAATATGGTGAGTTGTATTATTCAATTTTTATATATCAAATCATTTAAACAAGTTATCATAATTGTATGATTTATAAAATATTTTATAAGTTTTGAAAATACAGTTTTATAATGTATGAAGTTTCAATTGTCATTTATGAGTTCTAACTACTAAATTAAAATAAAGAATTAAATTTCAAAGTTAATCAAACCTATAAAGTTATAAAGATTTAATAAATTAAAGTAAACAATTCATTTAAAAAAATGAGAGTGATAATAAGTTTGGGGTCAAATTTATATACTATAAAACTTTATTTTGAAGTTGTTTCATAAAATGACAACTATTAAAATAACAGGGACCAAAAGTGTAAATTTGTTTTAAAACTAAAATTTACCCAAACCACCCAAACCCACTCCGTCGACATCCTTCTCCGGCCAAGGTTACCGGCGGCCCTCCGGTGGCCCTTTACACCCAAAACAACCTCTTTTACCCCAATTAAATAGTAACGAATCATCTCCTCGACTGTTTCAAATCAAACATCCAAATTAATTTGGATTAATCACTTGTTAATCAATGTTACAACAAAACCGAAACCACCTTCGAACCATTAACTCGTGTGACATGAAACGGTCATAAGCGAGACTGGACAACCATGTTAAACCTTCGAATTAACTAACCTAAACTTGCTACGACATCAATTCCATTCAAAACATGCACCTGCACCATGTTCGATTGTCACTTTCATCTCGGACCTGCAACTTGGTCGACGACTATCCTCGAAGCATGGTAACTCAAAATTGGTTGAGGGCATACACTTATCATCATCAACCGAAGCTTCACACGAGTTTAATTTGATTATCATTGAAGATTGCTCATCCTTTGCGCACCTGCGGCCGCGACTTGTTCTTCGTTCGTTCTTAACATCATATCTGTAAGGATTCCTGAAGTCTGATGCAACCCAAAACAGCCTAAGTGTCTCAGCAACATGCACTAAGTACTGAAGTGAAGAATGCTTCGGAAGTTTTACACAAAGCATTAGAAAATACTCTAAGTGTAAAATCTTCCGAAGCCAAGACCAATATCTTCCGAAGCCAAACATGAAGTCTTCCGAAGCTTCAGAGACAAAGTCTTCCGAAGCTTCAACCTATGAAGACAGATTTCTTCCGAAGACTTTTAGTACACATGCTTTATCTGATGTACTGTTCCATAAAGCACCTTTTCCGCTGCATCTCTGTAAAGTCACCAACTTACATAAGTTGGTGAAAAGGGTCTTGCTTTTGGTAACTGTACATTGAGGTCTTGAGTCTTCAACTTTCCACTTTATGTACTTTATCCTTTTTGTATTGTATAAGGATGTGAGCTATGGCATGTCATAGTCACAAGGTCAAAAGGCAGATATGCCTTTTGATCCTACAATTGATTTTGTTAGTGTCTAGTCAATTGTATCCAGCTGGCTTTCAAAGTATAGCCGGCTGTAGGTTGTAGTATAAGTATTTCAAGTTCTTTTATCTTTTCTTTATGCTTTGTAACACTTGTAAAAGAACTTGAGAAAGCAATATACTGCCTCCTTGAAACCCATATTCTCTTGTTCTGTCTCTTGCTTTACTTGTGTTCTTAGTTCACCTTGGTTACCCAGTTCACTGTTTGATTAGAGCTTAGTTAATCTCCTCATTGTGTTGTTGTGTTGTAATTGTACTTAAGCCCTTAAACGGTCCTGCAATTGGTATCAGAGCATTCCAGGCTCTTGATATAAGATCTAACCATCTTAAGATCCCTCACACACACAAAAGCTAAACTCTTCAAATGGCTTCCATCTCAAAGACTGATATGGAGACTGGAACCATGAACAAATCCCCACTGATCACTCTTGATGATTTTGACACCTGGTGCATGAGGATGGAAGGCTTCATCAGGTCTCTTGATTCAAGAATGTGGGAATCTGTTGAGAATGGACCTTTCATACCCAGCACCCCCTCTGCTACTGGTGCTGGTATGATTCCTAAAGATGTGGCCAACTACTCAGATGAAGATAGAAAAAGAGTAGAGATTGACAGGAAGGCCATGACTGCTCTTCAGACTGCTCTCCCAAACTCTGTATACAGAGGTTTTAAGAAGTGCAAGACAGCCAAACAGCTGTGGGATGCACTGAAGCTGATGTATGAAGGCTCCTCTGAAGCCAAGGAGAACAAGAAAGATCTTCTGAAGCAGCAGTTTGAAAATTTCACCTTCAAAGCAGGTGAGACCATGACCCAACAATACTTCAGGTATGTTGAGATTGTGGATACCCTAGTGGATGGAGGAGTTCCTCTTGAGAACAGGGACATTGTAAGGAAGTTCATGTCCTCACTTCCTAGGCAATGGACACACTATTGTGTGGTGATCAAGAGGACTGAGAACCTTAAGACTCTTACTCTTACAGAGTTGTATGGGATTCTCAGTGGATACCAGATGGAGATGAACATGCAAGGTTCATCTGGCAACTCCAACAATCAAATGGGTTCAGCCCTTCATGTGGTTGAAAGGGACAGCATAGAACCTCAGCATCATCTCTTATGCTACCCTGACAACTCACAAAAGGGTCCTTTCATCACCTTCCCGGAGACACCAAGGGAGAACTTTACTCAAGGAAGCCCATTCCAAGAGACAAGTTCTTCTCAAGCCTTTGTGTCTGCAGATGAAAGCTGTGGGAATTATCTCTTCACTCTTGAAGACCTGGACTGTATCCATCCAGATGACCTGGAATACATGGAGATAGTTCAGCAGATGGCTCTCCTCACTCACAGAGCCAAGAAGTTCTACAAGAGGACAGGAAGAAGATTTCCAAGCAATGCTACCAGTAGTAAGTTTGGGCTGGATAAAAGCAAAGTTAAGTGTTACAACTGTAACCTTATGGGTCACTTTGCCAGGGAGTGTAAGGCACCTAAAGCAAATGGGGGCCAAACACAACCCAGACCAAACTTTACTGACAAAGCTCCTCAGGCTGAGAAGACAAAGCAACATGCTGCTGTTGCTGTTGAAGAAGGAGGCTTTGACTGGAGTTTTCAGGTGGAGGATGCTTCTCCAAACCAAGCACTGATGGCTGACCATGATGAAGCCAAGGTATTGGAACATCTTTGCTCCCCTGAATGCATTGCTAAAGTAAATAGATACAGGTCCTATAACCTAGAGATGAGATCTGATCTTGAGTCATTAAACATATTAAAATCTGATTTTAGAAAGTCTGAAAATGATTACAAGTTAAAGATAGAGGACTTGGAGAAAACCATTTCAGTACTAAAACATGAACATACAGATTTCAGAACTCAGATCCAAGATCTCATCACTAAGTTAACTGAGTGCCAGGCTGAGCTTGTGATCAGCAAAGCCAAGGCAGAGAAGAGTGTTCTTGAAGAAGAGACCTTCAAGAACATGATATCCTCATCCCTGCACAACAAGGTTTGTTATCAAAATAGACAGGGACTGGGATCAAATGAGATAGCTCCTCCACACACAATCTTGTCTGTAAGATCTCCTAGGTGTGGAACTTGTGAAGATGAGCTTCCTCTCATAGATCCTGTAAGTGAGGATGATGAAGAAGTGATAGTGAAGAATTCCTCTGAGAAGAGTGAAGAAGAGGATTCTTCCAAGGGCCACTATCCTTCTGAGGAGAAGAAATCAACTGTGATGACCAAGTCCAAAAGAAAGAACTTGATCAGAAAGAGCAAAAGGAAGGCAAAGAAGGCTCAAGAAATCAAGGCTACTTTTGATGCTAAGCAGAAACAAGTTTTTATCTCTGCAGGTTTCAAAGTAGTAAGGACTGAAGACATCAACCAAGACTCCTCAGCTAAGAGTCATGGTTCTTGTTCAAATCATCTCAGTGCCAAGAAGAAGACTGAGCTGCTGTGTACCACTGCTGCACAGCCTGGACCATCAAACTCCAAGAACAGTTCACAGCCCAAAGGAACTGTCTCAGCATCTACCAAGATGAAGGTGGAGAAGGGATGTGACCAAAGCCAGTCTTGCTCTCAAAGGGAGACTTCTTTGAAGAAGAAAATGTTGTGTGTTATGTGTGAAAGTACTTCTCACATTGCTAAGGATTGCCCATACAATCCTAAAAGTACTGTCCACATGACTAAAACAAAGACTTCAAAGAGTCTCAAGAAGTCTCAAGCTTCGGAAGGAAAGTCTGTTTCCTTCGGAAGCTCCAAATCAAAGAAGAAGGTAAGTGGAAAATTACCTTCGGAAGCAAAGTTGGTCTCGGAAGAAAGGAGTTCTTCCGAAGCACTAAAGTCTGCTGCAGTGACTGTAGATTCTTCCGAAGGATCAGTCATCAAAACTTGTGAAGTTCCAAAAGCTTCTAAGGTTTTGAAGGTCAAGTCCAAGACTCCAAAGGTGGTGTGGAAGTCTAAGAAAGACCAAATGACTGAGGTTTCTCCATCAACAACAGCTGAAGATCCCCATAGTACAACCATAGGATCTATTACTGTTGCATTACCTTCTATTACTATTAATGAGCCCAAGACAAGTAAGGCTTGGGTTTCCAAATGTAACTAATCATTTTCTTTGTGCAGGAACAGCTCAAGACAAACAGGAATGTCTGGATAATTGACAGTGGCTGTTCCAGGCACATGACAGGCAATAGGTCTCTACTCCATAATTTTGAGAGAATTGATGGAGGACCAGTTGCTTTTGGAGGAGATGAAGGTGGTTACATTTCTGGAAGGGGCAAGGTCACAAATGGTAAGCTCAGCATTGAGAAGGTAAACTTTGTTAAGGAGCTTGGGTACAATCTTCTGAGTGTATCCCAATTTTGTGATCAGAGTCATAACATGCTCTTTACTGAGCATGAGTGCATTGTTCTCAAACCTGGTGTGGTCATTCCTCATGAGCATATCCTGCTCAGAGCCCCCAGGAAAGGGAACATGTACAAGATGGATTTGCAAGAAACATCTCCCTCAGGAGAAGTTTCATGCTTTCTATCTAAAGCAAATAGTGATGAGTCTTTCCTATGGCATAAAAGAATGTGCCATGTAAACTTTAAGAACATGAATAAATTAATTAAACATGATCTGGTAACTGGAATGCCAAAGAAAGAGTTTACTAGTGATGATCATTGTGTTGCATGCCTGAAAGGGAAGCAACACAAGGTATCTCACAAGCCTAAGGAAAAGAACTCCATCACTACTCCCCTACACTTGTTACATATGGATCTCTTTGGCCCCACCAGTGTAATGAGTTTAGGAAGGACCTCTTACTGTCTGGTGATCACAGATGATTTTACAAGATTCACTTGGGTCTTCTTCCTTAGAACTAAGGATGAAACCCCTGAGATTCTGAAGAATTTCATCTTAAAAGTTGAGAATCAATGTGATCACAAGGTCAAAACCATAAGATGTGATCAGGGAACTGAATTCAAGAACCAAATCCTTGATGCATTTTGTGATGAAAAGGTATTACAAGACAATATAGTGCTCCCAGGACTCCTCAGCAAAATGGAGTTGCTGAGAGGAGAAACAGGACACTTATTGAAGCTGCAAGAACTATGTTGTCTGACTCTAAACTGCCTATCACCTTCTGGGCAGAGGCAGTCAATACTGCTTGCTATGTGCAAAACAGAGTTTTAGTAGTTAAGACACATGGTAAGACTCCTTATGAACTTTGGCACAAGAGGAAACCTTTCATTGGTTTTCTCAGGTCATTTGGATGTCCCTGCACCATCTTGAATACCAAAGATCAAATTGCCAAGTTTGCTGAGAAATCAGATGATGGACATTTCATTGGATACTCTTCTCAAGCTAAAGCTTATAGAGTATACAATCTCAGAACTAGAATTGTTGAGGAGTCAGCCAATGTGACTTTCAATGAGCACACTCCTTGTGTGGCTGGTTCTGGTCCGGATTGGCTGTTTGATCTTGATTTAGTTACCAACTGTTTTAACAAATCTTGTGAGCATGTTTCAGGATCTGCAGAAAATCTAAATACAGGTGATCCTGATCCAAGATTTGAGCTAGGAAGACCTTCAACTCATACATCTTCAGCTCCAGTTGGAACTACTTCAGCAAATGAGGTTTCTATCAGCACAACAATGACAAATTCAGCTGATACATCTGGCATGCCTTCAAATTCCAGCTCAGAGGCCTCTCAACCAGATAAAGACACCTCACTTGTAGAAGACAACAATGGTGATGGTGATAGTGATCAGGAATTTCTTGATGCTAATAACCATACCATAGATGACAACATCAATGATGTCTCACACTCATTGGATCAAGTTAATCTTGATAAGTGTGATAATGTGGAGGGTGAATCTTCAAGACCAGATTTAAATTTCTCAAATTTAGATCTTTCTCAACAACTTGCTGTGATCCCTCAGCTAAGGATCCACAAGTCTCACCCCACCACAAACATCATTGGAGATGTTGTCACAGGGGTAAGAACAAGAGGACAAACCCATGAAGCAAATGTTTGTCTTCACTCTTGTTTCTTATCTCAGATAGAGCCCAAGAAAGTTGATGAAGCTCTAAAGGATGGAAGTTGGGTTGAAGCTATGCAACAAGAGCTGCTTCAATTCAAAAGGCAGAAAGTTTGGAACCTTTGTCCTCTTCCTCATGGGAAGACTACCATTGGAACCAAATGGGTTTTTAGAAACAAGAAGGATGATAGAGGAATCATCATCAAGAACAAGGCAAGACTAGTTGTTCAAGGATACACACAAGAAGAAGGGATTGACTACACTGATGTCTTTGCTCCTGTAGCAAGACTAGAAGCTGTTAGGATATTCCTGGCATTTGCTGCATCCAAGAACTTCAAGGTCTACCAACTTGATGTAAAGTGTGCTTTCTTATATGGAGTGATTGATGAGGAGGTTTATGTCAAACAGCCACCTGGTTTTGTAGACCCTGATCATCCTGATTATGTCTGCAAGCTTGACAAAGCTCTTTATGGGCTGCATCAGGCACCCAGGAAGTGGTATGAGACACTATCTGAGTATCTCTGTAAGCATGGATACAGAAGAGGTACTATAGATGGAACTCTCTTCATCAAAGGACAGGGAAATGACTTATTGCTGGTTCAAGTATATGTTGATGACATCATCTTTGGTTCAACTAATCCAAAGCTCTGCAAAGACTTTGAGAAGCTGATGAAAGACAGATTTGAGATGAGTTCAATGGGAGAACTCAACTTCTTTCTGGGAATTCAAGTGAAGCAGGTTGAAGATGGCATCTTCATAAGTCAGTCAAAGTATGTTCAAGACATACTCAAGAGGTTCAATATGACTGATTGTAAGATTGCTAAGACACCCATAGCCAGAAACCACTCCCTTGGTCCAGATCTTGAGGGGGAGTGTGTAGATGAGCACTTATACAGGGCTATGATTGGGTCTCTTATGTATCTTACAGCTAGCAGGCCTGATATCATGTTTGCTACATGTATTTGTGCAAGATATCAAGCCAACCCTAAGATGTCTCACTTAATCACTGTGAAAAGGATTTTAAGATACCTCAAAGGTGCTTCAACACTTGGTCTATGGTATCCAAAGAATCCAAATTTCAATCTGTATGCCTATACAGATAGTGATTATGGTGGTTGCAATATGACTGCAAAGTCTACATCTGGGGGATGTCAATTCCTTGGTGGAAGGGTGGTCTCATGGCAATGCAAGAAACAATCCTGTGTGTCTGCATCAACTGCTGAGGCTGAATACATTGCTGCTGCAAGCTGCTGTGCTCAAGTGCTTTGGATTCAAAATCAGATGCTGGACTATGGATTTAACTTCAAAGAGACTCCTATCCACATAGACAACAATAGTGCTATCTCTATCACTGAGAACCCTGTGCAGCACTCAAGGACCAAACACATCAACATCAGGTATCATTTAATAAGGGATAACTATGAAAAAGGATTAATTAAACTAGTCAAAGTTCATACAGATGAACAATATGCTGATCTGTTCACAAAAGCTTTTGATGAACAGAGATTTAAGTATCTGATATCAGCTATTGGGATGATTAACTTTGAGTAGACTTTTTATTAAAACTAATTCTAATTATTTCTTCTTAAAATATGTGTGTCCTAAGTTGTCTAGTTCATCACTTTCATAAGCTCATGTTTTCTTTGGATGTAAAATTCTTTTTGAAGACTTTCCTTAGATTCTTGAAAATTTTTGATACTTCGGAAGATAAAATTTTATCTTCGGAAGAAAAACATGTCTTCAAAATAAATAACTGTCTAAGAGATTTTACCTTCGGAAGAAGTCAAATTCATCTTCCGAAGCTTAAAATTCTTATCTCAGACACTTATTTATTTTTAAGAACCTTTTCCTTCCGAAGCAAAATTAACCTTCGGAAGCTTTGTTTATTTTCATACAAAGCATTCAAGGGTTTATTTCTCTTCCGAAGCATAAATTATCAAGACTCTCAGGAAAATCTTCCGAAGCCATTTTAGCTTCGGAAGCTTTTTAAATCAAAACTTCCGAAGACAAATAAACTTCGGAAGCTTTTCGAATTCCAAGAAAACTACTTTTTGAGCAAAAGTAAACTACCTTTTCAGAGGTGGGACCGACTTTCGGATTTCAAAGTTTATCCTCTTTCATTAACTTTGGTTCAAATCCCTTTTCATATAAATACCCAACGGTTCCCCCTCTTTCCCACTATCTTCCTCAATTCTACTGTTTCTCTAACCTAATTCTCTAAACCGCCTTTGCTTTCTACCTTTCTTCACCCTTAAGCTTCTGAAATGGCCAACCTTAACCGCAGAAACAACCCTGATTTCTCCATGCAACTACACAGGCAACATAATCAAGTTGCTCTGTTAAGCTCTGAGAAAGATGCAAGTTTCTCAGAGATTTGCCAATTCTTGACTCTGTCAAATTATTTCACCTCCCTGACCATTGATCCTACTCTATATGAGGATCATTTGCTTGAATTCTGGAAGACCTGCCAAGAGGTCATTATGGATGGGGAGAAGGCACTGTCTGCCACAGTGCAAGGGAGGACAATCTTCATCACTCCGGCCATCATTAACCAACATCTACAGCTGGATGATGAAGAAGGTGAGGTGTCCTTCCCAAAAGAAGCTGTTAATCATTCTTTTGAGCAGATGGGCTATGAGGGAGATTTCTCTGTAAAGACCTTTAGGAAAGGGAAGGTCTCATCCCAATGGAAATTCCTGCTCCATGTGGTTATCCACAGCTTGTCAAACAAGCATGGTGGATGGGACCAGATTCCTGAGGATCTCTCCTTTATAGTTCATGGAATGGTTCAGGGGTCAAGTTCAGGTATTCACAATTTGTTTATACTAATTTACTTGCAAACTTAGACTCCTTAGAGTATTACATGTTTCCTAGATATGTTCAACACATTCTCAACTGTGAACTGGGCTCACAGTTGAGGGAAACAGGTAATATTCTTAAATTGGGACAGATGAAGCCCGGCATCTTTAAAATAATGAAGAAGCCAACTGTAGGCTTCTCTGGGGTAGAAACAGCCCTAGTCCCAAAAATGTTAGAGCTCATTGCTCAAGGTGACAACCTAGCAACACAAGCTAGTGTTGAACCCACACCTCTTTTGTCCTTACCATTAAAAAGACCAGAAATCACCCTCACCTACCAAAGAAAATCCAAACGAACCCCTGCTCAGGCTATTGAGTCTGTGCAGGCCCCCAAATACTCAACCTTACAGGAAGAAGTGGACACTAGAGCTCCCACTTCTCCTGAGGAGCAAACCACTCCCATTACTTCACCTATCAGGGCTGAGGTTCCTCAAGCTCACCCTGATGAGCTCAATAGCCCAACAACCTTAAGCCTTCACTCTGAGTCTCAACACTCAAGTGGACAACCTTCAGGGGACAGCTACCATCCCCAGCCTTTGGATCTCAACCAACCAATTCCCAACCTATCCTTTTACACTGATGAAGACTTAGGATTCAGTGAGTACCATGAGTCTCTCTTCTCCTCCCCTACTCAAAGAGAGATGAGTACCTCTGACTCTCCTCAGTCTATCCCCCATCAGTCACCTATTACTGAGGTGGACACTTCTGAACCTGTTCAGGATGTCCATATGGAAGAGGCTCTCACTTTTGAAAGTGATTACATCATTAAGACCTCAACCATGGCAACTCAGCCCATTGGCATCTCAACTGAGGCTGCCAGTGAGCAGAGGAAAACCAGCAGCCAAGAAACTCAAGCTGGTGGTGAGAGAGAGGACTTTGGTCCAATCATCTCATCCCCCAATGAATCTTCTGATGAAGATGAGGGGAATTTGAGACTAAAGGTGCAAAAACTGTCAAAAACATGCACCTATTTAGTCTCTAAGGTTAGTCACTTGGAATCTCAGGTGACTACCCTGCAAAACAGGGTCAATGATCAGCAACTCCAGATTTCATATCTGCAGGAAAAACTAGCTGGGAGACCTTTAAGGAGAGCTCAACCAGGAACACAAGAACCTGTGGAAGTGATTGACTTATCCTCCAGCTCACCTATGCAAGTGGGTGATGCTACCAAAAAGGGGGAGAAAGTTGTTACAACCACAGAACCTGGGAGTTCTTCAGAGAGAATGGACATAGAGGACTCACCATCCTCACTTGCTGTTGTGCATTCTCAGCAACTTCCTCAAGTTCACATTAATGTGGACTCTATAGACTCTCTCATCAGGAGTCTCTTTGAGGAAGGTATACCAAGGGCTGTCTCATCTCCACCACTAGGAACTGGCAATCACATCATAAGGTGGAGGTATGATGATGACAGGAGAGCCCTCATACTTCAAAGAGTTCAAGGCCAACAAGAAGTTTTTCAATTCCAAAGCCTGAGCTTTTATGAAAGACTGGATTTAGTCAACTTGCCACTTGTCAATCCAAGCAATTCAAGACAAGCTGACAGGCTGGCTCAAAGAATCCAAGACAGGATCCTTGCAGAGTTCTCTCTAAGAAGGAGACTTAGGCAATCAGGCAATGTCATCGGTCAACTGGATGTTGAGGTGGACCCTAAGATTAGTTTCATAGGGGAAACCTTGACTGAAGGCCCAGTGACAGAACCTGAGACCCCTGTCTCATCATCAACAACTGCTGCTGAGGTCCAAACTCCATCTGAGACACCTGCTGGTGAAGGTGTTTCTCAGCCTCTCTCTGGCCAGAGCATGGAAGCTACTCCAAGCAATGAAGGCCAAGCTTCA
Source organism: Flaveria ramosissima (assembly GCA_025215565.1). Taxonomy (NCBI): domain Eukaryota; kingdom Viridiplantae; phylum Streptophyta; class Magnoliopsida; order Asterales; family Asteraceae; genus Flaveria; species Flaveria ramosissima. The sequence goes on from CM046033.1 coordinate 24,704,056, forward strand.
ATCCACCCTGAGTCACAAAGGTCTGTTGGTGACAAAGGGAAAAGGATAATGACTCCTGAGGAAATTGAGGAGGAAGAGAGAGAGAGGAAAAGGAGACTAAGGGGAGAAAGTTCCACTGGGTCATCTAGCTTCATGCAAGCTGCAATCAGGGCTGCTCCCAGACCAAATACTCAAGATGATGAGTTAAGGGCAGTCAGGATTACCTACTTACAGACCAGGAACTATGACATTGATGAGATCATCTCCCTCCCCTTAGAAGAACTAAATGAACTGGCTGACAGAGAAGTGTCAAGAGAGTTGAAGGAGAAAGAGGATGCAATGATACTTCTCCAACTCAAAGAGGAGAAGAGACAGAAAAGACTTTACAAGCATGCTCCTACTCTCTCACCAGTTCAAGAAAGTCCTGCACAGGAAGATGTGGCTCCACAAGAACCTCAGGTAGATAAAGAGGAAGATAGGATCAAAATGATCAACTACCTGAGTGCCACAGGCTTCTATCAGGCAGATGCACTTCTCCCTTTGTCCTATGACTTCATTGAGTTCGAGTATCTAAAGCAACTTGAGCTTGAGTTAGTCAAGGAAAGAAAGACAACTAAAAGGAAACTAAGGGAAGAAGCTGCAAAGTCAAGGGCCATCATTCAAAAGAATGCAAAGAAGTCTGCTGACAGACAAAGAATGGTGAGCTTCTTGAAGCTGTATGGATTCTCCGGAAGGAGACTTGGCCCCATGTCTCTATCCACCATGGATGAGCATATTAGGGTGATCAAGCAGAAGATTAAAAGTGGAGAACTCATTGACTTGCACTCTCTTCCAAGTCAAGTCCCACCTGAAGGGAGGTCAAGTTTGAACAACCAGAGACACCTCAACCAGCACCTCCAGCTGAGCCTCAGCAAGCTTCATCTTCTGATCCTAGGCAGGGTCAAACTCCCTCTCCTTCTGAACCTGTGAGGGAGGAACACCCAACTGAGAAAGACACTGATGATCAACATGTGCTGCAGACCAGTCTTCTCAGTTAAAGACATCCAAGAGGAAGAAGAGGATGGCTTCTAAACCAAAGACTAAGAAGAAGAAGCCAAAGTCATCTACCTCTGCACCTCAGGGTGAATCAGATCAACCTGAGGAAGTGCATGATGAGGCAGCCTAATCAACTCCTATTCAAGTGGCTCCTCTAACTAGTGAGGTCTTGAGTCTTCAACTTTCCACTTTATGTACTTTTTATCCTTTTTGTATTGTATAAGGATGTGAGCTATGGCATGTCATAGTCCAAGGTCAAAGGCAGATATGCCTTTTGATCCTACAAATTGATTTTGTTAGTGTCTAGTCAATTGTATCCAGCTGGCTTTCAAAGTATAGCCGGCTGTAGGTTGTAGTATAGGAAGTATTTCAAGTTTTCTTATCTTTTCTTTAGCTTTGTAACACTTGTAAAAGAACTTGAGAAAGCAATATACTGCCTCCTTGAAAACCCATATTCTCTTGTTCTGTCTCTTTGCTTTACTTGTGTTCTTAGTTTCACCTTGGTTACCCAGTTCACTGTTTGATTAGAGCTTAGTTAATCTCCTCATTGTGTTGTTGTGTTGTAATTGTACTTAAGCCCTTAAACGGTCCTGCAATATCAAATCAAATCGGGTAATTGAACACATCCATACACTCGATTTCACTTAGGGAACAAAAGCCCTAAGTTTGATTTCACTATCTTTATCGAATTGATGCTCAATCGAATTTAATTCAAATCTAGGGTTCATGAGAATTTGGGGATTTTATCAATTAATGTTTAAAACATATTAAAGAGGGATTTTGAACAAAACTGGGCTTTAGCCTAACCGGTAACCACCTCACCCTTGTACGCAGGAGGTCTTGGGTTCGAATCTGACCTCCTGCATGTATTGTTTTTAAGGCTTTCCAGCCATAACTAGTTTAGAAAAATTTTCCTATAAATAGAAAAATTTTTTATAAACTCTAAATATTGTTTTAAGGACACCAAACTTTCTGTAATTTTCCTAAAAAAATCTATATAGTTAAATATCTTTGTGATAAATAATTCAAAAGTGTTCTTGGATTATTCTCTATAAATAAAAAAAGGGAGTTTTGAACAATAAATTTTATAAATTTATACTTGGTCCAAACTTTTCCTAAGTATTTCATCGTTTAAAATCAATATTATTTTAATGAAGCTTTTTTGAAACATTATAAATCAATTATGTTAAAATGAAATAATTATTTAAAGTTGAATAATTATGTAAATAGTTAATTAAATAATCATTTAAATAATTATTACAATATTTAAGTTATTCAATCTTTTTATTAACCATGTTAATATAAATAAATTCATCAATTTAGTCCTTAAACCTTTTATTTCAATTATTTAAACTTATAAACCATAGAAGTTTCTATTATTGATTATCATTGTTTTAAGGTATTAGAAAGGTGATTTAAAACGATTAAAGTAACTTTAAATAATTCTATATGATTTTGCAAGCTATATAAATAAGTATTCAATAAATCATCTTCATCAAATTTCAAATAATTAATTTCTAAATTAATTATATCTTTCACACATTATATTTAATCTTTACTAATTCAATAAATTAAATTATTGAATCTTACATTAACATTTTTAGTCTTAACTGATTTATATCATCTTTATTAAACCAAAAACGTGAACGATTCATTATTTTACTTAATTATTTAAACCCCCAATTCCAATTGAAAACCTACTAATCGTTAATCTTATTATTGAGCCTTATTTTGGAATCAATACATTTAGGTATCTTGTAAAAAGAATCGTTGGAGCATCGTTAAATTCTTAAAAAGAATCGTTGGAGCATCGTTAAATTCTTACTATCATCTTATTATATTATGTGAGTATTTTCATACCCCTTTTTGCTTATAGCGAAGTCATAGATCTATGGGCCAGACAAGCCTGCTTTGGTTGATCCAAGTACACTTAGCTGATCGTATAATCTTGTAAACGTTTGAGACTTGTAAAACTTTGTCGAGGTTTGATTGTTGCATTGTTCATAACATCCCTAATCACTTTATCTTTCTAACTCACGACTTTGAGTTGCCATCTTTATATACTTATGTATTGAAAACTATGGAATGCTCACCAACATTTTTATGTTGACATTTTATTTTTAACATGTTTCAGGAATAACTCAAGTATGTGTTCTACTCTTTAAAGCTTATCACATCTAGGATTGGACCTAGAGATAAAATGGATGATCATGTTATTTGTAGCATTTGTACATGATGTACCCTTTGTTGAAACTTTTGCTTGTAATGTTACAATTGAATCTTATAATTAATATATTTGACTTAATAAATAGCGTTATGTGGCTATGAACAATCGTAACCCTCACATCTCGACGTTTCCGCCGTCAGGTTGGGGTGTGACACAAAGCAATATTGATAATCATTTGAGTGTCCCTTCCTGAGACAAAAGCACAGCTGTCCTGAAAGGAACTTTGCTGAGCTTGTTGAGACCTTGGAGTCTCAGGAAATGTGATGTATGGTCCAGAAGGACAAGATGGCTGCTGGGTGTAAGTCAGGTATTGTTGAGGCTGGGAGGTTCCTGAGCCTTCAGCAACCATTAAAGCGTTGCTAGCAGGAAACTTAAGGGTCTGCTTGTCTGATGACCTCTCTTACTCTCTATTTCCAAACGGTATCCATCAAGGATTCATAGAGTTCAGTCATGGTGAGTGTATTTAGGTTCTCTGTTTCTCTGATAGAGACACCATAGAATGTCCACTCATTGGGTAATGCACTCATGAACTTTCTTGTAAGGTCTCTAAGTTCATGAACAATTCCCAAGACTGAAGGAAAGAAATGAGATACATGTACCTGAAGTATTGCTGGCTAAATGTCTCTCCAACAACGTAGGTGAAGTTCTCGAACTGCTGCTTCAGTGAGTCCTTCTTGGAGTCATTTGAGCTTGAATACATTTGATCAAGCGCATCAAACAGTTCTTTGGCTGACTTGCAATGCTCAAACCCCACCATGATGGAGTTGGGAATTGCAGTCATGAGAACAGTCATAGCATTGCTGTCAATGTCCAGCTTCTTCCGGTCCTCATCAGAATAATCTTCGACAACTTTCTCAATCATGGCACCGTTTCCACCAGCTACTTTTGGCTTATACGGGCCATTGACAATAGACTGTCACATCTTGTTGTCTTGATACCTAATGAAGCCTTCCATTCGTCTGCTCCATGACCTGAAGTGTTCAGGGGTGATGATGGGTGCTTTGGTCATCGTCTCCATCTCTACTTCAGATTTGTTGAAGGCCATTTTGAGTGTGGTGTAAGGAGGAGTGAAAAATAGATTAATTAGGATGGTAAGATCTCACAATCAAGAGCCTAAGATGCTCTGATACCAATTGCAGGATCGGGTTTGTCACTTAAACACTTGGATTTCTCTCAAACTCATTTAAACAACACTCCAATCAGATGAAGTAGAGTCTTTTATAAGAGTTGATAATAATATAATAAGTAACAAAGAACACACAGAAATAATTTTCAAGGCACTTGTATATATTACTTCTCAACTTAAAGTTTTACAAGACTCTTACAAGCATGGAATATGAATTACAATGAGAAACTATATATACTAGATCCTACAGCCGGATATACTTGACACCAGCTGGAAACCTGAGACTAAAGCATTACTACAATGCTAATTTAAGGTATCTTAGATAAAGTATTATCTAAGATATGGTAGTCATGACATGTCCATGACTTACCTTTGTCACCAACTAAAGATACAACTGAACATTATAAGGTAAACAATGAATAAAGTATTAATATCTTAAGAAAAGTAGTATCTGGATGTCCATGACTTATGTCCATGACTTACCTTATGTCACCAACTAAAGATAACAACTGAACTAACTTATAAAGGTAAACAATGGAATATAATGATAAAAGTATGAAATTTAATATTTAATTGTAAAAAGATAATTTTTTAATTTAGTGAATGGAAATAGATTTTGAATGCTCATACCTCAATTCTGCCCCAATACACGGCACAACTCAAAAGCTATGCATGACTTGTTTGCCTGATTGCTTCAATTCAAGGATCAGATGTGATACTTGCACATTTAGGTTAGGTCATCATCTCCCTACAATTATTTATTATATGTGCATGTGCGACGTATATGCAGCATTGTTAGATGTTTTTATCTTTGATTTGATTTGAGTTTATATGTAAACGAGAGATCTTAGGGATTCTCGCGTGATTTTAGGTAGGGTTTGTTTACTGTTCGAGAGCTAATCCTTTATTTACATTGCTAATGTGTATGCAGTTTTATTTTATCTATTAGAATCAAGAAAAATATTGGCAAAAAAGTAAACCAAACAGCAGGAGGAGTTAACCACCACGTACCATTGAAGATATCTGCAACACCCGACATTCCGTCATGGCGATCACACACTTTCTGTTAGAATCCAACTTCAGTTACAGCCCTTTGCTCCAACAAACCTTCGGTTCGCACCCACTCCGCTCTTTCCGAATGAAACGGCGGTGTGCTCTCAAAAGGAACTACTCTCCTTGCATCAAAGCATCCTCAAAAATCAATATGAATTGCTTCATTATGAATCGTAAGGCCGAAGGGGTGAAATGTTGGGGTGAAAACAGACGTGGAGAGGATAACGGCATAAAAGAAGTTGCTTCTGAAACTGGTATAGATGGAGTGATTTGGAGATCAATGGAGAATGTTATGAAGGCATTAAAAATACCAGTTATTACTGGAGTTTTACTGGGATTATTATTTTCGTTTGATTGTCACCATGGTCGCCTTGCAATGGCTGCATCTGGTGGGAGAATGGGCGGGAGTTCGTTTTCTTCTGGTAGTTCTAGAAGTAGTAGTAGTAGGAGTTATAGCTCTCCCAGCAGTAGCACGTCCAGCTATTTGTCTGGAAGTTATCACAGCAGCTCGGATACCTGTTCTGATGGTGTTTATTGGACTCAGATCAGCAGCCCGGCCTCCATGAAGGGGGCAAATGAAGTTACGCCAATTGGTTTAGATGTTATTGTGACTCATATTATTCTTTTTGTGGTTGTCGTATTTATAATATGGCGTATTGATAATCATCTTAGTGAAAGAACAAGTGTTATCAAGCTTCAGGTATTTTAAGTTTGGATATGCATAGTCATGATTTGAATTGTATATCCTCCTATGCATACAACCTGATAGGCTAATGCCATTATGGTGACTGCTAACCTTAAATTTTTTTCAAGGTTGGATCGTTGGGGACGGGTAGATCACTGCAAAGGGAGCTCAATCGGATTGCTGAGTCAGCTGATACATCCACCTCAAAGGGCTTCAAGTATGTATTAAAAGGTGATGGTGTTATCGATTATCATCTAGCTGTTATTTCTCTATGATTCTGAGGTTCTTCTTGTGAATACATGTATATATAAATACATGTGTGTGAACTGCAAAAAACTATGGAACAAGGAAACCAATGTGGGGTCTTCCATAAAAAGAATAAAGGTTCAAGATTGAATAAACACATGTGAATAAATTGTAAATCACATATGCGTAAAGTGGAGCGCATGTGCATGGGTATAATATTGACATGAAATTTGTTGAATCTTGTCTCTCCATTTCTTTTTATCTTAGGTCCCCTTGTTCAAGTTAACTCTGTTGTGTGTGTGTTCATATGTGTGTTGATGATATCTTATTTTGTTTCTGTTGCAGAGACAATACTAGCTCTGCTTCGGCATTCTGATTATTGCATTTTGGGTTATGCCTCTGTAAGTCACTACGCTATTTCCTTCGATATCTTTCTTCTGCTTGTAAATTTGATTTTTAAGTTGTGTTGCTCTATAATTTTGGTTTATTATGTCATGCAGGTGGATGTAAACAAGGAAGTAGAGGATTGTGAGAAACGATTTAATCAACTTTCTATTGAAGAAAGGGGTAAATTTGACGAGGAGACTCTGGTTAATGTTAACAACCTCAGAAAGAAAAGTGCAACAAGCCAGAGTTCTAATGGGCTTTGTAGCGAGTATATTGTGGTTAGTGCTTTTGTATGATTATCTTTATCAAGTTTCCTGCTCTCTTTTTCTGTGGTTTTCATTGATTCAAAGTTGATTGTATCATATCAGCTCTAGGCCATGTGTTATCACATGTCTTGTTACTAAATTAATGAGGAAAAAGTACCATTGTCGGGCCTAGAGATGAGAATTTTTAGAAGGTTATATGTAAACAGCAACGTTATTCTAGTTGATATCTAGAAAGTTGTTTTAAAAATTGAAATCTTGTTACTATTTAAAGAGTTTTATCCGTTCTTGAACCATGTTATTTCTGATTGAAGGTTACGATCATCGTTGCTGCTCATAATGTAGTTAAACTGCCACCCATCAAAAGCAGTGCACAATTGAAGAAAGCCTTGCAAATGCTGGCTTCTATCCCTTCTTGCGATATCATGGTGAGAGCTCTATATTCACTTTGTTTTCTAGCCCATTAATCATAAATTTGAGGTGGCAATTGTAGTTACCTCTAAATGGGTTGATTTGGGTTCTCTTTATAGTCAAATGGGTCACATTTGCTATATTAAAAATAGTTGAATTGCTTTTGCCATCGTATCCCCCACACACCCCATTTGCCACTTATAATCATGTATTTTTGTTTCATCATCAACTTTTATATATCTAATGGGTCAAATTCGTCTCCAAAATCACTTTACCTAACAAATATAAATTATTTTTGTAATTCCATATTTTTTAATCATATTTAGCATATTATAAATAGAAAAACAGATAAAAAGTGTTTGTGGGATGTTCCGTCCCATTTTAACCTGCTACTCTACTCATCTGAACCTTCATTTTGCCTTATTCACTCCAATTGATACTATGGTGAGATCTATTTACGCTTGTTTTTTTATCCCATAACTCATAAGTTTTATGTTTCTTGTTCATCTTGTTCATCTTAAGGGAGCTGAGGTGCTATGGACCCCACAAAAGGAAGATGATTCTCTTACAGAGCAAGAAATGCGTGAGGATTATCCCATGCTACACCCTCTTTAGGTACGTCGTTATGATTCTTTCTACACCCTCTTTAAGTGATAAAGAGATACAAGAACTTGCATTTGTTTTGATCTTTTTAAACATTTTAGGGTTGATATGTCCATTTGTTATCTTTGTCATTCTGTTACGGCTTCTCCTTTTGTTTTGTGCTCCGCTAAGAGAAATTCTATAGTACCAAATTTTTAACTAAGAACTGGTTGTATGAGTTCCAGTTGTTTAGGTATGGTTCTTGGGTTCAAGATTTTCGGGTTTGATTTTCCGTTGTCGGGTCCGTGATTTTCAGGTTTGGGTCTGGGTTACCAACTTAATATTATCAGGATTGTAGATTTGTGCCTATTAAAGATGGCTTGGGGTGGTTCTCGTGTCTCCTTTATTGGTTTAAAGCTTGGTTTTAAAAAGCGAGAAGCGTACTGAGACGACAGGGTCTCAAACCGAAGCGCGAAGCGCAAAAGCGCGGGGCTTTTCGTACTCAAGGCGCGATATACTTATATAGTTTATTATTTTATATTTTACATAGGTTTTTACCATCCCCTACTAAAAATATACACAATTAATAAAAGTCGATTGATATTGTATAAACAAATGAACTTAGTTATAAATATTAGTTTAGAAGTAAAATAATATTATAAAAACAAGTGAACAAAAGACAATTTAAAGGATTTAATACTGACTAAAAGGTGAAAATTATAATTATTAAATGAAAGAAAACTTTCAAAGCATCAATAAATGGTACAACTTTTCAAACACATTTCTGAACATTATTTTCTTCTCAGCTTTCAATACACATTTTTATATATTCTTTTTTCTCTTACCAAAAAGTAAAACAATACATATCCTTTGAACATCTTCTCTATGATGCTCCAGTGACATTTTTTTTTTGGCAATGTAAGTTTTATATTTATGTTTTGTTATCATGTACAGAAAGCGCAAAAGCCATCGCCCATCGCCCATCGCCCATCGCCTCCCTCCAATTCCCTTTAAAGCGCACGCTTTCTGTACAGCTTGTGCCTTAAGTAGCCGGAAGCGAGCCAGCCTTCGCCTGAGGTCGCCTCGCGCCTAGGCGCGCCTCAGGCACACTTTTTAAAACCAAGGTTTAAAGAGTACATGATTGCTTTTATAGGAAAATATTCAAAGAAATTCATATTTGTGTGTAAAATATTCAAAAAAAAACATGATAAAATTCACAAATATATCTATAAGTTCGGCCTGTCTTGAGACACGGACCAAGAAGTCTGATATGTGTGCGAGTCAACGCCTGAGTAAACCCGCAAGACGTAAGGAAGCTGATTGGTAGGATCCATCTTGTGGGGTGTGTATAGGTTGGTTTGGTTAGATTTTAGCATAAAACCGAAACCAAAAACAGATATTTGGTTAGGTTTTGGTTTTTAGGTTCGGCTGCATTGGTTATTTCCTTTACGGTTTGATTATTTCCTTTACGGTTTGGTTATTTCGATTTTTTACACACCCCTACCTCTACGACTATTTGTAATGCTAAAGTCCATTCTTTTCACATGGAGGGTTAGTTCATATGGCACATTAGTTTTTTATTCATTCTTTTACAAACATTTTTTTTACCTACAACATCATCATACTAATTCTTTCTAATGCAAGCCACTTTATACCTATTAAAATGGTAAATTATATGAGTGAAAAAAAATGGATGGTGTGCCTCACAAAATGTCATTCTTCCCAATCGCCAAGTGTGAAACCCAAAGGGAGGCTTTCCTCCAAGGCTGCCAGTTTGCCACTAAGACTACGCCCAAGGGCATTTGGGTCGGAGATGGACTGAATGCATTAATATTAGAAAGAATAATATGGGGTAAATTTATAAAATAGTTGAAACTAACTTTTAAACGTGTTTTAATTAGATACTTAAGTTTAAAAGATGTTTCAATTAGATCATTCACCTTTTATATTTTATTTGAATTATAAATTTTAATGTGTTTTTCTTTTTGCTTCAGTTAAGAAATAACTTTTCTTTTTTTTTTATACTGAAGTGAAACAATTGCATGAATTTTAGTTATTTTTTATTTTTAAATATAATTAACATGTTATTTTTATTTTATAACATAATCATATATTGAAATTTTTTAACCCCGCGTCTTTTCTTTCATTGCTTTTTGACACAAGAATATTCGATTATGACTCGATTTGATAGTTCACTGGTCCAATTTGATTAAAATATATATGAGTGATCAAATTAAAAAAATTTAAACTTGATTATTATTCTATAATATTTTCCCAATAATATCCTTGTATGAAATTAAATACTGTTATATTTACATTTACCTTCTTATATAAACCAGCTACTTAGAGCGCGTGGTCACATGAATTTCATATGTGCGAGAAGCTGTATATAATTTAATTAACATTTCATAGTTTTTTAAAGTAAAATTAAAGAGAAAATTACATAAATGATCCCTATGGTTTAATCAAATTGCATGTTTGGTCCTTAAAATTTAAAAATTGCAAAGATAGTCCAAACTTTTGTGTATTATTACATGTTTGGTTCCTAGCACTAAATTCATTCATTTTTATGCATTTTTATAAACTTTAAACTAACATATAAATTTAATTTTAGGGACAAATAGTGCAACACTCACATAAAAGTTTGGACTAACTTTACACTTTTGTAACATTTATATAATACTAATTACAAGCTTTGTTGTGCATTATGGTTTGTACATTATGTTTTCTAGATTGTAACTTACTTTGTTTTTTCTTTACTTTTTTTTTACTTTTAACCCTCTAGTTTTTATCTTTTACATTTAACACTAACATTTTTTTCACTTTTTAAGTCTCATTTACTTTAAATCTTCTATAAATTTTTCATTTTTATGTCTTGGTCTAAACTTTTCGAGTTAATATACTGCAACATGCGTATGTGGTTCAGTATTTTTACATCTATTTTTTATAGTTTACGTTTTGTTCTAATTTATAAACATTAACACATCGTAACGCACACGCATGGTTCTAACTTTTACGTCTATTTTTTCGTTCGGTATTAATTCTTTTGTTTTACGAGTTTTTCTGATGTTGATAATCGCTAACAACGATATGATATTGATGTCACTTGGCACGATTTTACGGCTCCACCGCAACGCGTGGAGCTAAATACTAGTTTATACAAAAAGGAAAGTTACAAATAAGCTATAAATTAAAATACTAAAAAAGTTGTTAACATTTCAAAATCAGCTACTTTAAAAAAACGTTAACATTCTAAAAACTAGGTTAGGGAACGTAAGCGAAATAAGCAAGTAGTAATGGTATTTTTGGAACTTTAAAAAAATCACGTTGTGGTAAAGGAAGTAAAAATAACTGACTTATTTAAATAAATATGTTAATTAATTTTGGCATTTCAAAAATTATTTAGCTAAATAAAAATTAACATTCAATTAAGGTGGTCTGGTTCTAATTGAAACATAGAAACACGAATGTGAAATGTAGAAAAACGTAAAATATATCATATTTGACACGGTTTGGTGTTTTATAAAGTTTATACTGAAACATTGATTCGCTAAATTTAAAATGAAACGTATGTCGAAACGTTTTAGGGACAAATAAAGTCGGTTCGTTTTATTGTATAATATATTTTAAATTATAAATTGATACATTATAAAACAAGATATAGCAAAAAACACTTTACTTAATGACTTTTATTCATAAACTCTTAATAGTTTTCGACCATTGGGATAACACGCATTTGTATCAAGTTGCACATGATGAGCAAAACTATTCGTTTATCTTAAAATTTTCCACAAGTATATTAGAATTTTCAACAATAAAAAATAAGACACAAATGTTCGTTTATCCTAAAGTTTTCCAATTTGATACGTGCCTGGATGACATAACCATGTGAGAGTGTAAGTTGTATGAAGAGACAATATAAATAGTTTTTGTTTTGGTTTTTCGTTTAATTTTCTAAAACTCTAATAATTTTGTGAAGAATTTTAGGGTGAAAGGACATTCTTTTCCCGCCATGTGCAATCAATTTGCCATTAATTAATGTCTCAAATGGCTGAGTGTCATGTCAAATATGAAAAACATAACAAGTTTTTATTAAAGGTCATTAAGTGAAAGTGGTTTTTGATAAATTCTTATTCTATAATTTGTATCACACATAAATGTTACTAGTGGGTGCCCACGCGCGTTGCGGCGCAAACATTACGTTAAAAGGAAAAAGAAGGGCTTGTAACAAATAATTGGTGGAAACACCTTTAAATGACGTTCTTGAAGTCCAAAGGTACGTGAATGCACCCGTGTTTTGCCGTAGGGTAAGTTTGTGCTTGCAATAGGTTGCAATACAATTTGTGAAGAGTTAAGTTGTAATATTTTTAGTAGAGTGATGAAAAAAACAATTGAACGATCAATGTTAATTCTAAAGAACTATGGTAGTAGTTATCACAGTGTGATTTAGGCAGCTTTGCTGGTACGTCAATTTATGTCAACTTTAAAATTGCGTGAGCAGTTTTTTCGTTCACTTTGTTAACTTTGTATTAGATCCTCAAGGTAGGTGTTCACATTCGTGAGGCTTTCCAACCTACATATGCATACGAAATAGAGAAATGTTTGATTATTAAGTAGAAGATGATATGAGAGTCTAATATCATTTTATTTGGTGTAACGTCCGATTATTTTCATTAAAGTCAAAGAAAGAAGAAGAAGAAAGAAAAAAGAAGAAAAGAAATAAAGTCCAAGTGGAGAGACCAATCTTACTAAAAAGGGGAAAAGTTTGGAAGAGAGGGTGTAAAGGGGATGGCAGCCCATTCTCCCTGTCCCATACTCATTCTATTCGATTCAAGAGAGGGAGAAAGTGCAAAAGCTAGGGTTTCGAAGAATCGAGTGCAAAAGTCGAAGACAAGCGGGTTTGTGTGAAGCTATACTCGAAGGGGCTGCTAAGGTGAGTTCTAGGACCCCTCTTTTACACGTTTTTGACTGGTTTTGGAACTAGAACACATAGCAAAATCGTTTTTGGTTGTGTTGGGGTGTGGAACCTGTTTATGTGTATGATTGTGTGGGTGTGCGACCGGGTGGGCTCATGGATGGGTTTGTGATGTTTGAATGATGTTAGGGTTGTGTTTCTAGGGCTTATAATGGTTGGTTTTAGCCTAGAACAGGTTAGAAAGAGGCTGGAGGCCGAGATCTGCAGTTAGGGTTCGAAAGGGGGCGGCATTCTATACCAGCTAGGGCTCATGCGACTTGAACCCATGAGACCGAATGGCATACGATTGGAGGCCATACGGCCGAAAGGCATGCGACTGAAGTCCATGCGCCTGAATGGCATGCGACTGAAGCCCATGCGCATGAAGTCATGCGACTGAAGGCCATACACATGAAAGTTATGCGACTGAAGCCCATGCGCCTAAAGGCATACGACTGAAGGCCATACGCATGGAAGTTATACGACTGAAGCCCATGCGCCTGAAGTCATGCGATTGAAGGCCATACGCATGGAAGTTATGCGACTGAGAGTCCATACGCTTAAATGTTCATTCGCCCCATAGTGTCCATACGCCTAAGTGTCCTCATGCGCCTGGAATGGCCATGCGACTGAATGGTGCCCGCACGTCCAAATAGGGCTCATGCGCCCGAAAGGACTTAGTTTATTATCTAATTCTCGGGAGAAAACGGTAAATGTAGGCTGTGACTTGGGAGATTCCCGGGGGTTTATGTAAGTTGACTTTTGAGGTCATAGATGATATGATGGGCATGTATGACGATGTGTGATTGATGCTTTTGTGATGGTGTATGTGATTTATGATTGATGCTTGTGCATGATCGTATGTATGGTGTATGTGATGTATGATTAATGAATAAAAACAAAAAGTATTATGTAACGTAAAGCGGAAGATAATGAAAAGAGGAACGTAATGATAGAGTGCATGCATTAATGAATGAATGATGGTAAAAAAAGTCTTGCAAGCACGGTATAGATAAACACACTCAATGGAGAGTGTTAGTTCAACGGTGTGTGTGATAGCTACCCCAGAAGGATGCACACCGGGGTCCTTCTTTGGGATTGACCATTTGATGGAACCTTTATCGCTTACCCTAGGTACTGTGGTCAGGCCACTGAGCGCCATGACGGGGGGTCTATGATAGACCTCAGCCAAGTACTCGCTTTATGCATGATGGTGGGGTATAGCACATGACGATGGTACACCTGAACTTACCCTAGGTACTGTGGTCAAGCCACTGAGCGTCATGACGGGGGGTCTATGATAGACCTCGGCCCAGTACCTGCTTTACGCATGACGGTGGGGTAAAGTTCATGGTTTTGGATGGAATGTAAAGAAGTAAAGATGAACATACAAAATGAAAGTAAATAATGAAAGTTAACGAATAAATGATGAAGATAATAATGATATTATCTGTGTGTACGTATGATGTGTGACCACATACAAAAGTAAAGAACGGTTTTAATGAAAGTAAAGTATGTTTTACTTTAAACTAGAACTCACTCAGCAACGCTGAATTTTATGTGTTTCCAGTTGGCAGGTAAAGGTTTGTCAGGATCAGCGATCTCAAGTTTGATGTATTAGAGAGTAATGCAGCGGAATGAGATCAAGAATTAAACAAATTATAGCAAGAGTTTGATATTTGTAAACAAATACGAGAGAATATATTTCTGTGATAAGGAATGTTTCAATAATGCCCAATATTATTGCTCAAATCATTCACGGTTACAATAAGGTTGACACTCCTTATATAGAGTGCAATCACTGCTGTAATCACGGGATGGTGATTACTAGCAGATCTAGTACAAAAATAACTAACACTTAACAAACTACTGAAATGTTCACAACTACTGAGAACATGTCAGAGTGCTAAGTATAAAACATGAAACTACTGAAAGAAAACTATTGAAACTACAACGACTGAAGAACAAACTCTTCAGTCGTTTTACAAAACTACTGAAAAGATAAAACATAAAACTACTGAAAAGTAAACCGTCACAACTACTGAAGAAGTCCTCTTCAGCTGTTATGACAACATCTGATATTTGGTCTTCAGCACTTGTGTCTTCAGACTTTGTCTTCAGCACTTGTCTTCAGACTTTGTCTTCAGTACTTGTCTTCAGACTTTGTCTTCAGTACTTGTCTTCAGACTTTGTCTTCAGCACTTGTGTCTTCAGACTTTGTCTTCAGGTGTTATCTTCAGCTGTTGTGGACTTCAGTAGTTGTTGTGACGTCTGTGGGACTTAAAGGTTTTTCTGATCCGGCTCATTGGTTCTTTTGGTCCAACAAACTCCCCCTGAACCAATGCAGCCAAAACCTTTAACTTTATTGAGGTTCCACTTATTGTTGGCAAAATGGTTGGTCTTTTTCCTTCTTGATCAGTTGAGAAGATGACCCATATAAGCACCGGCCTGGAAATAAGTCTCTGATGATTTGGTTGGCAAAGAATGGATGGGAGCTCTGTATTAGGGAATTGGACACTGAGCTGTTCCCCCATCCTTGAGACTTACTTCCCATGTATAAGCCTGTAGGATTCTCTGGTGTATGCTCTGAGAAACATGATTTGTTCTTCCATGGTAAGATTCTCTGGTTCACCATCAAATAATCCTTCACGCCCATACAGCTCTGAGATGTACTTGGTCTGTTTGCCATTTTGAGCTCAACTGTTGTGATCTATCTGTATGCAAACTCATCTGGGTGATTACCCTCAAGTAACAGACTGAGCTCATTTTGTTTGAAGTTTTCCAGCTTCTTGTAAACCAACCCCTTTTTAATAACTCTGTTCTCTAACATCTTTTGGGGTGGCTGTTTAGTCTCATAAGCCTTCTTGAAGTCTTCTACAATTTCCCAGGGTGATACTACAAGGACCACAGTGATCTCTTCATCTACGATCCTTTTTACCTGGCCCTTGTATCTTGCAGGAATGTCTTTCTTTACAATTCTGTGAGCCACCCTAGGATCAGGCCATATCCTCACCTTTTCCTTTTGATATTGAAATGTGTTGGCAAGGGTGTACAATCTCAGAGCCTCTTTCTTCATACTTATTATTGATGAAGAAGCAGCATACGTTTTGTCTATGCTTTTCAGCATTTCCTCATCATGAAGCCTTTGCTGTTGTTCTTCTTCAATCTTTACTCTCACTGTTTCCATCTGTGAGGTGGGGAGGGATGATGGGCATAGATTTTGCTTTAGGCAAAGTTAGGACTGCGGAAAGAGGCAGCCTATCTTCTTCTTCCTCATCATCCTCTTCTCTTCTTCTTCTAGCCAACATCCTTCTCTTCTTCTTCTTGGATGCATCATCGGCTGTTGGTTTTTGAGGGTAAAGGAGTTGGTTTAATGGGTTGTGGTAGTGGTGATATTGAAGTGGTAGGTTTTGCAGGTTGTTCTAGCATTCTTGTAGTGAGTGAGGCTTTGGAGTGTTTTGCTAGTTCATTTCTGTTCCCAGCACCTGCTTCATTTAGTGCTTCAATCACTAATCCCTTTGTGTATGCTTCAGACGTACAGATCTTGGTGGTTATTGCCAAGTTTACTGTCCCTGGTCCATGACTTAATCTCTATCAATGATCTCCCAAGATACTTTGCAATGAATCTGATCATGATCTCCAATCTTTCTCTTTCTAACACATCATAACTTGCCCATCTTGAGTTAATTTCTTCAACTTCAAGTCTTCTAATCTCTGAGTCAAGCTGTGCAGTATCGAACCCTTGCCTATACAGTTGATCAATAATGGAGTCCATAGATTTACTATGTGTAACATCCGCCATTTTGATCATCTCATCAAGTTTGAGCTCTTTTTGAATTTCTTCTTTTTCTTTCTCCTTTCATTCTTCCTCTTCTTATATGTGATATGAAAGTCTTTGTGACTTTCACTCACTTGATCAGTGTCAGCTCCCTTCACATACTCTTCTTCCTTCTCAGTCTCCTTCACAACCTCCTCTTCCTTCTCAATCTCCTGTTCTTTCAATATGCTCTTCCCTTTTGCTTTCACTAACTGACTCTCCCCCTTTTTGGTTGCATTGGTTACAAGGGTTTGAGTAGTAGAAAGCCTTGTGCTCACAATTTCCTCCACCAGGGGCTGTATGATTGAGGGAAGCCTCTCATCCAAGGTTTTGATCACAATGTCTGTGATCATTGGGGTGATGAGAGGTAGGGATTTCTGGAAGATAGCAGCTGTTTGCTCAGAGGGGTTCTTCCCTGAGAAGCAGTGCCAGAGGTAGAGGCTGGTGGGTTGTAAGTTTTGATTGGCTGAGTGTTTAGGAGACCTTCAGGTGAAGGTGCCATCTGTGGGTGTATGGTGGTGTCAGATGGACTTGCTTCTTGAGAGAATTGGTCAAGTAGTCTTTGTAGTCTACTGACTTCTTCCTCAAGAATTGTGTTCTGGGCTAGAACATCATAAAAGAAGCCCAGGTCATCATCAGCAGATGCTGAATCACCTGACCTCCTGCTAGTAGCAGGATGTACATGCCCTGGGTGTAGACCAGTTGTAGCATGTGCCCCTTTTTCTTGGAACTGGGGACTTCCAGCCTCAGGACGATGTCCTTCATCAGCTGTTGCCTCTGATGAGGTCTTAGCAATGTTACCAGCCTCAGTCTGATCATGTGCTGATGCAGAAGAGGTGGCAGCCTCACCAGATATTCTGATCTCCTTATCTACACTAGGAGACAGAACATTTAAACCCCTGTGCTGTGGGTTGTCAGAAGCATGTTGATCCTCTTCTCTATATCTGTGGTTTCCCCTTTGGTGGTTGTTGGGGAGGAGGAGAGGCATGCAGCTGAGTCAGCACGTTTGCAATTATAAGTGTTGGACTTTGGGGGGCATTTTCATGAGGAGATAGGGTAAAATCAGTATGCACCTGGGGAGAATGGTGCGTTTCAATGGCAATCTCCTCAAATGAGGAAGATTCCAGATTTGTGGGTACCCCTTCTTTGGTTGCTTCAGGCTCCTTTTGAGAGGAATCCTGAGCGGCTGTGGCTGGTTGAGTCTTGATACTACTGGGGGGTTTACACCAGCAAGTATATCCTGTCTTGGTGGTACAGGAGCATCTTCAGGGGACTCATCTCCCTGAATAGCTGTTTTGGGTCGTTTTGTTTTTGGTTTGGTGGGGACTTTGGATTTTGTGGTGGTGGCTGTGGGTTCCAGCTGCGTGGGTTTGCGCAGCTTGGCAGCCATTTTGAGTGATTGGTCAGAGTTGTGCCGGGAGTATACTTCAGGCAATACAGCCATAGCAGGGACTCCCAGGCCAACAAGTCCCTCAGCTTGAAGCTGGTTTTCAATTATGGCCATTATGAACCGAGGATATAATATCAACGGTTAGAAAGTTGTTTTTGGGCCATATCCTTGAGCTCTAAGAATAGTATTTCAGAAAAATTTAAAGGTTGTTGCTCAAGGATGGAGTACAATACCTGTTGCCACCTTGTGGACATTTGATCCCATGATGAAGTCTTGGGGGCCAGGCAGACATTGACCATATGAAAGATGAGCCGTTCAGCATCCTGGAAATGTTTCTTCAATATGGTAGAGGCACTCAGGTTACCTTCGTATCCATGGTGGGCAAATGATAGATCTGTTGTGCCCTTTGGATAACTAGTCGGGAAAGTGGCATCATCCAGATTGAGGGTTTGGCGAAGAATGTCTGGAGTGATGACCACCTTTTGACTATTGACAAACGCTTGAAGGACTCTGTGTCATTCTCCTCAGAGACAAGAGTGACGTTTGTCCAGAATTGGCCAAGAGATTCGGCATATATGGTGGGGTTTAACAGAAAAGCTGTTTGGTAAGGTGACTGGACCATTAAATCAATGGCGTTGTGAAACTTGGTCCAGTATGGCGATTTGGTAAGGTGAGCGACACAGTTGTGTCGTGGTTTTAGTTGCATGGACGCCATGGAAGAAGAGAGGTTACAGAGTTTTTGAACGTTAGGTTTGAGAGGAGAGGTGAGAAAAACTCTGGTGGGATAAGGTATTTATAGGGTAGGGTTATGAAACGACTGAAGGTTTTGGTGTTTGTCATCATTCGTTGAAACTACTGATGACGTGGCATTAACTTTCAGAGGTTTCAAATGACTGACCGTATTGGTGTGATCATCAGTTATTATAAAACAACTGAAGACTTGGTTTTAACCGTCAGACGTTGAAACAACTGAAGTCTTGATTTAGTCGTCAGTAGTTATAAAACTACTGAAGACAACTTTGACTTCAAGTAGTGAAACAACTGAGGACATGATGTTTGTCATCAGTTGTTGTAAACAGCTGAAGACTTGGTGTTAGTCTTCAGTAGTTGTTAACTACTGAAGACATAGGTTTGGCTTCAGTTGTTTGGAAACAGCAGTTGTAGAAACAACTGAAGAGAAATTACTCATCAGCTCTTTTCGTCAATTCATAGCTTTTCAGCTGTTTCAGTCTGACCTCCACACTTATCAGACTTGCATCTGAGTTTCAGAGGTTTCATTGGTCATCAGTACTTATCTGTATTTCTGACATCAGTAGTTGTAGCTACATCAGCTGTTGTGATTTCATCAGCTGTTGTAACTACATCAGCTGTTTTAACAAATAAAGTACTTCAGTACTTGTGAGGAATGTAGCCTTCAGTAGTTATAAAAACTACTGAGGGGAAAGGAACTCATCAGTACTTATATATGACATGGTTACCAATGATCATCAGTATTTATTACTGAGATCATCAGTAGTTGTCACTTATTCTAGCTGCAGCATACCAAGCCTTAACACCAGGTTGTGGAAAGTTGAACTATCCAAAGGCTTAGTAAAAATGTCTGCAAGCTCATCAGCACTAGGAACAAACTTTGAATCAATCAGACCTTTTTCAAAACAATCTCTAATAAAATGATGTCTAATTTCAATATGTTTAGTCCTAGAGTGCTGGACAGGATTCTTGACAATACAGAGAGCTGAAGAGCTGTCCATTAACAATGGAGTCTTAGTCTCAGTTATGCCATAATCCAATAATTGGTTTTGAAGCCATAATACCTGAGATGTACAACTTGCAGCAGCAATGTACTCGGCTTCAGCAGTTGATGTAGCAACTGAGGTTTGTTTCTTACTCTGCCAAGAAATCAAACAGTTGCCTAGGAATTGACATCCACCAGAAGTTGATTTCCTGGTCAACTTACACCCTGCATAGTCACTGTCAGAAAAAGCAACTAATTTACCAGAATGTCTAGTAGAATACCATAAACCTAGAGATGGAGTGCCTTGCAGATATCTAAAGATCCTCTTGACTGCAATCAAATGAGACTCCTTAGGTGCAGCCTGAAATCTAGCACAAACACATGTAGCAAACATAATATCTGGTCTAGAAGCTGTTAAGTACATCAAGGACCCAATCATACATCTGTAAAGTGTTTCATCAACCACTTTACCTTTCTGATCTGTATCCAGTTGTGTGGTGTTGCACATGGGAGTAGAACATGGTTTACAATTTTGTAAATCAAATTTTTCCAAAAGATTTTTTGTATATTTGGACTGATGAATGAAAATTCCATCAGCCTTTTGTTTGATTTGCAAACCCAGAAAGAATTGTAATTCCCCCATGGCACTCATTTCAAACTTTTGTTGCATCAACTTTGTAAAGGCATCACACAACTGTGGATCAGAAGATGCAAAAATAATATCATCTACATAAATTTGAACAAGTAGATTATGCTGCCCAGCTTTCTTAATGAATAAAGTTTTATCTATGGAACCTCTAGTAAAATTATTTTCAAGAAGAAAGTTTGATAATGTCTCATACCAGGCTCTAGGAGCTTGTTTCAACCCATAAAGAGCCTTATCAAGCTTATACACCCAATTAGGATGCTTATTGTCCTCAAAACCCGGTGGTTGACATACATAAACCTCTTCTTTAATTTTCCCATACAAAAATGCACTTTTACATCCATTTGAAAAACTTTAAGATTTTGATAAGCAGCATAAGCTAAAAACAATCTAATTGCTTCCAGTCTGGCTACAGGGGCAAAGGTTTCATCATAATCAATACCTTCTTCTTGTGCAAACCCCTGAACAACCAGTCTGGCCTTGTTCTTAACAATAAGCCCATTTTCATCAGTTTTGTTCCTAAACACCCATTTAGTGCCTATTGCACACTTACCTGGAGGTAGAGGAACCAGTTCCCACACTTGTTGTTTCTTGAACTGAAGAAGCTCAAGCTGCATGGCATCAACCCATCCATTGTCCTTTAAAGCAATGTGATAATTCTTTGGCTCTTGCTGACTAATGAAGAGAGCATAGAAGCAGAATTTGACAATTGACTTCTTGTTGATACTCCAGCAGTGATATCACCAATGATTTGAGACATAGGGTGATTCTTCAGATCTTGGTACACAATGAGATCAGTGCAAGTGTTTGTAGCAGGCTCAGCAGCAACAGATGGTGATGGTGAAGTATTTCCTTGAAACCAATCAGTAGATGGTAATTCAAAGGAAGTTGAAGTTGTAGAAATCTCATCAGCATTTGTTGTGGATTGTGCTGCTGGAGCTACAGGAACATCAGGTCTAGCTGAATCAGGCAGTTGATCACTAAACTTGAAGAGGTGAGTACTACTATCATCATCATCAGCACCAGCAGTACCACCAGGTGGTGAACTGTTGACAGGAGCAACAGCAGGAGTTTGATGAGGAGCATATTGCAGTATGTCCAAATCAAATATCTCCACAGGGTTTTGTGGAATCTTGTCCTTTGGAGATTCATTAAACTTAACATGTAGAGTCTCTTCAACCATCTTTGTTCTACAGTTGAAGACTCTGTATGCTTTGCAAGTTGATGAATAACCAACAAAGTACCCTGCATCCACCTTAGAATCAAATTTTTGGAGTTGATCCCGTGTGTTGAGAATGAAACAAGGACATCCAAAAGCTCTGAAGAATGAAATTAGAGGGGCCAAATGATGAAGAACTTCATATGGAGTTTTCATCAACCTCTTATTTACTAGAGCTCTATTTTGTACATAGCAAGCTGTATTGATAGCTTCAGCCCAAAAAGTCATTGGCAGTCCAGAGTCAGCCAACATGGACCTTGCAGCTTCAATAAGGGTCCTGTTCTTTCTCTCCACTACTCCATTTTGTTCAGGAGTTCTTGGAATGCTAAAATGCCTCTTGATTCCCTTTGAGAGGTAGAACTCATCAAGTGTATTGTTTCTAAATTCTGTTCCATTATCACTTCTAATACACTTGACTGAGAGGGAATACTGCTTCTCAACATACAACACAAAGTTGATAATCTTCTGAGCTGCTTCATCCTTTGAATGCAAGAAGAAAGTCCATACAAATCTGGAGTAATCATCCACAATTACCAGACAGTATTTCTTCTTAGCCATACTCATCACTCTCACAGGACCAAAGAGATCCATGTGAAGAAGCTGTAAGCAGGCTGTGGACTTAGGTTCTTCTATGGAGGGAAATGAAGCTTTGTGCTGTTTTCCTTTTAAACAAGCAGTGCATTCATCTTCACATTTGAACTCCTTCATAGGCAATCCCCTTACTAAACCATGGTTTATCAGCTGATTTATGTTTTTGAGATTAACATGACCCAGCCTTCTATGCCATAGTGTAGATTCTTGAGGGGAAGCCTTGGAAAATAGGCAAGGATGGCCTTTGAGATCTATTTTCTTAGAAAGATCTAAGGCATACACTCTTCCTGTCCTGTTGGCCTTAAGGAGAGTGTATTTATCCAACACCTTATCAATCAAACTTAGAACTTTGGATGACAGAATCCGGCAGTTCTGACTTGTGAAAAGAGCAACATGGCCTTTGTCACACATTTGACTGACACTCAAGAGGTTGTACTTGAGATTTTCCACATGGTTAACATCATCAAACTTTATTTCCCCATTGGAAACAAAGCCTTTGCCGATGATGTAACCCTTTGCATCATTGCCAAAAGATACAAACCCCTTCCTTCCTTGAGAGTAGTCATTAAGAAGTGATCTGTTTCCTGTCATATGCATGGATCCTCCACTGTCTACATACCAGATGCCTCTGTGGCATGTTGAAGAACCCTGCAGAACAAAACAAATTAGTTAGATTTTGAGACCCAAACCTTTTTGGTTTTGGGCCTATTCACATCAACAGATGGTAGACTAACAGGTTTGTTGGAAATAACAGCCTGAGAGGAAGAAGATGGTGAAGAAGAGGAATCCTTTGGCTTGGACCTCCTTTTCTGTGGATTCAACATAGGAACATCTAATTGGTTGACTCTTCCCAATAGATGTTGAACCATCATAACCAGCTGTGTCTGATTTTGTGATAAAGCTTTCAGCTCTTCAGACACATTAGCACTGGAGTTTGATAAGTTCTTATGTTGCACCTTCTTCTTTTGAGCAATCTCAGCTGTTACCTGTTTAACCCCTTCCTTTTTGGATTTCTTTTTGGACTTAAGGGTTACAGGATTTGATGTTGCTGGTACAAATGTGGCTTCAAACTCATTTTTCATTTTAACATTTTCTCTTTAATTTCCTCTTTATGTTTGAGTTTGGATCCTCTTTTGTACCAACAATCATCTGTAAGATGATTAAACAAACCACATACTTCACATGGTTTCTTTTTCATCTTATGTTGATCATCAACTAAAGAGGATGAAACTACTGAAGACTTGCTCTTCAGTACTTTGGAAGCATTATTTGCTTTCTTGACTTCCTCTTTAGTAGTCTTCAAACTCTCTCTACTGACAGTTTTCTTCTTTTCAGTGCTGCCAGTAGTTGGAGTTTGAACTTCAGGTGTTAAATCTTGCTCTCCAGTCCTTTCAGGACTTTCAGAAATAACTCCTGAGTTGATCAACTCTTTGATCATGTGAGTGTCAGCAATTGAACCATCAACATCAGCTGATAGGTTCTGAGAGAGCTTAGTGCTGACTTCTACTTTTGATGATGCTCTATCAAAAAGTGAATCACATGATGAGGTGGATTGGTTATTGCTTTCTCCATCAGATTTCACTTCTACTTTTGGAGCAAAATCTGTAGGAGGAGCTGTGTGATTATAACCAATGCCAAACTTCACATTGGAAGCTGATTGCTTACTAAGAAGCATTTCAAAACCTTTGCATGATTGTACCCATCGATCACACTCTACTTGGGTGACTGCAAGGGTTTCTTTGAGACTCCTCTAGTCTTCCAGAATAACCTCTAGCTTAGCCTTTTCATCATTTAATTGGCATTTAAGCTTATAAATCTCATCATTTTTACTATTAAGAGCAGACTCATACTCAGCTTGTCTTTTGGAAATGGTTTTCTCAAACTCAAGTTTTTGATTTATTAATGCTACATTTGCCTCTCTAATAGAGACAAAGGCAGCTATGCATGATTCAGAACATAACTTGGCTTTAGCCTCTGAAGATACCTGAGTTACCTGTGAAGATGATGCAGTTGAGCAGGAACCCTCAGTTGACTCCAGAGCCATAAGTGCCAGATTCCCAAAAGGACTATCACCACCATGTTGATCAGCACTTGTGAACAGTTGTTCATGACCAGACATGTCATCTGGCAAGCTGCTCCAGTCAACAACTTCAGGGGTGAAGAAGCTATGTTGTTGAGGTTGAGGGGGTTGATGAGATGGTTGAGGTTCTGGAAGTGCATGAGGTTGTGGTACCATAGGAGCTTGAACTTGACTGGTTTGTGGCATGTAATAACAAGGGTAAGGGTATGGCATTTGACCCTAAGGAACAAAATATGCAGGAGATTGTGGTTGAGAATGATGACTAGAATTGACAGGATGTTGCCCTTTGTTTTGTTGACTATTGCTAGGGAAAGTCACAAAAGGTGCAGAGGAATTAGATCCAGATGATCTACATTCTCTAGCAAAGTGTCCAAGCCTTTGGCATTTGTGACACCTCAACTTACTCTTGTCAAAACCAACTTTGGTTTTGCCAGAGAGTCCTGGGAACTTTCTTCCAGTTCTTTTGTAGAACTTCTGAGATCTGATATTTATCAAGGCCATTTGGCTCAAAATATCCATCTCTTCTAAGTCATCATCAGCAATCCCCTTGAGATCATCCATGATGAAGCATAAATTGTCATTATTACATCCAGTAAACTGACTATCAACACTCACAAATGCTGAATCAGAAATGTTTGAAGAGAAATCAATATGCTCATCATACTGGCATTCAGATGAAGCATATTCTGACTCATGACTAACCAGAGCAGTGTTGCCTGGTACAAAGTCTTCAGTGAGCTTACCAGATGAAGACAGTTTTCTCTTTTGTTCTATCTCTCTCTCAAATGTGAGCAATTTCCCATGAAGTTGGGTGAGAGATAGTTTGTCCAAATTTGCACTGGAGCGTAGGACAATAGTATATGTGTCCCATCTCTCAGGCAGTGATCTGAGAAATCTGTTATTCATCTGGATATTAGTATACTCAAGTTTGACCATTTTTAATTCAGAGATCAAACAAGAGAACCGCTCAAACTGTTGAGTCAGTGTCTCACCCTTCCTATGAGAGAATGTCTCATATTGTTGGGCAAGGATCTCTCTATTATTTGCCAAGACCTCATCTGTTCCTCCAAATTGTTCTTTCAAGGCATTCCAGAGGTCATGGGCAGATTCATAATGCATTAGCCCAGAATAGATTTCATTGGGTAGTGCCATGGCCAGAATTCCATGGGCTTTTGCATCAATCTCAAACAATTTCTTATCCTCATCTGAGTATTGATCCTTCCTCTTCGGAACCATTTGATTTGTTTCCGGGTTATTCACCATAGGCTTGTGTGGACCATGTACCACTGATGTCCAACAACCTGAGCTGTTAACAGACAGGTGATGGAGCATACGTCGTTGCCATATGTTATACTCATTCCTAACCAGCATTGGAGGCTTGGTTGAGGAACCAGTATTGTGAGGATCATTGGAAGGAGTAGTCATTTTGGGTCCAAAAACAATTTTATTCAAGCTTTTAAAAGATTTTAGACAGACCACAACACACTCAATGAAAACCAAGAATAAATCTCAGGATGAATGATTAAAAACACAGAAAAATCAATCTCTCTAACCGTTTCTTGCAAAAATGATAATTCGATCAAACTTGGATCTTGAAGAGCAGTTTCAATGATCAATTATTAGATCGATCAATGATTAACCTGCTCTGATACCATTTGTCAGGATCAGCGATCTCAAGTTTGATGTATTAGAGAGTAATGCAGCGGAATGAGATCAAGAATTAGACAAATTATAGCAAGAGTTTGATATTTGTAAACAAATACGAGAGAATATATTTCTGTGATAAGGAATGTTTCAATAATGTCCAATATTATTGCTCAAATCATTCACGGTTACAATAAGGTTGACACTCCTTATATAGAGTGCAATCACTGCTGTAATCACGGGATGGTGATTACTAGTAGATCTAGTACAAAAATAACTAACACTTAACAAACTACTGAAATGTTCACAACTACTGAGAACATGTCAGAGTGCTAAGTATAAAACATGAAACTACTGAAAGAAAACTATTGAAACTACAACGACTGAAGAACAAACTCTTCAGTCGTTTTACAAAACTACTGAAAAGATAAAACATAAAACTACTGAAAAGTAAACCGTCACAACTACTGAAGAAGTCCTCTTCAACTGTTATGACAACATCTGATATTTGGTCATCAGCACTTGTGTCTTCAGACTTTGTCTTCAGCACTTGTCTTCAGACTTTGTCTTCAGTACTTGTCTTCAGACTTTGTCTTCAGTACTTGTCTTCAGACTTTGTCTTCAGCACTTGTGTCTTCAGACTTTGTCTTCAGGTGTTATCTTCAGCTGTTGTGGACTTCAGTAGTTGTTGTGACGTCTGTGGGACTTAAAGGTTTTTCTGATCCGGCTCATTGGTTCTTTTGGTCCAACAAGGTTGCTGAGGATGACACGGGGTGTTCTTTTGTTTAATGTTTTTGCATTGTAATGCGAACAAACGATGTTTTGTAACAAATGTTGTATTAACTTGCAAAATCATTTATATTGAAATGAAAGGTTATTTTAATGTTTCCGCTGTAATGTTTATTAAAGTTAATGTAATTACATGTTCTATGTGCGATGATTGACCAGCTGTAAGTGTTCCGGGAACGGGGCCTTACAAGTTGGTATCAGAGCCAAAGTTTAAGTGAAACGGGTAAATTTTCAAAATAAACCTTAACTTAAACTGAAAATGGGACGGAAAGGGAATGGATGCCAATCTGAGTAGCTGCGTGTCATCAGGTATTTTCTTAATGTTAATTGGTATTACGTGCGCATGTTATGTAGCTTATGTGTCGTATGTAGATTTAGATGCTGATGTAGTCAGGATAGGGAATGCTCGGGGTATGAAGAGTAAAGTAAGTGGCTAATCACAACTGGCCACTGTAATTAGGGACTTACTATACTTGACATAAACTGAGTTGTTCCCTTGAATGACCGTGTTGGTGTTTGAATCTTTCAGTGTGTTAGAGGATGGCCGGTGGTAGATCTTTGAAGGTTTCGTCAGGTGGAGGTTGTGATGGACGTGGTGCTGGACCGCGTGTCACGAGAAGTATGACTAGGGCTGCTGAAATGGCACTCGAAGAGCCTGAGATCCATCACCCGAAAGGCGGTGATGATAGTGCTAACCTGAGGACCGCATTGAAAGAGGTTGTGGTTGAGGGAGTTCAACAAGTTATGCAGACGATTCTGCTGTCTATTGTGACTGAGGTAATTAGGGCGGTGAAGGAGACGACCGTGATTGAAGTGAACAAGACGGGTAGCAGCGACAAGAATTGGAACGGAAAGTGGGTTGAACGTGAGAGTTTCACTCCAAACAACAAGGCTGCGAGGGTGGATGACCGACGTGTGGTCACATCCAATATGGGGGTGAAGAGTTGTGGTAATTGCGGGAAGAAGCATACAGGAGAGTGTAGGTAGGGATCAAACCTCTGCTTCAAATGTGGGAGGCCCGGTCATCTGGCAAGAGATTGTGGGGTGATGAAGTGTTATAACTGTGGCAGAAGGGGTCACATAAGCAAGGACTGCAAGAGGCCAAGGGTAGAGAGTTCTGGAGCAAGGAAGACGACCAGAACTGGAGGGCAGGAGGCGAGCGCGGAGCCTTCACGATGACTCAGGAGGAGGCTAGGACGGACCCCGATGTTGTGTCAGGTACGTTTCTAGTAAACCAAACTCTAGCTTCTGTGTTATTTGATTCTGGTGCTAGTAAGAGTTTTATTTCTGCTGCCTTTTGTGCTAAGTTACCCATTAGGAGTAGAAGTATTGATAAGCCCTTCAATATATAAACTGTCATAGGTAAGTCTACCAGGATTACTGAGATGATAGAAGGCTGTGACATTGAATTAGAAAGTCATAAGTTTCCTGTTAGACCATTCGGGGTGACCTTAGGCGATTTCGATGTAGTCCTTGGAATGGATTGGTTTGTGAACTACGAGGCGAACATTGTGTGTCGCAAAAAGATGGTCAGATTGACAGCGCCTGACGGGAGTGCGGTGACGGTTTACGGTGATCGAGTCACTACGATTCCGAAAGTGATTCCAATGGCGGTGGCGGGAAAGTGCATGAGGCGTGGATGTAGTGCCTACTTGGCCTACGTAAAGGACGTGAATACGCCAACACCACAACTATCCAATGTAGCGGTTGTGTGTGACTTTCCAGATGTATTTCCTGAAGACTTACCAGGAGTGCCACCCGACCGTGAGATCGAGTTCTAGATCGACTTGATACCGGGTGCCCAACCTGTTGCCAAGACACCCTATCGGTTGGCTTCGACGGAGATGAAGGAGTTGATGGAGCAATTGCAAGAGCTGCTTGATAAGGGGTTCATTAGACCAAGTATCTCTCCTTGGGGTGCTCCGGTCTTGTTCGTGAAGAAGAAAGACGGTAGCATGAGGATGTGTATCGACTACCGTGAGCTGAATAAGCTGACAGTGAAGAATCGATACCCGTTACCGAGAATTGATGATTTGTTTTATCAACTTCAAGGTGCCAGTTGGTTATCAAGGATAGATCTTTGATCGGGCTACCATCAGCTGAAGGTGAAAGAGCAGGATATTCCTAAAACAGCTTTTCACACGCGTTATGGTCACTACGAGTTTCTCGTTATGTCTTTTGGTTTGACCAACGCGCCAGCTGCTTTTATGGATTTGATGAATCGAGTGTGTCGGCCGATGTTGGATAAATCAGTGATCGTGTTTATTGATGATATCCTGATCTATTCGAGGAGCGAGAATGAGCATGCCGGTCACATTCGAGAGGTGTTGGAGGCGTTGAGAAGGGAGAAGTTTTATGCTAAGTTCTCCAAGTGCGCATTCTGGCTACGCGAGATTCAATTCTTGGGTCACGTGGTGAACCCTGAAGGTATTATGGTGGACCCGACAAAGGTGGAGGTGGTGATGCAATGGAAGTCTCCAAAGACGCCATCCGAGATTGTAGTTTCTTGGGTTTGGCGGGATATTACCGAAGATTCATTCAAGACTTCTCCAAGATAGCTTCTCCGTTGACGAAGTTGACCCGTAAGGATGTAAAGTTTGTATGGGGTCAAGCTCAAGAGAAGGCGTTCGAGGAATTAAAGACGAGATTGACTCAAGCTCTTGTTTTGTCGTTACCCGATGGAAGTGAAGATCTGGTGGTTTATTCTGATGCTTCCTACTCGGGGTTGGGGTGTGTGTTGATGCATAGAGGAATGGTTATAGCCTATGCATTCCGACAGTTGAAGGTTCATGAGGTTAACTATCCTACTCATGATTTGGAGCTAGCAGCCGTGGTCTTTGCGTTAAATATTTGGAGGCACTACCTGTACGGGACGAAGTGCACCATATTCACTGACCACAAGAGCTTGAAGTACTTCTTCAAGCAGAAGGACTTGAACATGAGGCAGAGGGGATGGTTGGAGCTTATAAAAGACTATGATTGCGAGATCCATTACCATCCGGGCAAAGCTAACGTGGTGGCGGATGCCCTTAGCCGAAAAGAGAGACCCGAGCCGATTCGGGTGAAAGCCTACCAGTTGATCATGACCTCGGATGTGATGAAGCAAGTTAAGGAGTTTCAAGATGAGGCATTGAAAGAAGATCACCTTAACTCTGAAAGAATGAGAGGTCTGGTTGCGGAATTGGGTGAAAACACACACGGTGTTAGAACCCGATTCGGGCGAATGTGGATTCCTCGTTTTGGGGATCTATGTGTGAAGATCATGGATGAAGCTCATAAGACTCGGTACTCTATTCATCCCGGTGCTACAAAGATGTATCAAGACATGAAGAAAGATTATTGGTGGCCGGGTATGAAGGGTGATGTGGTGGAGTATGTGAGTAAATGCCTTACTTGTTTACAAGTGAAGGCCGAGCACCAAAAGCTGTATGGGAAGATCCAACCGTTGGATATACCGGAGTGGAATTGGGAGCATATCACCATGGATTTTATTACGAAGCTGCCGCGTACAGCGGTAGGGCACGATGCTATATGGGTGATGGTTGATCGTTTGACAAAGAGTGCTCACTTCCTACCGATCCGCAATCCATATTCGTCTGAGAGGTTGGCGGATCTGTTCATTAAGGTGATTGTGACTCGTCATGGTGTGCCGGTGTCCATTGTGTCTGATCGTGACGCCCGGTTTACATCTAAATTTTGGAAGAAATTCCACGACGCAGTATGGATGACGTTACATATTAGCACGGCTTATTACCCTCAAACGGATGGTCAGTCGGAAAGGACGATTCAGACGCTGGAGGATATGCTTCGGGCATGCGTCATTGATTTTAGAGGAAATTAGGATGACCACTTACCGTTAGCCGAGTTCTCATATAACAACAGTTATCAACCCAGTATTGGTGTGCCTCCTTATGAGATACTATAAGGTAGGAGATGCAGAACTTCTGTTTGTTGGGGTGACATTGGTAAGAAGGAGTTGGGAGCGTCAAGGTGATCGAGGCTACGACCGAGAAGCTAGAAAGGATCAAAGCCTTTACGAAGGCAGCCAAAGATAGACAGAAGTCGTATGCTGATAAACGACGTAGACCGATTGAGTTCCAGGTGGGTGATAGATTTATGTTGAAAGTCTCCCCTTGGAAGGGTATCATTCGGTTCAGAAAGCGGGGCAAGTTGAGCCCGAGGTACATAGGGCCTTTCTGAATCATTGCTCGAGTAGGAGAGGTGGCCTATAGACTAGAATTACCAGAGGAGTTAAGTGGAATTCATCCGACATTCCATGTATCTCATCTGAGAAAGTGTTTAGCAGACGAGGATATGGTTGTACCACTGGAGGATATCGAGGTAGATGAACGACTCAATTATATGGAGCAACCAGTGGCGATCATCGATCGTAAAGAGAAGAGGTTGAGGAATAAAGTGGTTCCTCTTGTGCGTGTATAGTGGAAGCACCGAAAGGGATCGGAGTCTACGAGGGAGACTGAAGAAGAGATGAGACAACATTACCCACAATTGTTCGAGGAATAACAGGTTTCGGGGACGAAACCTATATAAGGGGGTGGACTTGTAACACCCAGTTATTTTCTTTAAAGTCAAAGAAAGAAGAAGAAGAAATAAAAGAAATAAAGTCCGAGTTGAGGGACCAATCTTGCCAAAAGGGGAAAGATTTTGGGAGAGTGGGTATAAAAGCGGGGCTTGGCTGCCCATTCCCCCTTTCCATACCCATCCATTCGATTCTAGAGAGGGAGAAAGGGAGAAAGTGCAAAGCTAGGGTTTTTGAAGGATTCAAGGTGCAAAAGTCGAGGTTTAGCGGGTTTGTGTGAAGCTTTACTCATAGAGGCCGTTAATGTGAGTTCTAGGACCCCTCTTTTACATGTTTTTGAATGATTTTGGGGCTGGAACACATAGCAAAATCGTTTTGAAGTGTTGGGTGTTGAACCCGTATGTATGTGTATGTGTGTGTTTCGGGTGGGGTTTGATTTCGGGCTTGGTTGTGCTTGAATGGTGTTGTGGTAGGTGTTTCTAAGGTTTAGGATGATTGATTTGAGCTTAGGACAGGTTTGAGAGGGTTTGGAGGCCGAAAATTGCAGATTAGGTTTAAAGAAGACTGCATTCTGCATCAGCTAGGGCTCATGCGACTGAGTGCCATGAGTCCGAATGGCATGCGATTGGAGGCCATACGGCCGAAAGGCATGCGACTGAGGTCCATGCGCATGGGTGCCATGCGACGGAGGTTCATACGCATGGAAGTCAAGCGACTAAAGTTCATGCGCCTGAAAGGCATGTGATTGAAGGTTATGCGACTGAAGGCCATACGACCGAATGGTCATGCGACTGGTCACACGACTGAAAGTCATGCGACTGAAGGCTATGCGACTGAGGGTCCATACGCCTAAGTGTTTATGCGTATGGAAGCTCTCCATACGCATAAGTGTCCATTTACCCATAGTGTCCATACGCATAAGTGTCCATTCGCCCATAGTGTCCATACGCCTAAGTGTCTCATACGCCTGGAATTGCCATGCGACTGAGTGGTGTCCATACGCCCAAATAGGGCTCATGCACCCGGAAGAACTTAGTTTATTATTTGATTCTCGGGAGAAAAGGGTAAATGTAGGCTTTGACTTGGAAGATTCCCGGGGGTTTATGTAAGTTGACTTTTGGGGTCATAGATGATATGTTGGGCATGTATGATGTATGATTGATGCTTATGCATGATGGTATGTATGTGGTATGTTATGTATGTATGATGGTGCCTTGTATGGTGATGTTGTATGTTTATATTCATGTTCCTTGTTATGTATGATTATTTTCCCGTGACTTTACGTTGAATGTTAATGAATGGAATGAAAAGTATCATGTAACGTAAAGTGGAAAAAGAGGAACGTAATGAAAGAATACATGCATTAATGAATGAACAAAAGTAAGAAAGGCTTGCAAGCAAATGTATGAAGGTTCACACCTAATGCGGGGTGTTAGCTCAACCGTGTGCGGGTTAGCTACCCCATGAGGATGCACACTGGGGCTTAATCCGTGTGATTAAGCATATGTATGGAGGTTCACACCCAATGAGGGGTGTCAGCTCAACTGTGTGCGGGTTAAATACCCCATGAGGATGCACACAGCGGCTCAATCTTTGTGATTGACCATATGTATGGGGTCCTTGTCGCTTAACCCTAGATGAATTGTTTGGTGCTCTAGAGGGGGGTTAAGCACATGACAGGACCTAGATGGAAAGGAAAGATAATAAAATGTACGAAATGAACGATGATGAAGACAATAACTATTATCTATGTGTACGTATGATGTGTGATCACGTTCTAAAACCTGGTATGATTTGAAAGGAAGTAAAGGACGGTTTTAAACGAAAGATAAAGTATGTTTTATATTAAAACTAGAACTCACTCAGCAACCCTAACTTTTATGTGCTTCCAGTTGGAAGGAGAGCATTGCTGAGGATGGCGCGGGACAGCTACTTGGCATTTTTGGATGGCATTCTTTTGTTTAATGTTTTTGCATTGTAATACGAACAAACAATGTTTTGTAATGAATGTTGTATTAACTTGCAAAAGCATTTATAATGAAATGATTGTTTTAATGATTCCGCCGCAATGGTTTTTTTTTAAGTTAACAAACCTATATGTTTTATTTGCGATGATTGGCCAGCTGTAAGCGTCCCAGGAACGGGGCCTTACAGAAAACAAAAGCAGAATAAAAATATTATTAACCTACTATGCATGTCGACCATCACTTATTGTATTATATATAAATAGTGGAACTGCTCGCGTGTTGTTACGCTACGGCTGTTACGTAATTTTTTGGGAATTCGATTTTAATCTATTTCGGCTCAGTGCGTTATGACGTAAATTTAAAGATCAAAATATAATTATTAAAAAATTGAATGAAAGAAAACAATTACGTATATTACAAAAGTTTTTAAAACAACTATATTATCCCAACAATATTAGTAAAATCATGAGTGGTATTGGTGGTCGGAAATCACTTATTACCTAGATTTTATAGGGGGTTTTCGTTTTATAAATGTAGGTTAGAGATTTATTATCATCAGAGGCAGCTTTTAGTGGTGATTTGTATAGACCGGAGAAAGTTAATTGGGAAATTATCACCACAAATTACCATCTTGATTGTTATTAAATTGTTAACAACCGACAAGGGAAATAGAAAGAGAGGATTAGTCCTCAATCGCAATGAATGCACGGAATTGAAAGTAAATAGCGGTTTTGTTTGAACACGTGTATATGCTTTAGCATTTGTATTTTAAGAATCATATGCTATACTTTATCTTAAGAGCATAAAGGGAATAAAATGGATAATTTTTTGAAATTTGAGCATGACTTTTTCATATGGGTGTCTTTATCCATATGTAAAATCATCATTATATCATTTTTTCACTTTTATTATGTAAGTTATATACTTAAATAAAATAATACTTAATTTGAATAGTATTTAGTTATAAAAATATAATTATTAATTATAAATATAAATATCAATTTATATTATTATAAATAAAATTTAATGAAATAAATTAAATAATATCATATTATTAAATAATATATTAATTATGTGTACTAAAATAATATAATAATTAGAAAAAGTTAATTAAATGGGTGCGAAAGTGAAACTATTGCATAAAACACTTGAACTCTATGCTTAAAATGTTGTATGAGTGTCTTACACTTTAAATAAAATTACAATGTGATACTTCTAATATGTATTATATAGTAGTATAGAAATACAATATAGAGTGAGTTGTTATAGTGTAAGATTATTTAGAAAAAAAAGTGGAGGAAGATTGGGAACACGATATGTTGCAGGTTTGAATTTTAGATTGACATGTATTTGTGTCCCGTTTACTACATAGTTTTGACATTAATGTAAGTTGGACACCATATGTATTAGGTTAGGCGTATTATCGTAGTAGGGTAAAGTTATTGTGTGATCAAAACTCATTACAACTATTAATCTTACTCGAAAAGTTAGATGTACGGTTGTAACTGTTAGACTTATTGTTGTTATATACCCTATATTATCACTCATTATTAAAAGCAAATCAAAACTGAAAAGCAAGTTGCGTCAATGTATGTCATAGGCGCACCATTGTCAGCATTTGGTGCATTGTTATAAGAGTTTGGTGTGTTCTGGTAACATGGTTAGATGGCCATTTAAATAAACTAGTTATTTACGAAACATCAAATATTAGCAAGATGGTGTTCATAAAAAAAGATGTAGGTTTTATGTATAGTATATTAAAATGTTAGAGCCCAAAAGAGATGGGAACTATTTTGTTTTGAGTTAACTAAAAGTCAAACGTGTAACCTTCTAAGATTCACCTATTGCATATTGAACTCCTATTAGTTTAGTGGGATAAATACCCAGTATCACTTAGGCCAAAAGGCCATCAACATTACTACTTTTGTGTATCAATATCAAATTAAGTTTATCATGTACCTAGAGAAGGTTTGTTAAACACAACTAGATTTACCATACACGTTATATAGCGGAGTCCATAATTGTTTCGCAATCATAATCGTAATTCATAGTTGTATATTTTCGAGCATTGATAGAATTGGAGTTAAAATCCGCAATGAAGTAATAAGGGAAAAACAAAACGTAATTGTAAAATCCAAGAAAATGTAAGACAAATTAAAAGATGCAAAAAAATAATCATAATTCACATACTACCATTTGTGTAGCTGGCAGACCACCTCACATCACCTCCTACTTGATATTGTTGTAGGCAAAACTAAAATCAACAAATCATAATGATATATTCTGTATTTCATAAAAATATTATATATCAAAAGTTGTTAAATAACCAAATCATATTTTTAAAAATTAAAAATATAATATATTTGATAATGATAGGTTTGAATAAAAAATATATCAAAACATAGATTAAAATAACCGCGTCACGAAGATATATTCAAATTTTTTTAATAAGGACACATTTAAAATTTTAAAAGATAAAAATATTTATTATAATTAACATATATATTGAATAGCTTCCCTTTAAAAATTTTCCAACCCCAAAGAAAGGGAACTTCCAGGATATGGTCTAGACATGCTTTTCTCAACAATCTATTCGCTATCCAGAGTCAACTATAACAATTAAAGTTGTGATCTTTTCTAAAGTATAAACTTTTTATCAAAGTTAACGGAAACGTTTTGTCAAATTAATCTTAATAATTGAATACCCAAATCAGGCATCCAATTATGCACGATTAAATTAATACACACATAGATCGGTGAAAATCTTACCTTGACGATCAAAACCGAAGCTTTGCACTTTGAAATCAACAACGGTCTTACTAATGATCATATTCACAAAAAAAGCTATGACATTTTCACCAATTGCACCTCGAAGCAAGCACCAGGGGAGATGGTGATGTTCCACGACGAAGATAGCGGTTTATAATGGTGGTTGGTCATGACTCGAAGGGGAAGGAGAGGGGGTTCGACAGCCAAAAGAAAGGTGTTTTTCATGTTCCCTATTTTATTTAACATTCAATTTACGTTTTAAACCAATCGTAATTACATTTTGGGTCCCCGTTTATTAATAATTAATAACCTTATGTAATTAACTTCTAATCACATAAAACCTTCTAGTTTATTAATTTGCTTTTAATCAAATAAACCTGTAACATTTATATCTTTAAATGCTAATTAATTAACAAACATTTAATTCTCTTTTTTAAATTATTGCTCTAAATAATTAATCACCATTAACTTAATTTGTGGTTCGTGAATTATAACGTGAAACAATTACACGTTATTACTTTATCGTTATCCAAAGTGTAACACCCTGGAACATACCTCAAAAATAACATTGATATTATCGATGATCGGACGTCGAATATCTAGCATACTCCTACTTGGACGATTTATCGACTAATTGCCTCAACCTACACAGTGGTGGGCGTTAAGCTGCAACTCACTGCCCCTAGCAAGATATGACATTTTATAGTCGTCAACTATTTCATTGTGTTCAAGTAAGGCTTACTTAACCGAGTACCATAGTCATGGTAACCTTATCACTTTACTTTTTCTGTACCAGATATTTGTAAACATATGACATGGACCATCTTTCATTCTTATATATTGTTCAACAATTTTAGGTTTCGACTCTAATTTGATGGGGTCTAACAAACTACTTTTAGTTTGAGCGCGACCATGCGTTTAACACCAGTTCAAATCAACGAGGACGTCAAAATGTCTAACTCTTATTTTCACAAGAACACAAAGTTCTTTTGACCACATACAACTGCCTCTCAACCTCAAATTTATTCCTAATCATTACCCTTATAATTGTCTTTTCAAGAACACTGTTAGATTGTAAGGCTCCGTTCCTGAGAAACCTTAGAGTTGGTTAATCATAGCATAAAATCATTTTAATAACAAAACAATACAGCGGAATAAAATAAACATTTACTTAAAAACTTGCAGTTGATATTGTGATCATACATTTTTTCTTTAATTGTAAATAAAACATAGTACTTTTTCCTTTAAATCACAATAAAAGATTTCATAAACAGGAATGCCATCCATATCCATCCAAGTAGCCTCCAACCGGTGCCATCCTCAGCATCAGCATTTACCTGGCAACTATTATGCATAAAAGTTAGCTTCGCTGAGCGAGTTCTAGTTTTAAATAATATAAGAAAATATAAACTTTATCCTTCATATAATGACCATGCATACAACATAGTACATAACATTACTTGCATCATAATAAGCATGTTCATTATCTTTCATTCTTTCATTATCTTTCATTATCTTTTACTTTCATCATAAATGATATTGCAAAAAGCAAGAGCTCCATGTTGATCGACAACAAATTCCGATCCCTGTCGGTACACATGAAAACGGTAGCTAACCCCCGACAGTTGATCCACACTGCAAGGCACATAGCCCGCTCATGAATACGGATCCATCATCATACATCAGACTCACATAAGTGAAGTCTTTCATAGTGCTTGCAAGACTTTTCATCATCAAACAGCCTGCAGATAAGTTAACACTTAGAGGGGTTAATTTCTGCCTAAATTCGCTGCTAATTTCGCTGCCAGAAAAGCAGTTTCGCTGACAATTTCGCTGCCAGTTTCGCTGACAGTTTCGCTGCCAGTTTCGCTGACAGTTTCGCTGCCAGTTTCGCTGCCAGTTTCGCTGCCAGTTTCGCATGGCAGTTTCGCCCAACTTTCGTTGGAATTTCCATAGCTGCGAAATTACCTGCGAAACTATAGTTTCGCGGAACACCCACAGTTTCGCAGCTTAAACATGCAATTTCGCTGGACGGATACACAGTTTCGCAGATCGAGCTGAAATGATGAACCAACCTATTTTTAACCCAAAATCACAACTTTTTACATCCAAACCCTTAGTTTATCATCCATGAGGCTAAATCTAAGCTTTATAGATGTTTTCATACGTAAAAATGTGACCTTTATGCGATTCTTTGCAACTTTTCAAAACCCAAAACCCTAGAATCCGGGTTTGATCTATAGAAAGGTTTAGAGGTCGATTTTTGCCTGGATTTGTTGTTCCTTTCTTGTGGTTTGATGCTCAAACACCCAGGTCCTCAATCCCTTGACCTTTGAAGCTGCAAATCTTGAGTTTCCTCCACTTTCTCTCTCTACTTTCTCTCTCTACGAATTTGGTGGCTAGGGTTGCAAATGATGGAGATGGAGTCTGCTTTGGGTGAGTTAAGAGGCTGATTATGGGCCTTAATCACTTAGGCTCTTGCCCATAAACCTAATTTAGCCCATAACCCATTTCCTTCTTTTATTAAATACCCATTAGTTAACCCCATTATCCTTAATGACTCGTTTTGACTTTT
Organism: Flaveria ramosissima; assembly: GCA_025215565.1. Lineage (NCBI taxonomy): Eukaryota > Viridiplantae > Streptophyta > Magnoliopsida > Asterales > Asteraceae > Flaveria > Flaveria ramosissima. Next base: position 24,742,766 of record CM046033.1, read on the forward strand.
CGGGGTTTACAAGTCTCCCCTACTTATTTAGGTTTCGTCCTCGAAACCTATCAGTCATCCAACAATTGAGGATACAATTTTCTCATCTCCTCCTCGGTCTCCCACGTAGATTCTGATCCTTTTCTGTGTCTCCACTGTACTCGTACTAGTGGAACCACTTTATTCCGTAAGTGCTTCTCTTTCCAATCAAGAATGGCCACCGGCTGCTCTATAATAATTAAGTTGTTCATCGATTTCAATGTCTTCTAATGGTATGACTGCATCATTATCTGCCAGACATTTCCTGAGATGAGATACATGGAACATAGGGTGAATTCCACTCAACTCATCAGGTAGTTCTAGTCTGTAGGCCACTTCCCCTACCCTCGCGACAACACGAAATGGCCCTATGAACCTTGGGCTTAACTTTCCCCGTTTTCAAAACCTGATGATCCCTTTCCAGGAAGATACCTTGAGCATAACCTTGTCACCAACTTCAAACTCTATTGGTCTACGCCTCTTATCAGCATAAGACTTCTGGCAATCCTTTGCGGCTTTCATGAATGCTTTGATCTTATCAAACTTCTCGGTCGTGACCTCGATCACTTCAAGGCTTCCCAATTCCTTTCGCCCGAACACGGGCGTTCTGCAGTTCCTACCGTATAGCATCTCATAATGTGGCATACCAATGCTGGCATGGTAACTATTGTTATATGAGAATTCTGCCAATGGTTGATCTTTAACGGTCGTGAATCGATCACTTCTTTCCTACTGACCATCCGTCTGGGCGGGTGGTAAGCGTACTAATATGCAGTCTAGTCCCCATTGAGTCGTGAAACCTATTCTAAGAACTTGGACCGTACTAAATGCCTAGTGTCGTCCCTTATCCGAAACGTAGAAACGAAACTGGCACGCAATGACGAGCCACGATCTCCTTGATAAATAGCTCTGCTAACGTCTTAGAGGAAAACGTTTCACGAATTGGTAGGAAATGGGCGCTCTTTGTTAAACGGTCAACAATCACCCAGATCGCGTCGCTTCCTCTCGTCGTGCAAGGTAGCTTTGTGATGAAGTCCATTGTGATGTGTTCCTTTTTCCATTCAGGAATATCCAAAGGCTGGATCTTCTCATATGGCTTTTGGTGCTCTGCCTTCACTTACAGACAAGTCAAGCACTTGCTCAAGTACTTAGCCACGTCACGCTTCATTCCCGGCCACCAATAATCTTTTTTCAGATCTTGATACATTTTTGTGGCACCAGGATGAATGGAATATCGAGTTTTGTGAGCCTCATCCATGATCTTCCCCCTTAGATCCCCATAGAGAGGGATCCACATTCGCCCAGATCGGGTTCTAACACCCAGGGTGTTTTCCCCCAAATCTGAAACTTGTCCTTTCATCCTTTTGGAGTTGACTCTGTCATCTCTCAATGCCTCATCTTGAAACTCCCTCACTTCCTTCATAACATCAGGCGTCATGATTATCTTGTAAGCCCTCACCCGAATTGGTTCGGGTTGTCCCTTCCGGCTAAGGGCGTCAGCAAGCACATTGGCTTTGCCTGGATGATAATGAATTTCACAGTCGTAATCCTTAATCAGTTCCAACCACCTCCTCTGCCTCATGTTGAGTTTCTTTTGTTCGAAGAAATACTTCAGACTTTTATGATCAGTGAAGATGGTGCACTTCACCCCATACAGGTAGTGCCTCTAAATCTTCAATGCAAACACTACCGCAGCCAACTCTAAATCATGGGTAGGATAATTGGCCTCGTGGACCTTTAACTGTCTAGAGGCATAGGCTATCACCTTCCCTCGTTGCATCAACACACAACCTAATCCAGCATATGAGGCATCCGAGTAGACTACTAGATCCTCGTTCCCTTCAGGTAACGTCAAGACAGGGGCTTGAGTTAACCTCATCTTCAGTTCTAGGAAGGCGTTCTCCTGATCAGTACCCTATTCATACTTCACGTCCTTCCGGGTCAGCTTAGTCAAAGGAGAAGCTATCTTGGAGAAATCCTGGATAAATCTCCTATAGTAACCTGCCAGGCCTAATAAACTACGAATCTCAGATGGCGTCTTTGGAGGTTCCCATTGCATCACGCGTCAACCTTGCTCCTCCTTCGCAGGGTCCACCCTGATCCCCTCAGGATTAACCACATGACCCAGAAATTGAACTTCTCGTAGCCAAAATGCGCATTTAAAGAACTTAGCATATAACTTTCACTTCTAAGCGTCTACAATACTTCTCGAATATGATCGACATGTTCCTCTTCGCTTTTTGAATAAATCAAAATGTCATCGATAAACACTATCACCCATTTATCCAACATCGACCGACATACCTGATTTATAAGATCCATAAAAGCAGCTAGCGCGTTGGTCAAACCAAAGGACATGACGAGGAATTCGTAGTGTCCATAACGCGTACGGAACGTTGTCTTAGGGATGTCTTGTTCTTTCACCTTCAGTTGGTGGTAACCAGACCGCAGATCTATCCTTGAAAACCAGCTGGCACCCTGAAGTTGATCGAACAGGTCGTCGATCCTTGGTAACGGATACCGATTCTTTACGGTCAGCTTATTGAGCTTGTGATAGTCAATGCACATCCGCATGCTACCATCTTTCTTCTTGACGAATAAAACCGGAGCACCCCATGGAGAGATACTCGGTCGGATGAAGCCTTTATCCAATAAATCTTACAACTGGTCCCTCAGTTCTACCATCTCCGAAGGAGCTAATCGATACGGTGCTTTAGCAACAGGTTGTGCTCCCGGTAGCAAATCAATCTGGAATTCAATTTTCGCGGTCAGGCGGCACACCAGTTAGGTCTTCAGGAAAGACGTCAGGAAACTCACGCACTACCGGCACGTCTGATAATTGTGGCTCTGGTGCATCCACATCTTTTACATAGGCCAAGTAAGCGCTACACCCTCGTCTCAAGTACTTTTCAGTTTTGATCATCGACACGACCTTCGGTACACAACACACCTTATCTCCACGAATCGCAACAGAACTACCATCGGGCGCTGTTAGACGAATTATCTTCTTAGTACATACTATATTGGCTTCATAGCTAGCTAACCAATCCATGCCTAACATCACATCGAAACCTCCTAAGGCCATAACATGCAACCTAGCAGGGATCTTACAGTCTTCTAACTCAATCAGGCAATCCTCAACCATCTCAGTTACCTTAGTGGACTTACCAATAGCTGTTTCTACATAGAAAGGCTCGTCTAACTTTCTACTCTTATCATGCAACAAACGACAAAAGGCAGCAGACACAAAACTCCTACTAGCACCAGAATCAAAGAGCACAGAAGCATATTCATGGTCTACCAGAAACATACCTGAAACTACTTTTGGATCTGCCCTGGCCTCCTTACGAGTTATGTTGAATGCCCTCACCTTCGCCTTCGAACCGTCACCCTTTCCTTTATCTCCATCTTTAACCGTTCCGATCCTCCTGATTTTCCTTTCTTGCAGTCCCTCCCCACATGTCCCATCTCGCCATACTGGTAACACTTCACCGCCTTGCAATCCCTAGCATAGTGGCCCTCACCCCTACATTTAAAACATTTTCCAGTCCCAACTCTACACTCCCTCGAATGACCTTTTCCATATTTTCCATAAGCACCTCCTTCGCCTGAATTTCCTTTCCTCCCTGATTGATCCTCAACTCTCATCCTCTTCTCCCCAATCCTGAAGTTGTCACCTCCGAACCTCTTTCCATTTCCATTCTTATTCCCACTCCATCTCTCCAGCTTCTTTTGTACATGCATCGGATCTCTTTCATCGTACAGTCTCCCAACTAAATCCACCACAGACCTAAACGTACCCGGTCTGGCTGCAATCATGTGCCTCCTGATGTCCACGGGCAAACCCTGCATGTATCTCTTGATCTTCTTGGATGCAGGTGTCACCATGTCTGGCACAAGTCTTGCAAGTTCGTTGAACTTGTAGGTGTACTCTTGATGAGTCATGTTCCCAGCCTCCAAATGCAAGAACTTCTTCTCAATCTTGTCTGATTCCCGATGGGACAATACTCCTCCAGCACCAACTCCTTCAACTCGGACAACTTCATTCTGGCTATCGATCGCCTTCCTTCAGCCTGGACAACATTGTCCCACCAGCACAACGCTGAGTCAACGAAAGAATGAGTGGCAAACTTAACTTTCTGATCTTCCCGTCACTCACTAATTTCCAGTACCGCTTCCATCTCTCTAAGCCAGCGATGAGCGGCAGTAGCATTGCCGTTACCGTCAAAGGTTGGGAGCTTGCACCTTTGAAATGCCCCATAGTTGCACCCTCTAGTGGTCTCTCTCTCGGACTCCTCATCACTGTCGTCATCATGGACTACCACCTTAGGGTTTGATGGCTCCTCTTCAGATTCCTCAGTCCTCCCAGTGGATTTTCCTGAATTCTTCTTACTTTCCTTCCCCTTCTTCTCAGCTTTCTCTCCATCCTTGACTGCTTTGATCACCTCGGTCACCACCGCGGGTAAGACATTTTGCATGACATTGTCGACTTCGCCAGCGATAGCCTCCTTCACAGTGGATTTGACGGTGCCTGATCCCCCCCCTCCGGGTGACTATGGAGGTCTGACTCCTCATGAACAATCTCGGGAGCCTTAGCTTTACTCCGGGTGACACGTGGCTCAGTAGTACGCCCGCCACGAGCACCTCCTCGGGTTGCCTTCCCTAATTTTCTACCAGCCATAACTAATTCCTATAATATTCAAACACCAAAATGGTTATTCAAGATAATTGCTCAGATCATTATAAGTACGGTAAGTCCTTAATTACAGTGACCAAGTGTGATTAACCACTTACCCTACCCTCCTGTCCCAAGCAATCACTATCCTAATACATATCAGTATTCAAATCTACAATCACATAAAACAAATAGCACACACACACAATTCCGGTTTTACTTGAAACTTTTACCTGATGGCACGTAGCTACTTGGATTGGCATCCTTCATTCGATCCCATTTTAAGTTTAAGTTTAGGTTTTGAAAACAATTTACCCAATTCTCTTAAACTTTGGCTCTGATACCAACTTGTAAGGCCCCGTTCCCAGGAAACCTCACAGTTGGTTAATCATAGCATAAAATCATTTTAATAACAAAACAATGCAGCGGAATAAAATAAACATTTACTTAAAAACATGCAGTTGATATTGTGATCATACATTTGTCCTTTAATTGTAAATAAAACATTGTATTTTTTCCTTTGAATCACAATAAAAGATTTCATAAACAGGAATGCCATCCATATCCATCCAAGTAGCCTCCAACCGGTGTCATCCTCAGCATCAACATTTATCTGCCAACTATGATGTATAAAAGTTAGCTTCGCTGAGCGAGTTCTAGTTTTAAATAATATAAGAAAATATAAACTTTATCCTTCATATAATGACCATGCATACAACATAGTACATAACGTTACTTGCATCATAATAAGCATGTTCATTATCTTTCATTCTTTCATTATCTTTCATTCTTTCATTATCTTTCATTATCTTTCACTTTCATCAAAAACGAGATTGCACAAAGCAAGAGCTCCATGTTGATCGACAACAAATGCCGATCCCTGTCGATACACATGAAAACGGTAGCTAGCCCCCGACAGTTGATCCACACTGCAAGGCACATAGCCCGCTCATGAATACAAATCCATCATCATACATCAGACTCACATAAGTGAAGTCTATCATAGTGCTTGCAGGACTTTTCATCATCAAACGGGCCCGGGGGTAACATTCATTAAGTTTCACTTTTTATTAATATCATCTTTCACTTTAATATATAATACTTAACTTAATAAGTACACAAAATACCTAGTAAATAGTCATCATAAAACATAACCGACCCACCGCGGGACAGCAGGGGTTTGGGGGCGGCAGCCCCTAGTGGGGTCTAAGGGGCAACGTTCCTGGCTAGGGTCGGGCTGCCAGGTCAGCGCGAAATTTTTTTATATTTAAACATTTATATAGTACATTTACTTATAGAAAAATCGTTCTTCCTGTTAAAACATCTTAAAATCTTGGTCATTTAAAACGGTATGATTAGTATGCATAATAGCCCCAAAACATGGAAAACTTATAAATAGGGGATCTAGAACTCACCTGGATACCGTGAGTAATCTTCTAGACTAAACTTTCTAGGCTAGGATCACAATACACAGCCTGCAGATAAGTTAACACTTAGAGGGGTTAATTTCTGCCTAAATTCGCTGCTAATTTTGCTGCTAGAAAAGCTGTTTCGCTGGCAGTTTTGTGCTAGTTTCGCTGACAGTTTCGCTGCCAGTTTCGCTGACAGTTTCGCTGACAGTTTCGCTGCCAGTTTCGCTGCCAGTTTCGCATGGCAGTTTCGCCCAACTTTCGTTGGAATTTCCATGGCTGCGAAATTACCTGCGAAACTATAGTTTCGCAGCACACCTACAGTTTCGCAGCTTGAACATGCAATTTCACTGGATGTACACAGTTTCGCAGATCGAGCTGAAATGACGAACCAACCCATTTTTAACCCAAAATCGCAACATTTTACGTCCAAACCCTTAGTTTATCATCCATGAGGCTAAATCTAAGCTTTATACATGTTTTCATACGTAAAAATGTGACCTTTATGCGATTCTTTGCAACTTTTCAAAACCCAAAACCCTAGAATCCAGGTTTGATCTACAGAAGGGTTTAGAGGTTGATTTTTACCTGGATTTGTTGTTCCTTTCTTGTGGTTTGATGCTCAAACACCCAGGTCCTCAATCCCTTGACCTTTGAAGCTCTAAATCTTGAGTTTCCTTTACATTCTCTCTCTACTTTCTCTCTCTACTAATTTGGTGGCTAGGGTTGCAAATGATGGAGATGAAGGCTGCTTTGGGTGGGTTAAGGGGCTGATTATGGGCCTTAATCACTAAGGCTCTTGCCCATAAACCCAATTTAGCCCATAACCCATTTTCTTCTTTTATTAAATACCCATTAATTAAGCCCATTATCCTTAATGACTCGTTTTGACTTTTCGGGGTGTTACATAGATAAGATCAAAGTACAACCTTGTATCCCGGGACGCTCACAGTCGGTCATTCATCACACATAAAACCTAAAACATACATTTACAGTTACTGAAACATTGCAGCGAAATACTTAATAAGCCATTTCATTTATAGATAATTGCTTTTGCAAAACAATACAACATTGTCAACCATTACAAAAATATCATTTGTTTGCATTACATCACAAAAACATCATCATTATATAAAATGGATGTCATCCCAAAAACTTGCTAAGTAGTTGCGCCCGTGCCATTCTTAGCAATCATTACCTGCCAAGTGAAAATGCATAAAAGTCAGCGTTGCTGAGTGAGTTCTAGTTTTATAAAAATATATTACCTTTATTTCATTAAAACATTTACTTTACTATCACACGTGATCATACATCGTACATACATCAAGGTAATAATTATTATCTTCCATCATCGTTAATTTAGTACATATTGCACGTTTCGTACATTTCGCACTTTCGCACTTTTTAGTATCTTTCACTTCTATCTAGATCCTATCGTATGCTTAACCCCCCATCTTGGGCACAAAGCCGTATCATCTAGGGTTAAGCGACAAGGATTCTATATCGAACGTATGGAGCAGTCACCAAGACTGACTCCTCTATGTGAACCCTCATGGGTCAGCCAAGATCGCACATTGTAACTCACAATTGGGCTAACAAATCTCATTGAGTTTTGAATCCCCTTTTACATTTGCTTGGAAGACTTTCATATATTCTTTCATTATGTTCCACTTTCATTATCTTAAATTTTTCGCTTCGTTAAAATAATACTTTACGTTCATTAACATAATCACACCACGTAAAGCTACATAATCATACGCAAGGAACATAAAGAAAACATAACGTATACATACATAACATCATCACACATCATCATATAATCATCACACATCATCCACTCACATACACATACACATACATAACAAGTCCAAGTCTTCATAGAACATAACCGACCCTTCGCGGGACAACGGGGGTTCAGGGGCGGCAGCCCCTGATAGCGGGGTCCTAGGGGCAGTAGTCCCTAGTGGGGTCCTAGGGGCAACGCCCCTGGCTGGGGCCGGGCTGCCAGGTCAGCGCGAATAAATTTTATTTTTAAACATTTATATAGCACATTTTGTTATAGAAAAATCGATATTCCTGTTAAAACCTCTTAAAATCTTGGTCATTTAAAACGTATATTTGGTATGCATTTCCAGCCCCAAACAAGAGATCTAACTCACCTGGACTCAGTAAGTAGCTTCTAAATCAAGCTTTCTAAGCAAGGGTCACACTACGCAGCTTGTAGATAAGTTAACACTCAAAGGGGTTAATTTCTGCCTAATTTCGCTGCAAGATCAGCAGACTCGCTGCTAGTTTCGCCAGCAGTTTCGCTGCCACCTTCGCTGCCAGTTTCGGTGCCAGTTTCGCCCAACTTTCGTTGGAAGTTAAGTCTGCGAAACTATAGTTTCGCAGGAAAACTCCATAGTTTCGCTGGACGACTACATAATTTCGCTAGATGAGCATGCAATTTCCCAGAACGGGCTAAAATTACGAATCAGTCCATTTTAAATCCAAAACTTCAATCTTTTACACCCAAAACCTTGGTTTATCATCCATGAAGCTATATCTAAGCTTTTTACATCACTAGTACAAAAATAAGGCTTTTTACGACTGTTATTTGAGTCTTTTAAAATGATTTCACAAGTGTTTTAAATATATACGTTTTAAAAAGTATGAAACGCTTTATAAAAAAAAAGAAAAACGTTGTATTAACTGTCACACCCCCGCTGAAAGCGGAAACACGGAGATGTAACGAGACCGGGATCGTCATAACACATGGTAAGCGATAGAGATGCAATATAATAAATGATGACAAGCGTGTCATGACGACACCCGCCGACAAGGGGACTTGTGTCGTGTTTAGTCAATGTTCACGACAACATAGCCATAAGCATAACATGATAAAGATACACATATTCACATAAGATGAAATTGTAGTTGTTAATTCCCACAACACGGGAACAAGTTTCAAAAGTTGATAATTGTTTACAAGCGTTAACATTGTTCAAAGATTGTTTATCATAACATGTTAAGTCCCAAAAATGCATCCTAGGGTCTCCACTAAGGCATCACACCTAGATTCCTGGACTTGTACGATCACCTGAAAAGATATGCTTAAAACAGTCAACATAATTGTTGGTGAGCTCGCAGGTTTATGTAATAAAAATGTAAGTGATGCTGTATAAGTAAGCGTATGGAATACCGTGAATACAGTTATATACACAAGTAAAATCACATGACATGAGCTTTGCAACCAAACCTAGCGACGTACACAAAGAAATTGTCGGCATATATTCACCCAAGGGCCCGTTCCTGGCCACTGATGGTACCAACTAGTATACCATCGAACGAGGGTGGGGGTGTCAACCCAGTAGTACTACCAATACCTAACCGTCGGTTCCCACACTGGAATTAAATAGTTGCAAAGATAGAACCACACAGCAGACCCAAGCATGTATCAAATAGTACTTGCAACACAGTATCACGTTGATTCCTTGTATGTAAAATGTATGTAAGTTGTACAACATTGAAAATGAGTAAGCATAGTTTTCCCCCAAGTTGTAAATGATTGAAATATTGTATAAGCGTAAAAAGGGGCCACGAAACTCACTTGTTAGGTGGTAAGTATGTACGAGCAATGTATCCCAAATGTTGAATGCAAATAAACAGTCAAACACCTATTGACAGTTATTGTATAGCATTAATGATATGATATGATAAGCGCGTAAATATGATGGGTCGGTTCGGGTCGTATCGGCTGGGTCGCGTATAACACATACAGACTGACACACGTACTAGATCTTATGTAGATCCAAGTACAAGACATTGTCGCCAATGACGATGATATTTAAGTAAAAGTCTCATTGTTATTGAAGAAGCATTGAATAAGTGTCAATAGTTATAAGTCAATTGATCGTTGTAAAGCGTTGGTTTAAATTTCTTTAAAATAGTATGTGTGCCCTTTTCGCGTTGACTTTAATATTTGTGGCCGAACAATGGCTTATTGTGTTAATGTTACCTCAACATCACACGTCATACTCACACCACGCACAAGGGGATCAAACTCAACAACTTCAGTCGCATAACAAGGCCAGACGCACGACTCAACTTCCATTCGTACGAATCAACCCTCAATCGTGCGAATCAGCTTCATTCGTACAATTGAACCTTCATTCGTATGACTGGTCTTCAGTCGTACCACACAACACCCAATCGCACGACTCAACCTCCATACGCACGATGTCACACCCCGACCGATGGCGGAATCATCGAGGCGGACGAATGTGAATTGATTGTTCATAGCACATGGTAATAAATACGGTTGAATAGCATTTAAAAGTCATTATTTATTGAATAATTCAAGTCAAACACACATTACAACGCATTTAAGAATAAACCCTAAAACATAATGTTGTCTTCTTTATTATTGACTAAGTCCAATCCTATATGAGCAGAGAGAATTCCACTAAGTAGCATTTCCTGAAATCATGTGAAAAAGTAACGAGTCAGCTAACTAATTAGCCGGTGAGTAATCATAGGTTTATATACACATATATAGATTGATTAAACATCTTGAAAAACAATTCAATTTTCATGACTATGTCAGACTAAATGCAACAGTGAATCATAACAGAAAAACTAACACAATCAACCCTAATGACTGATTTGACTCGGTCCTCAGACGAAGCCTTATAGAATGAATGATTTCCGGTTTCAATCACCACGCGTCTAAACAAATGGGGTGGGTTTGTCAAACCAATAGATCTATCATTGTTATCGTGGTTGCATGAATTAATGATTGTATCATCAAGTTTATCTATCTATGAACACATAATTGCAAGTATTAACATATCATGTATTGAATTGTGTTTAGAATGAAATCGAATAACAATGAATAACAATAATTGAATATGGAATCACATGATTTCCCCAAAATATAAAATATAAAAAATGGGCAATGAATACTCACTTGGCAATAATTTGATTTGAATAATATGAAAGATTAGGCTTCAACGGTTTTCCTCACGGTTTAACCTAAAAATAGTGTACTTAGATGCGATGATTGGAATTGGATTTGAGCTAGGGTTTCAATTTGAGATTTTGTGTTTTAATAACTTGTTAAGAAAAGAATGTAATTAAATTATATAACTTGGTTGAATAGTGATAAAATCATTCGCACAAATGAATAAGATTTAAAATGACAAAGAATAATTTGTGGAATTAGATAATTGAGTGTCACTCAATATTTATTCCATAATAATTGATTAAATGAATATTGAATATTAACGTGTGGAATAGTAATAGTTAATGTAATAATTATTTATTTAAACTTGGTAAAAGAATTAATTAATTGAATAATTAATTGTTGAAATAAATTGTAAAATACTTTGTTTGATTCAACAACTCGTGAAGATAGTTATATAAAAATTAACCTTTCAAATAATTTTTGTCATAGTGTTTTTTTTTCTTTTTTTTATAATGTTAAACCCTAAAAAGAATGTAAAATTATATTGTTAAAATATTTAGAAATTAATTAAAGAATTTACTGAAATAAATTTAATTAATAAAATAAATTTATTTTTATTCAATAAAATAATTTCTGGGTTTTAATAATAAAAATATAAGTTTGAAATTGGAATGGAGGGTGCCCGGGTCGAACCCGGGTCTCTTGTGGGTGTGACAAGTGCGTTTACCAATTGGGCTAGAGCCCAGATCTGTTTCAGTTTGGTTTTTATTTAACAAAACCATTATCTCAACCAAATCCCCAAATTGACATGAACCCTAGATCGATTTGATTCAAATTGAACACCGATTTGATGAGATTAACCCGAATAAACATAGGGCTTTCGTTTAACAAAGATAAACGAGTGTAATCACGTATTCAATTACCTGATTTGAGATCGAATCGATGATGAACGAGTTGAAAGATGTCGCGACGGGTGGATAATCGGTTCGAGTTGATTTTGCTGCTCGAAATCAAATTGCTTGCTCAGGAAGCTCCTAATAGTCGAGATGATCAAAAGCCCTCAACCAATTTATGTTGAGATTGTCTCTAATGTATAGTTCGATCAGTTGCAGGTTCGAGAGAGAAATGGGGATCGAAAGTGATGATGATTCGGTGTATAACTGGAATTAGATGCGTAGAAACTTAGAAAAGATTGCTTGGAAACGTTTCCCCCTATTATATAGGTTCAATTTCAGCGGTATCTCTCAATACGAGTTGACGAATTTGATTTGAATGTTTCAATTCGTATTGATGTTTGATTGCTGTTTCAATCGAAATTAACAGCTTGATTTTATTTGAATTGACTAGGAAATGCGTTAAGAATCAGAGAATTAAGTCACTTGATTGCTACTGTTACGAATTTGATTATGAGATTTCGGTTAATTTGGTTTGAGTTGATTTTGAACACCATAACCGTTGCTTCCTCGAATTATCGCGCGTAGGAAGTTCGAAACGGACATGCGAAATGAGAGTTACGGTTTGATAGGCTTCTTTTGAGTCGCGAGTTTGATTTCGTGATCGTCGGAGACGGCCGGAATTCGACCGGAGGTTGATCGACGGGGAAACAGGGGGGGTTAGGGGTGTTTTAAAGAAATTACAATTTGATCCCTGGAGTTTAGAACCCTTGTTATTTTATGTGAAAACTTATAATTTAAGTTTTATTTTTTGACACTTTCCACCCTAACTTTAATAAATTTTGATTTAAACATATTTATATTATAAAATCTTAATAAAAATTCATAAATTTATAAAACTTTATTTTTGAAATTCATAAAATATTTGAAAAATTATAAGAACTTGTTTGAATGATTTGATAACTAATATTTGAATATAATAATTCATAATATTTGTCAAATTGTACATTTATTGCATTTGATTAAATAAAATATACAAAAATTAATAATAGATTCTTTTATTGCGTAAAGGTTCAAAATGGGCTAGGGTTTAAAATTCGAATATGGGCCGGATATTACAGTCTCCCCTAGTTTAGGAAATTTCGTCCCGAAATTTGATCACGAGGAGGCTGACACAAAAAGTTGGGGGTACTTGGATTTCATTTGGTCTTCACGCTCCCAAGTGAACTCTGGGCCACGTTTAGACTCCCAACGTACTTTGACGATTGGTATACGGCTACGCTTGAGTTGTTTGACTTCACGGTCCATGATCTCCACAGGCCTTTCGATGAAGTGCATGGATTCATCGATTTGAACTTCGTCAAGTGGAATATGAAGGTTCTCGTCAGCAAGGCATTTCTTGAGGTTAGAAACATGAAATGTTGGGTGAATATTGCTGAGTTCTTGAGGCAGTTCAAGCTTGTAGGCTACTTTCCCAATACACTCAAGCACTTTGAATGGTCCCACATAACGAGGTGCTAACTTCCCTTTCTTCCCAAAACGGATCACTCCTTTCCAAGGTGATACTTTTAGGAGTACGAGATCTCCGACATTGTATTCCATGGGTTTTCGTCCCTTATCGGCATAATACTTCTGACGATTTCTAGCAGCAAGCAAGTTATCGCGAATCTTATGAATCTTATCGGTTGATTCCTGAATCAGTTCAGGACCGGTGATTTGTGCATCTCCTATCTCAGACCAACATATAGGAGATCGACACTTGCGGCCGTACAAAGCCTCAAATGGTGCCATTTGGATACTTGTATGGTAACTGTTGTTGTATGAAAATTCGATTAACGGTAGGTGAGAATCCCAAGAGCCACTAAAGTCAATGACACACGCTCGAAGCATATCCTCCAGCGTCTGTATCGTTCTTTCAGTTTGACTATCAGTTTGGGGGTGATAAGCTGTGCTGAGGTTGAGTCGGGTTCCCAAAGACGATTGAAGACTTTGCCAGAAGTGGGAGATGAATCGACCATCACGATCGGAGATAATATTTAATGGCACACCGTGACGGCTGACTATTTCATTGATATAGATACGAGCCAATTTCTCAACTCGATAATCTTCACGAATCGGTATGAAGTGTGCCGATTTAGTCAATCGATCTACGATGACCCAAATGCTATCATGACCGCTAGAGGTTCGAGGCAATTTGGTAATGAAATCCATGGATATGTCTTCCCACTTCCACACAGGAATATCGGGTTGAACAAGTAACCCAGAAGGACGCTGATGCTCGGCTTTAACTTTAGAACAGGTGAGGCACTTGGACACATACAAAGCTATATCCTTTTTCATGCCGGGCCACCAATACTAATTACGAAGATTCATAAACATTTTATCTGCACCGGGATGAATAGAATAACGAGTTTTGTGAGCCTCGCTCATAATGAGGATTCGAAGGTCATTGCGTTTGGGAATCCAAAGACGGTCCAAAAAATACAACAAACCATCAGGTTTTGTTTCCAATTGAAGTTCAGCACCGCACGACATTTCATCATACATGTTACTCTCAGTGACTGATTCATGTTGGGCTTCGAGAATACGGGTTTTAAGTTCGGATTGAATGGTAACACTTTGGAGTATGACATAATCCTTGCAACTCAATGCATCGGCTACGACATTCGCTTTTCCAGGGTGATAGCGGATTTCACAATCGTAGTCGTTAAGTAACTCAACCCATCGTCGTTGCCTCATGTTTAACTCTTTCTGATTGAAGATGTGCTGAAGACTCTTGTGATCAGTAAATACAACACACTTGGTGCCGTAAAGATAGTGCCTCCAGATTTTGAGTGCGAAAACCACAGCTCCCAATTCGAGATCATGGGTTGTGTAATTTTTCTCATGAATTTTGAGTTGTCTTGAGGCATAGGCTATGACCTTTCCTCGTTGCATAAGGACACAACCAAGACCTTTCTTGGAAGCATCGCAGTAGACGACAAAATCATCATTTCCCTCGGGAAGGGTCAAGATTGGAGCATTGCACAGCTTTTGCTTAAGTGTTTGAAATGCTTTCTCTTGATCCGGTCCCCACACAAAAGGCTTATCCTTATGTGTCAAGGCAGTAAGAGGCACCGCGATCTTTGAGAAATTAGGAATGAAACGCCGATAGTAGCCGGCTAGACCAAGAAATGAGCGAATCTCAGTGGGAGTTTTAGGTTCAACCCAATTCTTTACTACCTCAATCTTTGCAGGATCCACATGGATTCCTTTATCATTTACGATATGACCAAGGAATTGTACCTCTTTCAACCAAAATTCACACTTGGAGAATTTAGCATATAGTTTCTCCTTTTTCAATAGTTCAAGGATCAAGCGAAGATGGTGTTCATGCTCAAATTTTGACTTTGAATAAATCAGAATGTCGTCGATGAAGACGATCACAAACTTGTCCAAATATGGCTTACACACGCGGTTCATTAGATCCATGAACACAGCTGGTGCGTTGGTCAAACCAAATGGCATCACCAAGAACTCATAATGACCATATCTTGTACGAAAAGCTGTTTTAGGAACGTCATCTTCGTGTACTCGGAGTTGATGATAACCGGAACGAAGATCGATCTTGGAGAAATAAGAAGCTCCTTGAAGTTGGTCAAACAAGTCGTCAATTCTTGGTAAAGGATACCGATTTTTGACAGTAAGCTTGTTGAGCTCTCGATAGTCGATACACATGCGGAATGAACCATCCTTCTTCTTTACAAACAATACAGGGGCTCCCCAAGGTGAAGAACTTGGTCGAATAAAACCTTTATCGGAAAGTTCTTGAAGCTGGCTAGCAAGTTCTTGCATCTCAGATGGTGCAAGACGATATGGAGATTTTGCTACAGGTGTTGCACCAGGCACAAGGTCGATACGAAACTCGACTTGACGAACAGGGGGAAGACCAGTTAAGTCATCGGGAAACACTTCCGGAAAATCACGAATGATCGGAATATCCTCGATTTTCTTTGACTTCCCATTCGTTTTCACGACATGCGCTAAGAAAGCCACATAGCGCTTGCGAAGGTATTTTTGAGCTTTAGTACATGACATAAGTCGAAGGCCTTTGGAAGGTTTTTCTCCATAGATGTTTAACATCTTTTCGGGCGCAAGAGGGATTCGGATGATTTTCTCGAAGCAAACAACTTCAGCATGATTTTTAGATAACCAATCCATGCCTATGATGACATCGAAATTTCCAAGTTGCATCAGTGTAAGGTCAATAGAAAAATCGTGCTCGCTAAAGCTAAGGGTACAGTTTGGAATAATAGAATCAATGGTGATAGGTTTCCCGTCCGCTATTTCTACTGTAAACGGTGTTCTCAACTTAGTTCGTGCACTAGCAAGTAAAGGCTCAAATTCTAAGGACACAAAGCTTTTGTCGGCGCCGGTATCAAATAAGACTGAAGCATAATGATTATTGATTAGAAACATACCGTTCACCACATCGTTATTGGTTTGAGCTTGATGAGCATTGATGTTAAAGGCGCGTCCTTGAGCCGTAGGCACCGTGTTAACAAGTTGAGGACATCTATTGCGGAAGTGATTCGGATCCCCACATTGGTAACATGCACGGCCCTGCGTAACCGCAGGAGGGTGTTGAGGAACAGGTGCGGTAGTCGGGGTTCTAGCTGCACTCTTGCACACGTTGAAGGTATGGCCGAAACGACCACAGTTGGTGCAGCGACGACATTGTGCATTGGCAGGGTGATGGTACTTGCAGATGTTGCATTGCGGGAAAGTTCCCGTGTAGGGTTTCTTCGCCGGAACTTGATTGTTGGAGGCTGGTTGATAGTTTGGTGCGACTTGGTTAACTGGAACAGCAGGGGTAACCACAGCAAAGTTTTGGGACTTAGCCTTCCTCTTCTTGTTTTGAAAAGGTTCAGGTTTATCCTCCTTAGGTAGTTCAACGGTAGATTTCTCGGGCACCTTTTTAGCACCTTTCCTGACCAAAGTACCAGCCTTGACATGATTGTCAGTTAACTGAGCAGCCAAACGAATTGTATCTTCCAAAGTTGCAGGATTCCTACCCCACACCGTGTCTTGTATTTGCATAGGTAGACCACCGATGTACTTCTCGATAGCCCGGGATAGAGGAGTAACCAGGTGAGGAACAAGCAGACTCAGCTCATGAAATCGGTTGGTGTAGGCTAAATTCTCCCCACCTTCTTGAGTCAAATCCCAAAACTCAGCTTCTAACTTCTTGATTTCATTCCTCGGGCAAAATTCCCGAGTCATGAGCTCCTTGACTTCATCCCACGTCAATGCTAAAGCAGCATCAGTTCCACGGGTTCGTTTCTCCCCGTTCCACCAAGTGAGTGCTCTCTTTTGAAGAACACTTGTAGCATAACGAACCTTGAGATCATCGGGACACTCACTATTAAGAAAAGTGTTCTCGATACTCTCAAACCACTGTAAGAGTCCAGTGGCTCCTTCGGTCCCGCTAAACTTAGTGGGATTGCAAGAATTGAAGTGCTTGTAAGTACAAGTTTGGGGAGGGTTTGGTGCAGCTGGGTTTTGAACAACATTGTTGCCTTGGTTCAAATGGGTAAGCAGGGTTGGGATGACTGCAGCAACTTCCCGTGCTACAATAGCAGCAATCTTACGGCCAGAGTTTCCAGATCGGGATCGGTTTTGACGAGAAGACATGCTGTAAGAGTATGGAAAAACTTTATGAGAATCAGTTAATAGGGTTTAGAATTTTCAAAATGATAAAATCATTGATGAGATTGGTTTAAGAAAAACAATGAGATGTTACGAGTGTAAACGTTCGGTTCGCAAACCAAAACGAATACGTTGACTTATCAAAGTATTTAGGTCAATCACAACCTTAATGAAGACATGCGTACCTATAAGCGGACACTCACCCCAAGGGTTCCCAGGTAAGGTAAACGGATCCATCGGTTGATTTGGATTTATATGAATACCTTGCCTAGACAGAACACCTCGAGATACAGGCATCCCACTCTTCCAGCATTGCATGTTTTCAGTTATGTGACACAAACTTTGACGAGATTTGAAAACTATGGATAACAATTCAAACTTCAAAATTTGAAAACCGTTTGGTTTAGGCATTCAATGCCTTTGGATATGATTTGAGAATCGTATGAGCATTGATAGGAATCAAGGTGTAGAATTAATCACATAAGGCATATAATCATGTATAAGCATAAAAGGCACTAAAAAAATCATATCTAAACTTATGAATTACATGAGAGGACTCATGAATGAGGTACTTAGTTATAGTCTAGGTCATTC
Organism: Flaveria ramosissima; assembly: GCA_025215565.1. NCBI lineage: Eukaryota > Viridiplantae > Streptophyta > Magnoliopsida > Asterales > Asteraceae > Flaveria > Flaveria ramosissima. Next base: position 24,760,988 of record CM046033.1, read on the forward strand.
CATTTCTAATAACCTAATTCCCTATAACCATGGCTCTGATACCAATCTGTCACACCCCGACCGATGGCGGAATCATCGAGGCGGACGAATGTGAATTGATTGTTCATAGCACATGGTAATAAATACGGTTGAATAGCATTTAAAAGTCATTATTTATTGAATAATTCAAGTCAAACACACATTACAACGCATTTAAGAATAAACCCTAAAACATAATGTTGTCTTCTTTATTATTGACTAAGTCCAATCCTATATGAGCAGAGAGAATTCCACTAAGTAGCATTTCCTGAAATCATGTGAAAAAGTAACGAGTCAGCTAACTAATTAGCCGGTGAGTAATCATAGGTTTATATACACATATATAGATTGATTAAACATCTTGAAAAACAATTCAATTTTCATGACTATGTCAGACTAAATGCAACAGTGAATCATAACAGAAAAACTAACACAATCAACCCTAATGACTGATTTGACTCGGTCCTCAGACGAAGCCTTATAGAATGAATGATTTCCGGTTTCAATCACCACGCGTCTAAACAAATGGGGTGGGTTTGTCAAACCAATAGATCTATCATTGTTACCGTGGTTGCATGAATTAATGATTGTATCATCAAGTTTATCTATCTATGAACACATAATTGCAAGTATTAACATATCATGTATTGAATTGTGTTTAGAATGAAATCGAATAACAATGAATAACAATAATTGAATATGGAATTACATGATTTTCCCAAAATATAAAATATGAAAAATGGGCAATGAATACTCACTTGACAATAATTTGATTTGAATAATATGAAAGATTAGGCTTCAACGGTTTTCCTCACGGTTTAACCTAAAAATAGTGTACTTAGATGCGATGATTGGAATTGGATTTGAGCTAGGGTTTCAATTTGAGATTTTGTGTTTTAATAACTTGTTAAGAAAAGAATGTAATTAAATTATATAACTTGGTTGAATAGTGATAAAATCATTCGCACAAATGAATAAGATTTAAAATGACAAAGAATAATTTGTGGAATTAGATAATTGAGTGTCACTCAATATTTATTCCATAATAATTGATTAAATGAATATTGAATATTAACGTGTGGAATAGTAATAGTTAATGTAATAATTATTTATTTAAACTTGGTAAAAGAATTAATTAATTGAATAATTAATTGTTGAAATAAATTGTAAAATACTTTGTTTGATTCAACAACTCGTGAAGATAATTATATAAAAATTAACCTTTCAAATAATTTTTGTCATAGTGTTTTTTTTTTCTTTTTTTTTATAATGTTAAACCCTAAAAAGAATGTAAAATTATATTGTTAAAATATTTAGAAATTAATTAAAGAATTTACTGAAATAAATTTAATTAATAAAATAAATTTATTTTTATTCAATAAAATAACTTCTGGGTTTTAATAATAAAAATATAAGTTTGAAATTGGAATGGAGGGTGCCCGGGTCGAACCCGGGTCTCCTGTGGGTGTGACAAGTGCGTTTACCAATTGGGCTAGAGCCCAGATCTGTTTCAGTTTGGTTTTTATTTAACAAAACCATTATCTCAACCAAATCCCCAAATTGACATGAACCCTAGATCGATTTGATTCAAATTGAACACCGATTTGATGAGATTAACCCGAATAAACATAGGGCTTTCGTTTAACAAAGATAAACGAGTGTAATCACGTATTCAATTACCTGATTTGAGATCGAATCGATGATGAACGAGTTGAAAGATGTCGCGACGGGTGGATAATCAGTTCGAGTTGATTTTGCTGCTCGAAATCAAATTGCTTGCTCAGGAAGCTCCTAATAGTCAAGATGATCAAAAGCCCTCAACCAATTTATGTTGAGATTGTCTCTAATGTATAGTTCGATCAGTTGCAGGTTCGAGAGAGAAATGGGGATCGAAAGTGATGATGATTCGGTGTATAACTGGAATTAGATGCGTAGAAACTTAGAAAAGATTGCTTGGAAACGTTTCCCCCTATTATATAGGTTCAATTTCAGCGGTATCTCTCAATACGAGTTGACAAATTCGATTTGAATGTTTCAATTCGTATTGATGTTTGATTGCTGTTTCAATCGAAATTAACAGCTTGATTTTATTTGAATTGACTAGGAAATGCGTTAAGAATCAGAGAATTAAGTCACTTGATTGCTACTGTTACGAATTTGATTATGAGATTTCGGTTAATTTGGTTTGAGTTGATTTTGAACACCATAACCGTTGCTTCTCGAATTATCGCGCGTAGGAAGTTCGAAACGGACATGCGAAATGAGAGTTACGGTTTGATAGGCTTCTTTTGAGTCGCGAGTTTGATTTCGTGATCGTCGGAGACGGCCGGAATTCGACCGGAGGTTGATCGACGGGGAAACAGGGGGGGTTAGGGGTGTTTTAAAGAAATTACAATTTGATCCCTGGAGTTTAGAACCCTTGTTATTTTATGTGAAAACTTATAATTTAAGTTTTATTTTTTGACACTTTCCACCCTAACTTTAATAAATTTTGATTTAAACATATTTATATTATAAAATCTTAATAAAAATTCATAAATTTATAAAACTTTATTTTTGAAATTCATAAAATATTTGAAAAATTATAAGAACTTGTTTGAATGATTTGATAACTAATATTTGAATATAATAATTCATAATATTTGTCAAATTGTACATTTATTGCATTTGATTAAATAAAATATACAAAAATTAATAATAGATTCTTTTATTGCGTAAAGGTTCAAAGTGGGCTAGGGTTTAAAATTCGAATATGGGCCGGATATTACACACGAATCAGCCTTCAAGCGTGCGAATTAGCTACTTTCGTACGATTGAACCTTCATTCGTGCGATTGGACTCCAGTCGTGCGAATCACGCACATTCGCACACATTCAGTCGGTCACCTGACTCAATCGCACACAATCACTCAATCGCATGACTCAATTGCATACACTCATTCGCACGCATGACTCAATCGCACACAGACACTCAGTCGCACAACTCAGTCGCACGACATGCCTAGTCGCACAACTCAGTCGCGCGATTGACTCAAACGCATGATTCAGTCGCACGACCCACTCAGTCGCACGGCTCAATCGCATGGATGACCCAGTCGTCTAGTCTGCAGTATCGCGACTGTGGTCGGGATGAGCAGCCCCCGAGCTGCTCTAAACACGGGTTTTACACCACAAGGACCTCCAGAAACACTCAACAAACATACACAAACATGAAACACAAGCAGAGAGACCTCACACGCACCCATACGACCTTGTGTGTTCGGGTTGAACCCGAACACCCGAAACCCTAGATTTGGACAGCCGTGAAAAGGCTAGAAAACGGACAACCAAAGACAACTACCTGCTAGAAAGGAGTAGCCTAAGCTGTAAACGGTGTCTAGACGAAGAAAACAAGACCTCTCGGGTTGGATTTGGTGCTAAAATGGTGATTTTGTGTGTGTAGAGGATGAAGATGAAGAAGATGGTGATAATGAGGTTCTAGGGCTGATAAGAGGGTATTTATACCCAGCCCAAGTTTGCAAAATTACAAGTTTAGTCCCTGCACTTAACCCCCGAGTTTTTCCAAATTTGGTTCGGTTGAAAAACGACTTTATTAGATGTTTTATATTAATTGTAAAAGTACATTTAATGTTATTATGACTTAAGAAATGGTTATGTTAAAAATATTTAATATATAAATAAAATGATGTATTTGACGTTTTCAAAAATGAAAGTTTTAAAAGTCTTTTAAGGTTAACATAAGGTTATAACGAATACACACACACAGCGATAATATTGCACACATGATATCCACATAAAGAGTCAAATAAGGATGAGGAATGACCAATCAAAGAATAGATAACGGACAATCACGTTAATTGACGGACCTTAAGGTGACGGATGTCACAGTATCCCCCAGTTGAGAGAATTTCGTCCCGAAATTCAGCTGGAGTTAGGTCCAAGGGTGTCATCCTCGAAAAGATGTGGATATTTGAGTTTCATCTGATCTTCACGTTCCCACGTAAACTCTGGCCCTCGTTTTGAATTCCACCTTACGCGAACAATAGGTATCGTACTGCGCTTCAGTTGCTTGACCTTTCGATCCATGATCTCAATGGGTTCTTCAACAAAATGAAGCTTGTCGATCTTGATTTCCTCGATTGGCACGTGAAGGGATTTATCGGCCAAACATTTCTTGAGGTTTGACACGTGAAAAGTATCATGCACACCGCTAAGCTCTTGTGGCAACCTTAAACGGTAAGCCACTGGACCGATCCTTTCAGTGATCTCAAATGGTCCAACGTATCTTGGGGCTAACTTCCTTTTCTTTCCGAATCGAACGACTCCTTTCCAAGGGGAAACTTTGAGTAACACACGATCCCCAACATTGAATTCTAGAGGCTTCCGACGATTGTCGGCATAGCACTTTTGGCGATCTCGCGCGGCTTTAAGTCGATCTTTGATTTGAAAAATCTTGTCTGTTGTTTCTTGAATGATCTCTGGGCCTATTAGTTGACTTTCACCAATTTCGGCCCAACAAACGGGAGATCTGCATTTCCTTCCATACAACGCTTCAAATGGTGCACATCCAATGCTTGTATGGTAGCTGTTGTTGTAGGAGAACTCAATCAACGGTAAATGAGCATCCCAACTACCACCAAAATCGATTACACACGCTCTCAACATGTCTTCTAGCGTCTGTATAGTTCGTTCACTTTGGCCATCTGTCTGAGGGTGATAGGCTGTACTCATGTCTAACCGAGTGCCCATCGCTTTCTGTAGCGTCTGCCAAAAACGTGAAGTAAATCTGCTATCACGGTCGGATATGATTGACACTGGCACCCCGTGCCGTGTCACGACCTCTTTGATGTACAATCTCGCCAACTTATCCATCTTGTAGTCTTCTCGGATAGGCAAGAAATGTGCTGATTTTGACATTCGATCAATAATGACCCATATCGAGTCATGACAGCTGCTTGTTCTAGGGAGTTTGGTAATGAAATCCATAGCTATGTTCTCCCATTTCCACTCGGGAATTTCAGGTTGCTGTAATAATCCCGATGGTTTCTGATGTTCAGCTTTGACTTTCGAACACGTCAAGCATCGGCTGACGTATAAGGCAATGTCTTTCTTCATGCCTGGCCACCAGTATAGATCCTTGAGATCATGATACATCTTGTCTGCACCAGGATGAATAGAATATCGCGTCTTGTGGGCTTCATCCATGACTAAGGTTCGAACACCTCCCCATTTGGGTACCCATATGCGATCCATGAAGTACTGAATACCGTCATCCTTGCGAATCATCTGTTTATCTAACCCCCGGAACTCTTCTCCCGCAAGGTTTTCTTCCTTCAACGCCTCACTTTGTGCAATTTGGATCTGAGCTTTCAAGTTGGTTTGGATGGTCAATCCCAACGCTCGTGCACGCAGTGGTTTCACACGTTCTTTACGGCTTAAGGCATCAGCCACCACGTTAGCTTTCCCCGGATGATACCGGATTTCACAATCGTAGTCACTAAGAAGCTCTACCCAACGTCGTTGGCGCATATTAAGTTCCTTCTGATCCAGAATGTGTTGAAGGCTCTTATGATCGGTGAAGATGATGCATTTGGTGCCATACAGGTACTGAATACCGTCATCGTGTAGTTCTTTTCGTGCACTTTAAGCTGTCGCGAAGCGTAGGCAATCACCTTATCCTTCTTCATTAGTACACATCCCAATCCTTGATGTGACGCATCGCAGTACACCACAAAATCATCGGTTCCGTCTGGGAGAGACAATATTGGCGCGTTGCATATCCCCAGTCAAACTTCTTGTCTTTCTGAGTAAGCAGGGTTAATGGTTGCGCGATCTTTGAGAAATTCGCGATGAAGCGACGATAATAACCGGCCAATCCTAAAAATTGCCGTATCTCTGATGGTGTCTGGGGTGTATCCCATTTCTTCACCGCTTCGATCTTGCCGTGTTCTACATGAATCCCGTCCTCATTAACCACATGACCCAAAAACTTCACTTCTCGCAACCAAAACTCGCACTTTAAGAATTTGGCGAAAAGTTTCTCTTCCCGTAGTAGCTCCAGAATTGCCCGAAGATGTTCTTCATGATCCTCTTTCGATCGGGAGTAGATAAGTATATCGTCTATGAACACGATCACGAACTTATCCAAATAAGGTTTGCACACCCGATTCATTAGATCCATGAACAAAGCTGGTGCGTCGGTCAATCCGAACGGCATGACCAAGAACTCATAGTGCCCATAACGAGTCCTGCACGCAGTCTTCGGTATGTCGTCCTCGAAAACCCTTAGCTGATGATAACCAGACCGAAGATCGATCTTTGAAAAATACGAAGCTCCTTGCAGCTGATCATATAAATCGTCGATCCTGGAGAGAGGATATCGGTTCTTCACCGTCAACTTGTTCAGTTCACGGTAGTCGATGCACATACGGAACGATCCATCCTTCTTCTTAACAGATAGTACCGGCGCTCCCCACGGTGAATGACTCGGTCGAATAAAACCCTTTTCCAGTAGTTCCTGTAACTGACTAGACAACTCTTGCATTTCTGACGGCGCTAGTCGATAAGGCGTCTTTGCTACCGGTGTAGCTCCAGGAACCAACTCAATACGGAATTCCACCTGTCGTGGAGGAGGTAAACCAGACAAGTCATCTGGAAATACTTCTGGGTAATCCCGTACCACTGGAATATCCACCAGTTTCCTCTCTTCGTCTTTCTTTTCAACTACATGAGCCAGAAAAGCGTAGCACTGCTTTCGTAAGCTCTGGCGTGCCTTCATGCAGGAAATAAGCTTTAAGCTCTTACCCGGTCTTTCTCCCTGAACCTTGAGTACCTCCCCGTTTGGCATAGGGATACGTACTACTTTGTCTCGGCAAACAATCTCAGCTCCATTTTGCGACAACCAATCCATACCCACAATCACATCGAAGCTTCCTAACTCAAAGGGTATCAAATCTATCTCAAAGGCATGATCCTCTAGCGTTAACGAACACTTCCTAATAATCTCATCGGCCTGAACAACCCTACCATTGGCCATTTCTACAGAGTAGCTAGTTTCTAGCCTACTAGGACTCAAATCAAGCAATTGCACAAACTCGGAAGATATAAAACTATTGTCTGCTCCAGTATCAAATAATATAGATGCGAAGTGATGATTGAGTAAGTGCGTACCCGTGACAACATTCGGGTCCTGACGAGCATCATTGGCTCCAATGACGAATGCACGTCCCCGAGCCGTATTCCCCTGAGTAGCCGGGCCTTGATTCCCAGCGATAGCCATCACCTGCTGCTGGTTGTTTCCCTGTTGACCCGGTGCCCGATTCAGCCTGGGGCACATATTCCTGTAATGATCAGGGCCCCCACACTCAAAGCAAGCCCTTGCATTCCCGGCGGGGTTAACCGCGTTGACGGGTGCTACAAGATTCGGCGCAGTTCTGCAATCTCTCGCCAAATGACCCGGGCGCCTACAGCTAGCGCACACCCGGCACTGCGTCCCTGGGGGATGATGATAATTGCACCTGCCACATTTGGGGTGCGGCCCCACGTACTCTTTCCTGGCCTGAGACACGGCCACAAAATTCCTGGTCGGCTTAGACCTCTTCTCAAATTTTCCGGCACTCGACCGGCTCGATTCCCCAACATCCTTTCGCTTCTCTGCTCCTCTGCCCAAAACCCCAGTTCTAACCATCTCATCAGTTAAAGCGCCAGCTTTCAGAATTGCGCTCTGAATAGTAGGAGGAGCGGCTGCTGTAACCATCGCTCTAATTTGAGGCGCGAGTCCCCAAAAATCCTCTTTGATTCCGGCGTGACTAGATGCGGAACCAATCTTGCAAGCTCATGAAAACGATCAGTATAAGCTGCATGCCCTGCCCCCACCATGGCATGATTCCAGAACTCATGCTCTAGCTTCTGCATCTCGTTGAGAGGGCAGTATTCCTCAGTGATCAAGGCTTTGAATTCATCCCATGACATCTGCATCGCAGATTCTCTTCCTCGAGCTTGAACCTGGGTGTTCCAGCAGGTTAGGGCCTTACCCTGTAGCGAACAAGTGGCATACTTGATTCTTTGACTGTCGAGGCATTCACTGATGTCAATCACTGCCTCCATCTTCTCTAGCCACCTGGTTAGGGCTATCGCCCCACCTTTCCCATCGAATTCCCTCGGCTTACAAGCCACAAACTCCTTGTACGAACATCCCCGACGAGCATTAACAACCCCAGTTTCGATACCGGCAGTGCCCCCATTTCCGGTTTCCTGGTTGCTCTCGTTTCCGGTCGGGTTCCCGTTTCCCGTCTCAGTTTCGATCCCACCTTAGACTCCATCATCGTTGCCACCATCCCCGTGAGGGTGGTGTTGTTGGAGTGCGTCGCTCACTTGGGCCACGATAGTAGGAATCAATGCGGCCAATTGCTGAGCGATCAGGGCTGCCATGTCGGCGTTCCCTGTTCCTTGACTGTTACTGGCAGGAGCATCGTTTGCTCTTGGTGCTCTGCCTCTACCTCGGCCTCTGCCCCTTGGGGCTTCACTCCCGCCACTATTGCTACGGGTAACTCTTCGAGGCGGCATGTTCTAACCATAGAAAAGTAAGCACATAAGTTTATATCAATTGAAAGTGTATATCCATAACACTCATCAAGTCCATGTATTTCATGTCAATATCACGCTTATTGTCACCACACATCGCATGCAATTCGTGCAGTTCACACACCATGAATTGATAATGTTTCAATGATAATCCATCACAACAGTTGTAAGTCCATGTATACAATCACGTTTAGTCTAGCGGAGGTTGTCTATTTCCTCCTCTTTCGAGGTTTCAGACAAGGCCTCCTCAGATAGCATGATCTGTGAAGATCTCTTCGGGTTTAATACCTGGATCTGATAAACTAACTCGGCGCGCAGAGGGAACGGAAGATCCAATAGAAGCATCCCATAAAAGAATGAGCACAAGGGCTCTCTCATAGGGTGGAAAGATCACATAACAAATAGATGAACAAATCAAGCAGCGAGGAACACATACACGAGATATAATATGCATACAGAGTCCTAGCATGCAAATCTACATGAAGGTTCCTAGGTTATAGTCTAGGTCAAGCGTATTGCCTAATTTTCTATAACCAATGGCTCTGATACCAATCTGTCACACCCCCGCTGAAAGCGGAAACACGGAGATTTAACGAGACCGGGATCGTCATAACACATGGTAAGCGATAGAGATGCAATATAATAAATGATGACAAGCATGTCATGACGACACCCGACGACAAGGGGACTTGTGTCGTGTTTAGTCAATGTTCACGACAACATAGCCATAAGCATAACATGATAAAGATACACATATTCACATAAGATGAAATTGTAGTTGTTAATTCCCACAACCCGGGAACAAGTTTCAAAAGTTGATAATTGTTTACAAGCGTTAACATTGTTCAAAGATTGTTTATCATAACATGTTAAGTCCCAAAAATGCATCCTAGGGTCTCCACTAAGGCAGCACACCTAGATTCCTGGACATGTACGATCACCTGAAAAGATATGCTTAAAGCGGTCAACATAATTGTTGGTGAGCTCGCAGGTTTATGTAATAAAAATGTAAGTGATGCTGTATAAGTAAGCGTATGGAATACCGTGAATACAGTTATATACACAAGTAAAATCACATGACATGAGCTTTGCAACCAAACCTAGCGACGTACACAAAGAAATTGTCAGCATATATTCACCCAAGGGCCCGTTCCTGGCCACTGATGGTACCAACTAGTATACCATCGAACGAGGGTAGGGGTGTAAACCCAGTAGTACTACCAATACCTAACCGTCGGTTCCCACACTGGAATTAAATAGTTGCAAAGATAGAACCACACAGCAGACCCAAGCATGTATCAAATAGTACTTGCAACACAGTATCACGTTGATTCCTTGTATGTAAAATGTATGTAAGTTGTACAACATTGAAAATGAGTAAGCATACTTTTCCCCCAAGTTGTAAATGATTGAAATATTGTATAAGCGTAAAAAGGGGCCACGAAACTCACTTGTTAGGTGGTAAGTATGTATGAGCAATGTATCCCAAATGTTGAATGCAAATAAACAGTCAAACACCTATTGACAGTTATTGTATAGCATTAATGATATGATATGATAAGCGCGTAAATATGATGGGTCGGTTCGGGTCGTATCGGCTGGGTCGCGTATAACACATACAGACTGACACACGTACTAGATCTTATGTAGATCCAAGTACAAGACATTGTCGCCAATGATGATGATATTTAAGTAAAAGTCTCATTGTTATTGAAGAAGCATTGAATAAGTGTCAATAGTTATAAGTCAATTGATCGTTGTAAAGCGTTGGTTTAAATTTGTTTAAAATAGTATGTGTGCCCTTTTCGCGTTGACTTTAATATTTGTGGCCGAACAATGGCTTATTGTGTTAATGTTACTTCAACATCACACGTCATACTCACACCACGCACAAGGGGATCAAACTCAACAACTTCAGTCGCATAACAAGGCCAGACGCACGACTCAACTTCCATTCGTACGAATCAACCCTCAATCGTGCGAATCAGCTTCATTCGTCGATTGAACCTTCATTCGTATGACTGGTCTTCAGTCGTACCACACAACACCCAATCGCACGACTCAACCTCCATACGCACGAATCAGCCTTCAATCGTGCGAATTAGCTACTTTCGTACGATTGAACCTTCATTCGTGCGATTGGACTCCAGTCGTGCGAATCACGCACATTCGCACACATTCAGTCGGTCACCTGACTCAATCGCACACAATCACTCATTCGCATGACTCAATCGCATACACTCATTCGCACGCATGACTCAATCGCACACAGACACTCTGTCGCACAACTCAGTCGCACGACATGCCTAGTCGCACAACTTAGTCGCGCGATTGACTCAAACGCATGATTCAGTCGCACGACCCACTCAGTCGCACGGCTCAATCGAATGGATGACCCAGTCGCCTGGTCTGCAGTATCGCGACTGTGGTCGGGATGAGCAGCCCCCGAGCTGCTCTAAACACGGGTTTTACACCATAAGGACCTCCAGAAACACTCAACAAACATACACAAACATGAAACACAAGCAGAGAGACCTCACACGCACCCATACGACCTTGTGTGTTCGGGTTGAACCCGAACACCCGAAACCCTAGATTTGGACAGCCGTGAAAAGGCTAGAAAACGGACAACCAAAGACAACTACCTGCTAAAAAGGAGTAGCCTAAGCTGTAGACGGTGTCTAGACGAAGAAAACAAGACCTCTCGGGTTGGATTTGGTGCTAAAATGGTGATTTTGTGTGTGTAGAGGATGAAGATGAAGAAGATGGTGATAATGAGGTTCTAGGGCTGATAAGAGGGTATTTATACCCAGCCCAAGTTTGCAAAATTACAAGTTTAGTCTCTGCACTTAACCCCCGAGTTTTCCCAAATTTGGTTCGGTTGAAAAACGACTTTATTAGATGTTTTATATTAATTTTAAAAGTACATTTAATGTTATTATGACTTAAGAAATGGTTATGTTAAAAATATTTAATATATAAATAAAATGATGTATTTGACGTTTTCAAAAATGAAAGTTTTAAAAGTCTTTTAAGGTTAACATAAGGTTATAACGAATACACACACAGCGATAATATTGCACACATGATATCCACATAAAGAGTCAAATAAGGATGAGGAATGACCAATCAAAGAATAGATAACGGACAATCACGTTAATTGACGGACCTTAAGGTGACGGATGTCACATTAACTTTGCTAAAACGTCGATTCTAATATCCCATTAGCGCTGTAAAAACTCAATTCCCTGATCAAAATTAATTAGAAACAAATCAAATACGACGTTTTTTATTGCAAGCAAATCAGATACAGTTGTTTTTGTTATCTATTGCAGCTCTTTTTCTTATCAAATATAGCTCTTTTTCTTATCAAATAATCAAATACAACGATTTTTCTTATCAAGTCAATATAGCTGTTTTTGTTATATAGTACATAAGCACGTAAATTTTAAAAGCAAAATTTAAATGCAGCAAATTAACCAAAGATTATATACAGAAACACAAACTATCTAATATTTCAACATCACCAAATATTCAGATTACATTATGTCTTTAACCTTCTAAACTAAGTAACAAGAGAAATCTCTAAACTAACCGAATAAAAATATAGACTTTTAGTTAAGCTATCAAAACTAGTTAAAACATTTAACAACGTTATCCAAACTTTTCATTAAATATGAAATACTTAGACGCATCAAAACATTAAGCTACCTGCATTCAAAACATCATATCTGTAGCCTTGGTCATTCCAACTCCACCATCATTAATTGTCAAAAGTGTTGATACTTCTAGTCGGTCAATCTCTTGAAACAAATCTTCTCCAAGCCTGTAATGAGTTTAAAAATTAGTTTTCAAACCTTTTATAACTATATTACCAGAGAATTGTTTGAATATTAAAGACAATCACATAAACCCAATTTTTATATACGAGGCTCTTTAAGAAACATTAAGTATTCAAATTCAAATGTATGGAGAGTAAAAGTAAAATAAGAGAATAAAACTCAATGAGTTGTATATCCATAAATATAAATCAACTACTCTCTTGACCAGACTTATATATGCACTACGAAAGACATGCAAAAATATATCAATTAAAATAGAAATAGAACGTAGACAACAAAAATAACCTATTACTATAGACTACATGCAAATATATATGAACCTAACCTTAAAATGCTACATCGAATCCACAACACCACACTTTGAATGAAAAATGATAGGATTAGTACTTACATTCATTTTTCCATGATCTCAAAACTCTAAAATGATCAAAAAGTTCTCTGCCGTATGTTCAACAATTAGGTCAATTTCACAGGGACTAAGAGGCTAGTGTCATGCATCATCTGATATAGATAGATAGATAATATTTTGACTACAACTCAATATATTTATTCCATTTAGCGTAATAATAAAAATATAAGATTTTAAAATATAGTTACAAGATGTTCTTTGCACTGAGTCGCAAAATCATACATGGCCTTCATTACATAATATCCACATTCCCAGCCTTGAGATTGTTGGTAGCACTAAATACATTAAATTAACACATATTTATTTAGAATACAAGATTAAAGAAATACAATAAAAAAGAGAAAAACTAAACTTACATTAACCATTTGCCATAAATTCTTTTTCCCATAGTCTTTTCAAATAATTTAACGATGACGTAAGACTCAACATTCTTTCCTTTTTTTTATTGAATCGATAATGTATCCATAGAATTTATGATTGGTGGGATTGCGGAAAATTATAATTAACTACCAATGACCCCTGGATAATAAAAACTTAAAATTTAGTATCTTTAAAAAACATAAATAAAAACATTATAAGAAACATGAATAAACATAATACCTGGCCAAATACGGTGCCATAAAATATTCCTTGTCCTTATGATGCTCCATGACATCTTTGATATGATCGATGACAAAATTGCTATCTGTATTACACACACTAAGTTCAATCATTCGAGGATTAAAATATGCAGTTTTATCAAAACCATTATGTTGCCCAAGGGTATATAAATACCTAAAATAGAAAAATAAAAATAAGTTAAAGTTAATAACACCCAACTAAAGTAAAAAAAGAAATATTAATATAGAACATTTAAACAAAAAATATGCAAACTTACATTGTATACCAACTCAAGACTCCAATCTCTACCCAATCATTGACACATTATTTTATCATTGACTCTATTTCAACATTCTCAGTATAATGTTCTCTAAACATCCCGCTTGGTGAAGTAACAATTACTGAGATGGTTTGGGTAGATACATGTGCAAACTTTTCTCCTAACTTATGTATTTTGTTAGGCCTTGACTTTGCTATTGTCAAAAGTTTAGTTACTGTGTCAAGATCCTCAGTTGTTTTAGAATCAAGAACCTTAGTAGCTTTAGCATCAGGAAAATCTTCGGTATTAGTAGGTTGTACAAGGAACTCGTCACTTAACTACATTAACAAATAACACCATGAAACCTTTTATTACAACATTTATTATAAGTACAAATGTAGTGTTTTTATGTGTGTATTACAAAATAAATTGATTACCAGATCTAAAAAGCTCCCATTGATGTTTCCTTCTTCATGAAATGCCATGTTTCCTTCATTAAACTACATTGTAAAAAAGTCATATTTATGTTAACTAATTATAAATAAATAAAAAAAACCATTACCTGTACGGGCCTATAATCCTTAGAATGTTGTGGCAGGTGTTGATGTTGGGCAATTGATTGTCGTGAAGAACCATTGTTTAAAAGCTATGCATTATAAAAAATATTAACATAACATTAAATAAAGATATATATGATTATCCTTTGTATAAATTATACCTTTATCGCTTTTCTTGGCCACTGAATGAATTGTCTTTGTGTGCTTCCCATATCAGTTACTTCCTCATTCTTTGTGTAGCGCGGGACATGAAAACTTTTACAAGTTTCATTTACAAAATCTACATGGACTTTCATGTAGTCTTCATGCATTAGGCTTCCATGTAAAATCCTAGTAGAAGTAGGATAAACTCGTCCATGTCCTAAAATCAAATCGGGATAGCTATCGTCGAATGCCCATATAAGTTCACAACTACTTATTGACTGTAAATACGTAAAAAATATTAGTAAACATATTGGAGATAATGAAAAAATCTTAAAATCTATTACCTCAATTTCAGGTAGACAAATAGACGTGCTCGCCTGAGCTGCAGCAACTTGATTATGGTCTTTGTGCATGGCATCTATCTCCTCTCTTACTCCTTTCGCTTCTATAGTCTTCTTTTTCTTTCTAGAAAATAAGCTCTTAACACTACTCACGTCAGAAACTAACCGTGTACGCCCCCGTGTTGATGTCCCTTCCCAACTACCTTGGTAATAACATTTTTTCTAGATTTGTTATATGTACCATCTGCCTTCATCTCTTTCTCTTTACAATGCTATTAGAATAATATATTACATTCAATAATTTCATTAATATAATATATATAAAATTTATATGAAAATATAAAATTTTACCAACTCGTGAAGTCTTCCCCTCAATACACCTTTTGATAAAAGATGTGGTCTAAGTTCAAATAACTTTGTGACGGGATTATAATGCGCTTTGCTAACAACATATATCTTTGAACTTTCGTTTTGCATATGAGCTATATGTGGGTAGCTTGAAACTAGTTGATTCCACCTATCTCCCATGAGTTCATTAATCCAACAAATCCCATTCGTCCTACACGAGCCGGGTCAATATTTTTTTGCACTCATCTTAGCTTTTTGACTTTTTTTCTTCAAACAAAAATAACGATTAATACTAAGTACAACATATAATAAAAATAACAATAACTAACAATAATCATAAATCAAACTATACCTCATATCCTATAGACAAAGCTTTTGAAACAAAAAAGTCCCACTTACTCCTGTCGAGATATTTGTAATCTTGAAAAGGAGATATATCTTTTTTAACATATCTGTTTACAAGCGTATGTTGGAAAATTTTCATTATCACCTTTCCTAGTTGCATAATTGTAACACCCGGTTATTTATTTTGAAGCCAAGGAATGAAGAAAAAGAAATAAAGTCCAAAGTCGGGGGACCAAACTCGCCAACGAGAGAAAGTTGGGTAAGTGGAGATATTTGAAGGGAGAGGGAAGCCATTACCCTCTCCCCACACCCAAACTTTCAGCAAAGAAAAGAGAGGAGAAGAAGAAAGAGAGAAAAGAGAGAAAAAGGTTGGTTCGAGTAGATTCAAGCGTGCAAAATCGAAGTGTAGCGTGTTGATTCAAAGCTCTTCTCGTTGTGGTCGTTTGAGTAAGTTCTAGGACCCCTCTTTTAAATGTTTTTGGTCGATTTTAGGGCTGGAACACATCTGAAATCCGTTTTTGTATGTGTGTGTGTGTTTGACCCATTTGTATGTGTTTGCGTGTGATGCGTTTGGAGTTTGTTTGCGGGCTTGTGTGTGCTTGAATGGTGTTGTGGTATGTGTTCCTAAGGTTTAGGATGGTCGATTTAGGCTTAGAATGGGTTTGGATGAGCTTGGAGGCCATACGACCGATTGAGGTGCGATTAAGGTTCATTCACACGATTGAGGATTCATTCGCACGATTTAGGATTCATTCGTATGATTGGGGGCCAGTCGCATGGGGAGTCATGCGACTGAGTCATGCGACTGAGAGCCCAGTCGCATAGGTGCTCATCCGCATTAGTTTCATCCGCATGAGTTCCATTCGCATTAGCTCCATTCGCATAGGACTTATCCGCATTGAGTCCATCCACATGAGGTCATTCGCATGGGTGTTCATTCGCTTGGGTGTTCATCCGCATGAGGTCCATTCGCAAGATTGGGTGTTCATCCGCATAGGTGTTCATCCGCATTGGTCCATTCGCATGATGTTCAGTCGCCTGGAGGCCATGCGACTGAAGGGTGTCCATACGCCCAAGTAGGGCTGTTGTACCCAGGGAAATATAGTTAATTACTGACTTTCGGGGGAAAGTGCAGATGTAAGTTTTGACATGGAAATTCCCATAAGTTCATGTAAGAGGACTGTTGAGATCTTAGAGGGTATGTTAGGCGTGATGATGATGATGTTACATATTTATGCATGATATATGTTATGTATGTATGATATTGCCCTGTATGATGATGATGACTGTGTATGTTGATGTTCCTGATTATGATAAATTTTTATCTTTCCTGTGGCTTTATGTGTTATGTTAATAAATGAATTGAAAGTATTATGTAACGTAAAGTGAAAGATAATTAAAAGAGGAACATGATGAATGCATGCATTAATAAATGATGAAAGTAAAGAAAGTCTTGCAAGCATTGGATATCGGGACACGTCATTAAAAGGTGTTAGCCCAACGGTGTGTGGGTTCGCTACCCCGGGAGGATGCACATCGAGGTCTTTCTTTGTGATTTACCATTTGCATAGAACCATTGCTGCATAGCTTAGGTACTGTGACCAGAGGTGCGGTGCACTGTTATAGAAGGTCTATGATAGGCCTAGGTCCAGTACCATGAACAGAAAGGTATCGCATATGGCAATGGTACACCTAAACTTTACCTTAGGTACTATGGCCAGAGGTTCGGTGCACCGTTATAGAAGGTCTATGATAGGCCTAGGTCTAGTACCATGAACAGAAGGGTAAAGTTTATGGTTTGATGGAAAGGTAAATATGTAATGATGAAGGAAAGTGAATGTAAATGACGTACGATGGATGAACGAAAGTTAAAGAATGAATGAATGATGAAGATAATAGTGATATTATCTATGTGTACGTATGATGTGTGATCGCATGAATGTAAAGAACGGTTTAATGGAAGAAAAGTATATTTTATTATAAAACTAGAACTCACTCAGCAACGTTGACTTTTTATGTGTTTCCAGTTGGCAGGTAATGTTGCTGAGGATGGCACTCCGAGGCTACTCGACTCTTTTGGGATGGCATCCATTTATAATGCTTTTTTGATGTAATGCAACTTGGATTTCGTAATTGGATAATGATGTATTATTTGGCAAAAGCTATTATTATGAAATGGAATATTTTGTTAAACGTTTCCGCTGCAATGTTTTTATGTAAGATGATGAAAATATATGTTTTATGTGCTATGATGATCCAATTGTAAGCGTCCCGGGAACGGGGCCTTACAAGTTGGTATCAGAGCTAAAGTTTTAAGTGAAACGGGTAAATTTTCAAAATAAACCTTAACTTAAACTGAAAATGGGACGGAAATGGAAGGGATGTCCATCTGGTAGCGGCATGCCATCAGGTATTTTCTTAATGTTAACCGGTATTACGTGCGCATGTTATGTGGGTTACGTGTTGTATGTAGATTTAGATACTGATGTAGTCAGGATAGGTAATGCTCGGGGTATGAAGAGTAAAGTAAGTGGCTAATCACAACTGGCCACTGTAATTAGGGGCTTACTATACTTGACATAAACTGAGTTGTTCCCTTGAATGACCGTGTTGGTGTTTGAATCTTTCAGTGTGATAGAGAATGGCCGGTGGTAGATCTTCAAAAGCTTTGAGGGGTGGAGGTCGTGGTGGGCCTGGTGCTGAACCGCGACCCAAAAAAGGAAGGCCTAGAGTCGAAAAGGTGGTTCCTGAAGAACCTGAGACTCCTCATCCGGAGGCTGGGGATGAGAGTGCGAACTTGAGGGCCTCGGTAAAGGAGGCTGTTGTTGAAGAGGTGCATCAGGTCATGCAGACAATCTTACCGTTTGTGGTGACCGAAGTTATCAAGGTTGTAAAGGAAGGAGAAAGAAAGGAGAGAAACAGGTCTTCGGGAGGACAAGAGCAACCGGAGCCCGAAACAGTTCTCTCTGATAATGAAGAAGAGGAAGAAGAAGAGCCTGCACCGGAGGCGGCATGAGGCTGTAACTATGGGGCGTTTCAGCGATGCAAGCCCCCTACTTTTGATGGAAACGACACTGATGCTGCTGTTCACCAATGGGTGAGAGAAATGGAAGCCATTTTAAATATCAGCGAGTGCCGAGAGGATCAAAAGGTGAAGTTTGCTGCTCATTCTTTCGTGGACTCAGCTTTGTGCTGGTGGGACAATATAGTCCAAGCTGAGGGTAGTCGGGCAATCGGGAGAATGAGATGGTCCGAGCTGAAGAAGTTGGTGATTGAGGAGTTCTGTCCTCACCGGGAGATGGACAAGGTTGAGAGGGAGTTCCTGCAGTTGGAGGCGGGAACCATGACACATCAGCAATACACCACAAAGTTCAACGAGACGGATCACGTGACGCCTCTGCCACGGAAGATTAAGAGGTACATTCAGGGTTTGCCAGTGAATATTCACAGGCACATGATCGCTGCTTGACCGAGTACGTTTAGGTCGGCGGTGGATTTGGCAGGGAGACTGTATGATGAGAGAAGGTGGTGGTGATTGATGGTAGCAAGAAAGGTGGTGGTGATCGGAACTGGCATGGGAAGAGGTTTGGTCGGGGTGATGCCTCGACGATTAACAAGAAGGCACGGGTGGATGACCGACGTGTGGTCACATTGGGTGCGGGTATGAAGAAGTACGGTAGGTGTAGGAGAGAGCATAGTGGGGAATGTAGGCTGGGGTTGAATGTGTGCTTCAAATGTGGGAATGCGGGGCATGTAGCCAAGGACTGTCGTACGGTCTGGTGCTTTAACTGTGGCGTGGAGGGCCACATGAGTAGGGATTGTAAGAAGCCAAGGGCTGAGGGTTCCGGGGTGAAGAAGACGGGAAGTGAAGGACTGAGGGCGAGCGCCAGGGCATTCACTATAACACAGGAGGAAGCTAGGATGGACCCTAATGTTGTGTCCGGTACATTTCTAGTGAACCAAACTTTAGCTTCTGTGTTATTTGATTCTGGTGTTAGTAAAAGATTTATTTCTGTTGCTTTCTGTGCTAAGCTGCCTGTTAGTAGTAGACGTGTTGATGCGCCCTTTGATGTAGAAACTGCCATAGGTAAGTCTACTCGGATTTCTGAGATGATAAAAGACTGTTATGTGGAACTAGAAGGTCATAAGTTTCCTGTTAGACAGTTCGTGATGACCTTAGGTGGTCTTGATTTGGTTCTTGGGATGGATTGGTTAGCGGACTACGAGGCGAACATTGTGTATCGCAAGAAGATGATTCGGTTGACAGCGCCTGACGGGAGTTCGGTGACGGTTTATGTAGTGCCTACTTGGCCTATGTAAAGGATGTGGATACGCCAACACCATAACTAGCCAATATACCGGTTGTGTGTGACTTTCAAGACGTGTTCCCAAAAGATTTACCAGGAGTGCCACCTGATCGAGAGATCGAGTTTCAGATTGATCTGATATTGGGTGCCCAACCTGTTGCCAAGGAACTGTATCAGCTGGCCCCGACAGAGATGAAAGAGTTGATGGAGCAGTTGCAAGAGCTGCTTGATAAGGGGTTCATTAGACCAAGTATCTCTCCTTGTGGTGCTCTGGTATTGTTTGTGAAGAAGAAAGACGGTAGTATGAGGATGTGTATTGACTACCGTGAGCTGAATAAGTTGACGATAAAGAACCGATACGCCTTACTGAGAATCAATGATTTTTTTGATCAGCTTCAAGGTGCCAGTTGGTTTTCAAGGATAGATCTTCGATCGGGCTACCATCAGTTGAAGTTGAAAGAGCAGGATATCCCTAAAACAGCTTTCCGCACGCGATATGGTCACTACGAGTTCCTTGTCATGTCTTTTGGTTTGACCAATGCGCCAGTTGCTTTTATGGATCTAATGAATCGAGTGTGTCGGTCGATGTTGGATAAATCAGTGATCGTGTTTATTGATGATATCCTGATATATTCGAAGAGCGAGATAGAGCATATCGGCCACATTCGGGAGGTTCTAGAGACGTTGAGAAGGGAGAAGTTGTACACCAAGTTCTCCAAGTGCGCGTTCTGGTTGCGCGAGGTTCAATTCTTGTGTCAGGTGGTGAATCCCGACGGGATTATGGTGGACCCGACAAAAGTGGAGGCGGTGATGCAATGGAAGTCTCCAAAGACGCCATCCGAGATTCGTAGTTTCTTGGGTTTGGCGGGATACTACAGGAGGTTCATCCAAGACTTTTCTAAGATCGCTTCTCAACTAACTAAGTTGACCCAGAAAGATGCGAAGTTTGTATGGGGTCAAGCTCAAGAGAAGGCGTTCGAAGAATTGAAGGCGAGATTGACTCAAGCTCCTGTTCTGTCATTACCTGATGGAAGGAAGATCTGGTGGTTTATTCTGATGCTTCCTACTCGGGGTTAGGGTGTGTGTTAATACAGAGAGGGAAGGTTATAGCCTATGCATCTCGACAGTTGAAGGTTCATGAGGTCAATTATCCTACTCATGACTTGGAGCTAGCAGCCTTGGTCTTTCCGCTAAAGATATGGAGGCACTATCTTTACGGACGAAGTGCACCATATTCATTGACCACAAGAGCTTGAAGTACTTCTTTGAGAAGAAGGACATGAACATAAGGCAGAGACGATGGTTGGAGCTCATAAAGGACTATGATTGCGAGATCCATTACCATCCTAACAAAGCCAATATGGTGGCAGATGCCCTTAGCCGATAGGATAGACCCGAGCCGATTCGGGTGAAAGCATACCCGTTGGTCATGACCTCGGATGTGATGAAGCAAGTCAAGGAGTTTCTAGATGAGGCATTGAAAGAAGATCATCTTAACTCTGAAAGAATGAGAGGTGTGGTCGCGGAGTTGGGTGAAAATACACTTGGTGTTAGAACCTGATTTGGACGGATGTGGATTCCTCGCTTTGGGAATCTACGGGTGAAGATTATGGATGAAGCTCACAAGACTCGATACTTTATTCATCCCGGTGCTACAAAGATGTACCACGACATGAAGAAAGATTATTGGTGGCCGGGTATGAAGCGTGATATGGTGGAGTATGTGAGTAAGTGCCTTACTTGCTTGCAAGTGAAGGCCGAGCATCAGAAGCCGTATGGGAAGATCCAACCTTTGGATATACCGAAATGAAAGTGGGAGCACATCACCATGGATTTCATTACAAAGCTGTCGCGTACCCCGAAAGGGTATGATGCCATATGGGTGATAGTTGACCGTCTGACGAAGAGTGCTCACTTTCTACCGATCTGCGAGACATATTCATCTGAGAGGTTGGCTGATCTGTTCATCAAGGAAATTGTAACTCGTCATAGTGTGCCAGTGTCTATTGTGTCTGATCGTGACACCCGGTTTACATCCAAATTCTGGAAGAAATTCCACGACGCTATGGGGACGAGGTTACATATTAGCATGACATATCATCCCCAGACTGATGGTCAGTCCGAGAGGACCAGTCAGACCTTGGAGGACATGCTTCGGGCATGTGTTATCGATTTTGGAGGAAGTTGGGATGACCACTTACCGTTAGCTGTGTAACATCTCGTATTTTTGTTAACTAAACGTTAATTCCGTTTATTCTTATATGGGTCATTATTGTCAATTATGAAATTTATGTGTTATTTATGCTTATTCTCTTTGGTTATTAATGTAAGAAAGTTAAAAATAAAAAAAAATACCAAATGATATTAACTATGTTAATATCAATAATAGTAATAATGATACAAGTCAAAATTATAATAATAATACTAATAATACCAACTATAATGATAATAATAATAATAATAATAATAATAATAATAATAATAATAATAATAATAATAATAATTATAATAATAATAAGTATAATAATAATAACAACAATAACAATAATAATAATTATAGTAATAATAATAATAATAAGTCATAAAATACTTAAAACTTAAAGATTAATTTAAGTCCAGGGGGTTATTTGGCCAATTTGAAAGTTTAAAATCTAAGTTTAAACATAAAATGATAAATAACAAACTCGAGGGACCATTTGTGTAACTATTTTAAACCCCAACCCCCTTTCCCTGTTTTCCCGTAATTCCGGCGAGAGGAGGCCGGCGTCTCCGGCCAAGCTCTGGCGGGTCCATAAACACCAAAAATCGATGTTTCCTCGATCTAAAACCGTTCCAAACCTTTTCGTGTACGTGAATCGAACCTGAATCTAGCAATTAATCACCTTTAACACGTCGGTTACTAATCTTAATCGAGGTATAACCGACGCCTTAAACTCCATAATCATCCGAGCCATAAACCCCCATAATAATGCAATTAATTTAATCAGATCAAACGTTTGTCTACCTTTAATCATATCCAACTTCCAATTTCTCCTGAAACACACAAAATTCACACCTTTGATTAACCTTTGTAACCGCGACCTGGTCCACACTCGAACACCAACCTACAGACTTCAAAAACCGAAATTGACAGGGGGCTTTTAGTCCAAATAACCATTCGAAGTTATCTGCAAGGTTAATTTGATTTTCATTAAGGATTGCTCATTCTTTGGGTGCTACGACCGCGAGTTGTTCTTCATCTCGTTCTCATCGATTTAAACTTCAAACGGGTAAGTTTAATACATCATTGAGTTCGATTTGTTGAGGGGAACAAAAGCCCCAAACTTAATCGGGTTCACAATGTCGTTTTGATCTTCAATTTGGTGCAAATCGTTCTAGGGTTCATATGTGATTTGGGGGTTTTTGTTTCAGTTGGTATTTAATAATTAAAACCTGTGTTTTAGCAGGCTTAGGCGCCCGCGCCTACTGGTTAAACACATACACACCCATCCTTGAGGTCCCGGGTTCGAACCCGGGCTCCCTCAACCTTATTTTTTTTAGGGTTTTTAGCCTTAAAAAATATAGAAAACCTTCTAAAAATTATAGAAAGTGGTGTTGTAAATTTTATTAATTTTTAAAATTGTTTCATTATTTTCTACAGAATTTAACACTTTAAATACTATATTTTTTTTATATATAAACAAATATTATGCCTAGTTTATTTTTATAAAAGAATATATTTTAAATGATAGTTTAAATTACTTATTTATTATTTAGTCACTATATATTTTATAATGATGGATTAATCATGATAATTATAGAACTAAAACGTTTATATATTTTATAACCAAATTTCACAAATTATTATAAAGGATTTAATTCCTTTAAAAATTTTATAAATAGTATTCACTAAACTTATTTATTTTTAATCCCCAAATCCTAGTACCCTAGTTCAAATTAAATCGTTAACTTTATTATTAACTTAAAACTTGTAAATATATACATATTTAGGTACCTCGTGAAGGGTTACTTTGGAACGTCGCTTATTATTCATATTAAACATCTCTTATATATTTATTGAACATGTGAGTTTTGCTTGTCCCCTTTTTATAATTTCACACTTATTTGGGGTGAAACATGATGCTTATATTACATACACGTTTAAACATTTGAGACTTGTAATGCACATGCAATTCTACTTATTATTTGGTCATGGTTATTTGTGTATTGTAAGTGTTTATATGAGATACATAGTTTGTTTACAATCATTAACTATTGCTAGCCTGGCGACGTCTTAGATCTTTGGGCCTGACAAGCCTATTTGGTGCTAAAGTCGAGGTATTGCCGACTCCTAGGGGCCGTACGCTTGTGCACTAGGGAACCAAATACACTTAGCCAATCTTTTATACTTGTAATCAAGTCGAGGTTTGGTTGTAACGATATGTGTTCTATAACCTTACTAGCTTATAATCCATGACATGAATTGCTACTTGTAATCTTATTATGTATGAAAACCTGGAAACTCACCAACTATTTTTAGTTGACCCTTTATTTTCATCATGTTTCAGGAAATCCCCAAGTTTAAAGTGGACATTTGAAGTTTGCAATAAAACTAGGACTTGGACCTAGTTAAATAAACAAAACGTTATGTTATGTTTGAGTTATGTTGAACTTATTTCTTTTTGTGACTTATGGTTGTATTTCATTTTAATACTTATGATAATAATATTTGCAATTTAAATATAGCGTTATGTGGCTGTGAACAATCTTAACCCTCACATCTCGACGTTTCCGCCGTCAAGGTTGGGGTGTGACAGATTGGTATCAGAGCCCATAACTATAGGGATTTAGGTTATTAGAAATGGTGACCTAGACTATAGCTTATGCATGAACCTCTTAGAAAAATATTTATATTCTTGGAAATATATATTGTTACATGCTACATAATGCTATACCTTACTTATGTGCAACTTGATGCCTTAGCATAGGTTTGCCTTGTGATTGTTTAAACTTTGTTACTCGTCTCCCTAAACTTACCTTTGACACTTTGACTCTCCCCGACAAATGAAACTTCTTAATCTTATTCTCGACGACACGTGGAATTGTATACTTATGCTTATGACTTGGATCCTTAGACTTATGTCTAATCTATGTAAAATCTCATCAAGGTTTTGATTTCATGAACCTAAGATATTTGTGTGACACATAGACACCTGTATCCTGGATTTCCTGGCAAAAGGCCCTCGGGCTAAGGCAAGCATATCGCATAAATCCTACGGGACTAGTTATGCTTGCCTGGGGATTTCTGGGATGAGTGATAAACTATGGTCAACATACACAAATTTCTAAGGCGAGTGGGTCAACTTACCTTGACGTGTCAACGTTTCCAAATGGTAATGCGTTACCAAATGGAACCATTCCATGTGCCTTACAACTTTTGCCTTATCCTTGTTGAACTATGATCCTTGTTATTCCAATTCTCGTATCTAACTCATTTTGTATATTCCAGCATGTCTCGTCATCATGGAAAGCGTGGAAGTTCCGATCGTAAACTAGCCGCCATGATTGCTCGTCAAATGGCTGCTGTCATCCCGACCATGGTTGCTGAACTTAATAGAACCTTAATGACCAACGCTAGCAACAATGGTAATGGGCACGGAGAGAACAGCAACAACCAAAACGGGAACAACCAAAACGGGAACAACCAAACTTGCACCTTCAAACACTTTAGCTCTTGCAAGCCCACTAGTTTTAGTGGCAAGGAAGGAGCCACTGGTCTTCTTGAGTGGTTCGAAAGCATGGAGAATACCTTTATCAATTGTGAGTGTCCCGAGACACTCAAGGTTCGTTATGCTACTAGTGTGCTCCAACAAAGGGCACTTACCTGGTGGAATAGCGAGAAGAGAAACCGTGGACCTGAAGCTGTGCAAGCACTTACCTGGGAGGAGTTCAAGAACATCGCCATCACGAAGTTCTGCCCATGAAGTGAGTTGCAAAAGTTGGAGGAAGAGTTTTGGAACTTGAAGCAAAATGATGGTGATCATTTGGCCTACTCAACTAGGCATCATGAGTTGAGTTTACTGCTGCCTCACATGGTCGACACTGTCCCCCGCAACATCGAGAAGTTCATTAAGGGTGTACCACCCCAAATTCAAGATGCTGTGGTGGGTAGCCGACCCACAACCTTGGAAGAAGCCATTACTATCACCGCTCAACTCACCGAGAACCATATACGAGCGGGCACCATGTCTGTGAAGGGTGCAAAGAAGGTAGAGAAGACGGCTACCGAGGCAGTTAAGGAGACCAAAGCCGAACCGTCTTACAACAACAACAACAACAACAAGAAGCGCAAGTTCACACCGGCGCGCAACTATGCCGTGGCTGCACCCAAACAACCTCAAAGACAACTTGTACCTGCGGCTGCACCTGTGGCACAAGTGCCTGGGGCTAGGGCTTATGCTGGTCCTCAGCCTATGTGCAACATTTGTAGGTACCATCACCCGGGAAATCAACCATGCCGTATCTGTACTTTATGCGGTAAATATGGTCACTTGGTGGCGACTTGTCACCGTGCACCTAACAACAACGCCGCCATGGTCACAAACCGTGTTTGCTACAACTGTGGGGAACCTGGTCATTTCCGCCCACAATGCCCTCGTCTTGTGGGTAATGTTCCACAAGCCCGAGGACGTGCTTTCAACATCAACGCAAATCAAGCAGAAGCAAACAACGATGTGGTGAATGGTATGTTCACTTACCTTTAACTTTTGTGACCTAATTCTTTTCATGTGTTACCTATGTCGTTAAATACCTTTAAAATTGAACAGGTATGTTCCTTATTAATAAAACTTATGCCTATGTCCTATTTGATTCTGGAGCCGATAAGAGTTTTGTTTCGTTAGAGTTTGAACCCATACTTGCTAAGCCACATACGAAACTAGAAAGACCTCTTACCATTGAAGTTGCCGATGGAGAACCGATCACCGTTGACGTCGTTATTCGTGATTGCATCTTAAGTCTTGACACGCATGATTTTCTTATCGATCTTATCCCTATGAAACTTGGAAGCTTCGACGTCATCATTGGTATGGATTGGTTAGCCAAACACCATGCCGAGATCATTTGTTTCGAGAAGTGTATTCGTATACCGTTACCCTCTGGAGATACTTTGAAAGTGTTCGGTGAGAAATCTTCCAAAGGGCTTAAACTCATGTCTTGCACTCAAGCCCGAAAGTGCTTAAGCAAGAAGTATATGGCTTTCTTGGCTTACGTGGTCAACACGAAAGTCAAAGGGAAAGAACTTAAGGATGTCCCTATTGTACGAGACTTTCCTGAAGTATTTCCCGATGACCTTAGTGGTCTACCTCCCGTGCGTGAAGTCGAGTTCAAAATTGACTTGATACCGGGAGCAAACCCCGTGGCTAAGTCACCATATCGACTTGCACCATCGGAAATGCAAGAACTCTCTAGTCAACTTCAAGAGTTATCCGAGAAGGGCTTTATCCGTCCTAGTTCTTCGCCTTGGGGTGCACCTGTTCTATTCGTGAAGAAGAAAGATGGAACGTTTCGTATGTGCATCGATTATCGTGAGCTTAACAAGCTTACCATCAAGAACCGCTATCCTCTTCCTCGTATCGATGATTTGTTTGACCAACTTCAAGGAGCTGCTATTTTCTCGAAGATCGATTTACGTTCTGGCTATCATCAATTGCGAGTCCATGATGATGATATCCCAAAGACCGCTTTCCGTACTCGTTATGGGCACTATGAGTTTATGGTGATGCCTTTTGGTTTAACTAATGCTCCTGCTGTCTTCATGGATCTCATGAACCGAGTATGCAAGCCGTATCTAGACAAGTTTGTGATCGTCTTCATTGATGACATACTTATCTATTCAAAGTCCAACACCGATCATGAACTGCATTTGAGATTGGTTCTTGAGTTGTTAAAGAAAGAGCAATTGTACGCGAAGTTCTCGAAGTGTGATTTCTAGCTCGAGGAAGTTCAATTTCTAGGACACGTGGTGAATAGCCAAGGAATTCACGTTGATCTTGCAAAGGTGGAAGCTGTGAAGAATTGGTGTGTTCCTACAACTCCTACCGAAGTTCGTTCTTTTCTTGGTCTTGCTGGTTATTATCGGCGATTCATTGCCAACTTCTCGAGGATCGCGAAACCGCTCACTACTTTGACACAAAAGAATAAACCATTCGAGTGGGGTCCCGAGCAAGAAGAAGCTTTTGAAGCGTTAAAGCACAAGTTGTGCAATGCTCCTATCTTGACCCTACCCGATGGAAACGACGATTTCACCGTGTATTGTGATGCATCTAAACAAGGCCTTGGTTGTGTTCTCATGCAACGAGGGAAGGTCATAGCTTATGCATCGAGACAATTGAAGGTTCACGAGGTGAATTACACAACACATGATCTCGAGCTTGGTGCTGTTGTCTTTGCTTTGAAGATTTGGAGACACTACTTGTATGGTACGCAATGTATAGTCTACACCGATCACAAAAGCCTTCAACACGTTTTCAATCAAAAAGATCTCAATATGAGACAACGTCGTTGGGTGGAGTTGATTAGTGATTACGATTGTGACATTCGTTACCATCCTGGTAAAGCAAACGTTGTAGCCGATGCACTAAGCCGAAAGATTCACAACAAGATGATCTCATTCCAAGAAATTCGCGATCGACGCCAATGGTTTGACACTTTGGGTGAGTTCGATACTGAGATCCGACTAGATGTCAACGAGACCACCGTATTGCTACAAAACTTGAGAATAGATAGTGACATCGAGTCTAGTATCTTGGAGGCTCAACAAATGGTGCAACGAGAAGGAAGAACGAAGGAGGAATTGGAACATAATCTTCTAACTCAATTGGAAACGAAACCCAATGGATTGATGTACTTCGCAAATCGAATTTGGGTTCCAAATCGCGATAACCTCCGTACCTTCATCATGAACGAAGCTCATCAAACTCGTTATTCTATTCATCCTGGCTCCGATAAGATGTATATGGACCTACGTGGTTAATATTGGTGGCCTGGAATGAAGAAAGACATAGCGACTTATGTAGCTAAGTGTCTCACGTGTACGAAGGTTAAAGCCGAACATCAACGTCCAAGTGGATTACTTGAGCAACCCGAGATTCCTATGTGGAAATGGGAACACATATCCATGGACTTCATAACTAAGCTACCCCGAACCTCTCGAGGACATGATAGTATATGGGTGATTGTTGACCGATTGACCAAGTCGGCACATTTTATACCTATACGTGACACTTACAAGACATCAAAGTTAGCTCGTATATACGTTGATGAGATTGTAAGTCGTCATGGGGTACCTCTGCACATCATATCCGACCGAGATGCTCGCTTCACTTCACATTTTTGGTCGTCTATGCAAGAACTCTTGGGTACACAACTGGATCTAAGCACGGCTTACCATCCTCAAACTGATGGTCAAACCGAGCGAACGATCCAAACCTTGGAGGATTTGTTACGCCTTTGTGTTCTTGACTTTGGTGGCGATTGGGATACGCATCTACCGCTCGCGGAATTTTCGTATAACAATAGTTACCACTCGAGTATCAAGATGGCACCGTTTGAGGCACTTTATGGTCGAAAATGTCGTTCACCGATCTGTTGGACCGACATTGGTGAAAACTTCATCACTGGTCCTGAACTTATACAAGAGACGACCGATAAAGTTTCTATCATTCGCAAGAACCTTGAAGTGGCGAGAAGTCGTCAAAAGAGCTATGCTGACAAGCGACGTAAGCCATTGGAATTCCAAGTTGGGGAGATGGTTCTTCTTAAGGTTTCACCGTGGAAAGGTGTGGTTCGCTTTGGAAAGAAGGGCAAACTGGCTCCAAGATTTGTAGGACCTTTCAAAATCCTGAAAAGGATTGGGAAAGTGGCATATAAACTGGAGTTACCTTCCGACCTTAGTGGAGTTCACCCTGTATTTCACGTCTCAAACTTGATGAAGTGCTTGGCTGACGAAAGTCTGCATGTTCCGTTGGAAGACATCCAGATTGACGAGTCATTGCATTTTGTCGAGAAACCTGTTGAGATCATGGATCGCATAATGAAGAAGACTAGAACCACAACCACCCCAATCGTCAAGGTTCGTTGGGAGAATAAACGTGGCGCCGAATTTACTTGGGAACGTGAGGAGCACATGAAGAAGAAATACCCGTTCTTATTTGTATAGTTTCATTTCTCTTAATTTCGGGACGAAATTCTTTTAAGTTGGGGAGACTGTAACATCTCGTATTTTTGTTAACTAAACGTTAATTCCGTTTATTCTTATATGGGTCATTATTGTCAATTATGAAATTTATGTGTTATTTATGCTTATTCTCTTTGGTTATTAATGTAAGAAAGTTAAAAATAAAAAAATACCAAATGCTATTAACTATGTTAATATCAATAATAGTAATAATGATACAAGTCAAGATTATGATAATAATACTAATAATACCAACTATAATGATAATAATAATAATAATAATAATAATAATAATAATAATAATAATAATAATAATAATAATAATAATAATAATAATAATAATAATAATAATAATAACAATAATAACAATAATAATAATTATAGTAATAATAATAATAATAATAAGTCAGAAAATACTTAAAACTTAAAGATTAATTTAAGTCCAGGGGGTTATTTGGCCAATTTGAAAGTTTAAAATCTAAGTTTAAACATAAAATGATAAATAACAAACTCGAGGGACCATTTGTGTAACTATTTTAAACCCCAACCCCCTTTCCCTGTTTTCCCGTAATTCCGGCGAGAGGAGTCCGGCGTCTCCGGCCAAGCTCCGGCGGGTCCATAAACACCAAAAATCGATGTTTCCTAGATCTAAAACCGTTCCAAAACTTTTCGTGTACGTGAATCGAACCTGAATCCAGCAATTAATCACCTTTAACACGTCGGTTACTAATCTTAATCGAGGTATAACCGACGCCTTAAACTCCATAATCATCCGAGCCATAAACCCCCATAATAATGCAATTAATTTAATCAGATCAAATGTTTGTCTACCTTTAATCATATCCAACTTCCAATTTCTCCTGAAACACACAAAATTCACACCTTTAATTAACCTTTGTAACCGCGACCTGGTCCACACTCGAACACCAACCTACAGACTTCAAAAACCGAAATTGATAGGGGGCTTTTAGTCCAAATAACCATTCGAAGTTATCTGCAAGGTTAATTTGATTTTCATTAAGGATTGCTCATTCTTTGGGTGCTACGACCGCGAGTTGTTCTTCATCTCGTTCTCATCGATTTAAACTTCAAACGGGTAAGTTTAATACATCATTGAGTTCGATTTGTTGAGGGGAACAAAAGCCCCAAACTTAATCGGGTTCACAATGTCATCTTCAATTTGGTGCAAATCGTTCTAGGGTTCATATGTGATTTGGGGTTTTTTGTTTCAGTTGGTATTTAATAATTAAAACCTGTGTTTTAGCAGGCTTAGGCGCCCGCGCCTACTGGTTAAACACATACACACCCATCCTTGAGGTCCCGGGTTCGAACCCGGGCTCCCTCAACCTCATTTTTTTTAGGGTTTTTAGCCTTAAAAAAATATAGAAAACCTTCTAAAAATTATAGAAAGTGGTGTTGTAAATTTTATTAATTTTTAAAATTGTTTCATTATTTTCTACAGAATTTAACACTTTAAATAGTATATATATATTTTTTTATATAAACAAATATTATGCCTAGTTTATTTTTATAAAAGAATAGATTTTAAATGATAGTTTAAATTACTTATTTATTATTTAGTCACTATATATTTTATAATGATGGATTAATCATGATAATTATAGAACTAAAACGTTTATATATTTTATAACCAAATTTCACAAATTATTATAAAGGATTTAATTCCTTTAAAAATTCTATAAATAGTATTCACTAAACTTATTTATTTTTAATCCCCAAATCCTAGTACCCTAGTTCAAATTAAATCGTTAACTTTATTATTAACTTAAAACTTGTAAATATATACATATTTAGGTACCTCGTGAAGGGTTACTTTGGAACGTCGCTTATTATTCATATTAAACATCTCTTATATATTTATTGAACATGTGAGTTTTCCTTGTCCCCTTTTTATAATTTCACACTTATTTGGTGTGAAACATGATGCTTATATTACATACACGTTTAAACATTTGAGACTTGTAATGCACATGCAATTCTACTTATTATTTGGTCATGGTTATTTGTGTATTGTAAGTGTTTATATGAGATACATAGTTTGTTTACAATCATTAACTATTGCTAGCCTGGCGACGTCTTAGATCTTTGGGCCTGACAAGCCTATTTGGTGCTAAAGTCGAGGTATTGCCGACTCCTAGGGGCCGTACGCTTGTGCACTAGGGAACCAAATACACTTAGCCAATCTTTTATACTTGTAATCAAGTCGAGGTTTGGTTGTAACGATATGTGTTCTATAACCTTACTAGCTTATAATCCATGACATGAATTGCTACTTGTAATCTTATTATGTATGAAAACCTGGAAACTCACCAACTATTTTTAGTTGACCCTTTATTTTCATCATGTTTCAGGAAATCCCCAAGTTTAAAGTGGACATTTGAAGTTTGCAATAAAACTAGGACTTGGACCTAGTTAAATAAACAAAACGTTATGTTATGTTTGAGTTATGTTGAACTTATTTCTTTTTGTGACTTATGGTTGTATTTCATTTTAATACTTATGATAATAATATTTGCAATTTAAATATAGCGTTATGTGGCTGTGAACAATCTTAACCCTCACATCTCGACGTTTCCGCCGTCAAGGTTGGGGTGTGACAAGCTGAATTCTCGTACAACAACAGTTATCATGCCAGCATTGATATGCCCCCATATGAGATGCTATACGGTAGGAGATGTAGAACACCCGTTTGTTGGGGTGATATTGGTCATAAAGAGTTAGGGAGCGTCGAGGTGATAGAGGCTACGACTAAGAAGCTTGAAAAGATCAAAGCCTTCATGAAGGCAGCCAAGATAGACAGAAGTCGTATGCTGATAAACGACGCAGACCGATTGAGTTCCAGGTGGGTGATCGGGTTATGTTGAAGGTCTCACCTTGAAAGGGTATCATTCGTTTCAGAAAGCGGGGCAAGTTGAGCCCGAGATACATAGGCCCTTTCCGAATCATTGCTCGAGTAGGAGAGGTTGCCTATAGACTGGAGTTACCGGATGAGTTAAGTGGAATTCACCCGACATTCCATGTATCTCATCTAAGGAAGTGCTTGGCAGATGAAGATATGATTTTTCCACTAGAGGATATCAAAGTAGACGAACGGCTCAATTATGTGGAGCAACCAGTAGCAATCGTCGATCGAAAAGAGAAGAGGCTGAGAAATAAAGTGGTTCCTCTTGTGCGTGTACAGTGGAAGCACAGGAAAGGATTCAAGTCAACGTGGGAGACCGAGGAAGAAATGAGGCATCATTACCCACGTTTGTTCGAGGAATAACAGGTTTCGGGGACGAAACCTATTTAAGGAGGGTTGACTTGTAACACCCGATTATTTATTTTGAAGCAGACGAATGAAGAAAAAGAAATAAAGTCCAAAGTCGGGGGACCAAACTCGCCAACGAGAGAAAGTTGGGTAAGTGGAGATATTTGAAGGGAGATGGCAGCCATTACCCTCTCCCCACACCCAAATTTTCAGCAAAGAAAAGAGAGGAGAAGAAGAAAGGGAGAAAAGAGAGAAAAACGTTGGTGCGAGTAGATTCAAGCGTGCAAAATCGAAGTGTAGCGTGTTGATTCGAAGCTCTTCTCATTGTGGTCGTTTGTGTGAGTTCTAGGACCCCTCTTTTAAACGTTTTTGGTCGATTTTGGGGCTGGAAAAAATCTGAAACCCGTTTTTGTATGTGTGTGTGTTTGACCCATTTGTATGTGTTTGTGTGTCATGTGTTTGGAGTTTGTTTCCGGGCTTGTGTGTGCTTAAATGGTGTTGTGGTATGCGTTCCTAAGGTTTAGGATGGTTGACTTAGGCTTAGAATGGGTTTGGATAAACTTGGAGGTCGAAAATGGCAGATTGGGTTCGGGATGAACTGCATTCTGCATCAACTAGGGCTA
This sequence comes from Flaveria ramosissima, assembly GCA_025215565.1. Classification (NCBI taxonomy): domain Eukaryota; kingdom Viridiplantae; phylum Streptophyta; class Magnoliopsida; order Asterales; family Asteraceae; genus Flaveria; species Flaveria ramosissima. The sequence goes on from CM046033.1 coordinate 24,794,850, forward strand.
TGCGACCGAATGGAGGCCATACGGCCAATTGAGGTGCGATTGAGGTTCATTCGCACGATTGAGGATTCATTCGCACTATTTAGAATTCATTCGTACGATTGGGGGCCAGTCGCATGGGGAGTCATGCGACTGAGGGCCCAGTCGCATAGGTGCTCATCCGCATTAGTTTCATCCGCATGAGGTCCATTCGCATAGGACTCATCCGTATTTAGTCCATCCGCATGAGGTCATTCGCATGGGTGTTCATCCGCATGAGGTCCATTCGTACGATTGGGTGTTCATCCGCATAGGTGTTCATCCGCATTGGTCCATTCACATGATGTTCAGTCGCCTGGAGGCTATGCGACTAAAGGGTGTCCATACGCCCAAGTAGGGCTGTTGTACCCGGGGAAATGTGTAGTTAATTACTGACTTTCGGGGGAAAGTGTAGATGTAAGTTTTTACATGGAAATTCCCGTAAGTTCATGTAAGAGGACTGTTGAGACCTTAGAGGGTATGTTGGGCATGATGATGATGATGTTGCATATTTATGCATGATGTATGTTATGTATGTATGATATTGCCCTGTATGATGATGATGACTGTGTATGTTGATGTTCTTGATTATGATGAATGTTTACCTTTCCTGTGGCTTTACGTGTTATGTTAATGAATGAATTGAAAGTATTATGTAACGTAAAGTGAAAGATGATAAAAAGAGGAACATGATAAATGCATGCATTAATAAATGATGAAAGTAAAGAAAGTCTTGCAAGCATTGGATATCGGGACACGCCATTAAAAGGTGTTAGCCCAACGGTGTGTGGGTTCGCTACCCCGGGAGGATGCACATCGGGGTCTTTCTTTGTGATTGACCATTTGTATAGAACCAATGTTGCATACCTTAGGTACTGTGACCAGAGGTGCGGTGCACCGTTATAGAAGGTCTATGATAGGCCTAGGTCCATTACCATGAACAGAAAGGTATCACATATGGCAATGGTTTACCTAAACTTTACCTTAGGTACTGTGGCTAGAGGTGCGGTGCACCGTTATAAAAGGTCTATGATAGGCCTAGGTCTAGTACCATGAACAAAAGGGTAAAGTTTATGGTTTGATGGAAAGGTAAAGATGTAATGATGAAGGAAAGTGAATGTAAATGACGTACGATGAATGAACGAAAGTTAAAGAATGAATGAATGATGAAGATAATAGTGATATTATCTATGTGTACGTATGATGTGTGATCGCATGAATGTAAAGAACGGTTTAATGGAAGAAAAGTATGTTTTATTATAAAACTAGAACTCACTCAGCAACGCTGACTTTTTATGTGTTTCCAGTTGGCAGGTAATGTTGCTGAGGATGGCACTGCGAGGCTACTCGACTCTTTTGGGATGGCATCAATTTATAATGCTTTTGTGAGGTAATGCAACTTGGATTTTGTAATTGGATAATGATGTATTATTTGGCAAAAGCTATTATTATGAAATGGAATGTTTTGTTAAATGTTTCCGCTGCAATGTTTTTATGTAAGATGATGAAAATATATGTTTTATGTGCGATGAGGATCCAACTGTAAGCGTCCCGGGAATGGGGCCTTACAATAATTGTATTTTTTGCATCATCATTAGGTATTCTCCATGATACCTACAGATTAAAAGAAAAAAAAGGTTAAAATAAAAATACTCAGGTATAATATTTAAAAATAATAGAAAAAAGTAAAATACCTTAATGTACTCCCATAAATCATCATACAATTGTTTGTCTACCTCTTCGGCTAGTTGATAATAAGGAATCCTTTTTCTAAACTCTATGCCAACCCATGACATAAAAAGTGCTGCATTATCACCGATCGCAAAACCATCCCTAGAGAATTCAATTGTAAAATTTCCCGGATCATTAAACTTTTCTTACATTTTGAAACTCCTCGGGTGCGCCTATTAGACATTTTCTCTAAACAAAACACAAAGTTAATAACATGTTATAAAACATGTAGATTTGTAAATAAATATGATACTTACGTTTCAAAGGAAATTTAGATTTTTAAACTCTATAAACATAGATCAACCACTTCAAAAAGTTTCAATATGTGGGGACATGAACCAAATAATATAAAACTACAAGCACTTAAAAAGAGAAAAATGTGTAGGAAATCACCCTCACTGGTACAGGACATGAGCTTGAACATCTAATTATTTTATTTGAATAATCAAAAATAGCATTAGAAATGTTAAGTTGTTAGGCCTAATATAACTAGTTTTATACCCGTGTGATGGCCGAATAGTGTTACCTTATAATATTACAAACAAACTCTTTGCATTTCAAATAAAGTTATAATTTCTTTAACGTTAAAGTACAACACATATAACATGAGAGTACAAAAGTAATATATTATGTGGACCAAATGTATTATATATTCCGTCTGTTCTCATCTATTACTAAAACAAACTAAAAAAATCATTTGTTGTACAGTCATTGACCTTCTTGATTCCTCCAATCCAGTATCTCATCTTCAAGTAAAAATAGTTGGTGCCTAGATCATATTAGAAGAGAATCCCACTCGGGGAACTTAACTAAATAAACTACATATAAATGAAGATAAATGAAAGAAAATATAAGTAGCAACAAATAGCAAAATATGTTAATCATAACAACAACAAAAAAGCTAATGACCACCATCACCTTACAAAAGCTAGAAAGTCTAGGGTTTTGATCATTTTTGTTTTGACCCGGTGATACATAACCACACCCATAAGAAAACTAATAGAAATTAGAGAAATTAGATTACCTTCAACAACAATGTGAATGATAGCAGGTAGTTTTCGTTTAGACTTCCAGCAAAATGGTGATAGTTTAGTATCACGTATCCTACCGACAAGACACAAGCTATTAAGGGGAATGGTGGTCGTCTTTGCGAAGTAGCAATGTATTACGGTTGTTCACGTCGTCGGCAAGAAGCAATTGTCGTGGATTATGAGTTAGTAGCCTGGTGATGTAGGGTGGTTGAGTAAATTAGGGATTTAGGTTAATAATTATTTGGTTGAAAGGAGGTAAGAGGGAACGACAGGGAAGGGTTAAAGTAATTAGTAGGGGGAATTTAATTGGTTTTTAAAGCAGTTTTCACAGCTATTATTTAGGGTGGTTTATAAATATATTTTAATATTAAATACATAATGATTATGGCTTACCATTAATTCATATTATTATTGAATAATATTAAATGAGAAGAATGTTTTTTTGGTTTTTAATTAATTGTGATGTAATAAAAAAAGACCCGCTGTCAAGCGTGGGTGGTGCATTTTACTAGTTATTACTAATAAAGAATACAAAATTGATAGTGATTTTTGTCGTTGTACCTTTTATTTTGATGGTAATATAATAATTTAATCAAACTTGAGGTCATTAATATTTAAAATAGAAGAATACAAACCTTTATCTTTTAGCTTGACGTGATTGATCAACATATATTCCTTCATCATGGTTAGATCGTAAGTATTTGGTGCTACTAGTTTCAAAGACATTCCTCTGTTGAATGCCGACAGAAAATGGTGGTAGATCATCAAACTGATTGTATTCTTCCTCGTCAACAACATTTTCAACACCAAGAATATGCCGTTTACCTTGCAATACTATATGATATCTTGCTTTGCTCGGGTCATTAACAAAAAACACTTGTGTGGCTTGACTTGCGAGAATAAATGGTTCGACTTATATCCATCTGTTGTAAGATCGACAAGTGTAAAACCATGTTCGTCAACTTTAACACATGTGCGATTATTAACCCACTTACATCTGAATAAAGGTATAGTAAATAGATGATAATTTAACTCCCAAATTTCTTCTATGACACCATAATATGATTGTTTGGTGATTCTTAATCTTGTACCATGGTTCATTCTGTCGAATTCTGTAGATGAGGCAATTAGTGTAACTCCACTATTTTGTGTTGCACTTTTTTCATCTTGGTTCTTAGTGTAGAATGTATAACCATTTATATCATACCCTTGGTAAGATCTTACTCTAAAATCTGGTAATATTTTATACCATTTTTCTGACTTTTCTAAATGTGACCATAAGTTTTTGATTGTATGTCTAATGTTCTCCGGTAACAATCCACGAATTGCAATAGTATCACATGTGTCATTAAAACATGACAATCATGAGATTTCCTACCAATTAATTTACAATCTTTCATTGACACCAATCTTTTAATATTTGCTAAATAGTTAGATGGAACTTTAATATTATGTAAACATTTGTAAAACTTTGTTTTTTCTGCTTTTGACATTGTATAACAAGTAGGTGGGAGATAAATACCCTTGGCACTTTCAATGGGGGAAAGCTCTTTACGTATTCCCATTTCTCCCATATCTCTACCAATATTAATACCGTCTTTAGTTTTTCCAGGAATGTTCAATAATAAGCCCAACAAGCTATCACATACATTTTTTTCAATATGCATAACATCTAGGCAATGTCGAACTTCTAAATATTTCCAGTAAGGTAGATCCCAAAAAAATTGATCTTTTTTTCTAGTTGCCTCCTTTTTCAACACGTGATCTTTTTCCTAACACAATATTAATATTTATAACTCGTACAGATGCATCAAAACCTTTCCTAACAGTTCGATGCTCGGTCTTTCCGTCAAACTCTTTCGTTTTTTTCCGATAGCGATGATTAATTGAAAGAAATCTCCGATGTCCCATATATACGGTTTTTTGCAATTATTTAGCCATATGGAACTTGTATCGTCTTCACATATTGGACAAGCTTGTTTACCTTTAGTACTATATCCTGATAAATTTCCGTATGCTGGAAAATCACTAATGGTGCAAAAAATCATGGCTCTCATCTGAAAGTTCTCCTTTTTATAAGCATCATAAACATTTACACTTGTACTCCATAGTGTTTTCATGTCATCAACCAAAGGAGATAAATAAACATCAATGTCATTACCATGTTGTTTTGGACCCTGAATTAACAAGGACATCATTATGTATTTTTGTGTCATGCATAACCATGGTGGAAGGTTGTAGATACATAAAAGAACTGGCCAAGTACTATGACGACTACTCATATTCCCGAAAGGATTGATGCCATCTGAATTAAGACCAAATCATATGTTTCTAATCTCATTACCAAAATCTAGAAATTTATAATCAATATTTCTCCATTGAGGTGAATCTGCCACAAGTCTTAACTTTCCATCATCTTTACACTCATCACCATGCCAACGTAATAGTTTTGCTTCTTTAGCGTTAGCAAATAAACGTTTGAGTCACGGTATAATGGGGAAATACCATAATAATTTAGCTGCTTGTCAGGACCGTGTACGTATGGAATACTAACTGATAATGCGTGAAACCAGATCAAATAGTGCGGAATCCTATTTGCTTGGCGATCCAATCAGTGAGAACGCAATCTCGATCAATCTAACGATTTAAGAAACGTTAAGAACGAGTAGAAAACGATCAGATGCGAACTATGAACTTGGAATGGGCTTTCTGGACGCTCTTGACGGCTAGGTTATGAGTATGTATCAAAAGTTACGTTTTTCCATGAATTAAGTGGTATTTATAGGTTTGCAGTCTTCATTCGTGCGACTGAACCATTAGCATGGTTCAGTTGTGCGACTGACCCATGCGACTGATTCGTACGCACGACTGAAAGTTGACTGAGTCAATCCCATGTCTCACTCGTACGACTGATCCAATCGTCTGGTTCAGTCGTGCGACTGGTTCATTAGCATGATTTATTCATTTGTATGGTCCATAATTATGGTCCATTAGCATGAATCATCATATAACAACTTCAAACCTATATAATAAGTTTATATATATGAATCAAATATATGTAAACATCAAAGCACAAATCATATATTATTACATTGTTTCATTACACATATGTAAGCCATGACAGACTTTTACATTAAGCATATAAACTAGGAACATATGTATCAACAAACTCCCTCTTGGACCTAGTTTACTCTAATGTCTGACATCCTTGATATGCTCCTCAAACCTCTTGTACTTCTCCTCTCTTGTGACTCCTGCTTGTATTTCATATGCAAAGCAGAGCCGTATCATATTCTGGAATTGGAGAGCTTGTACAATATCCTGAGCGTCATAGAACAGTGGCCACTTGTATAAAGTGTAGACATCTTCAGCTGACAAGTTGGTAAGCCACACTAGGTCAAATACCCTGATAGTTTCCATTTTGCGCTCTCTGTTTAGAACTATGACCGCTTCACTCGTCCTCCAGTCATAATACCACCATTTGAAATGTGGAGTGAAGTCCTGAGGCATTTCCCGTAAGGGAATCTTCGACATCCTGCGTGGGAGACTCCACTTCAACACTACTTTAGGCTTTCCAGATATGGGATCCACCTCAGACTTGCGAATAAACCTCTTCGGTTGTTGAGGTCTGAAGTTTACCCACCTGGTGTGGTATTCCTTCTTTAATGCAGCTTCAAACCAACCTAACATCTTTCTGGGATTAACATACAACAGATTTAAGCATGCCAGTTGGTTGAGCTCAAAGCCTGGTAGAGTCTTGAGATCATGAGGATACCTGAAGTACTCTATTCCCTTCTCCCTTTTTACAGCATAAACGTTTAAGTCCTAAAAATACACCCACGCTATGATCTTGCCAGACACCTTCTGATGTTTCTTGACTTTGTAGAGTTTGGTGTAGGCATTTTGCTTTGGAGCTGTGCGCTGGGCTCTTATTTCAGCAAAACAAGCTGCCCATTCAGCCTTCTTTATATCAACATCTGCATCCGAGGCTTGGGCTTGGCTTTCATCCTTATCTTTTTCTTTCTCCATTTCATCCAGTTTTGCAAATGTATCACTGCCGAGAGTGTCACCCAAGTTGGGGATCACATTTCCCTCTTGGTTAGTGTACTCTGGATAGTGGTCAGACGTGACATCCTCTATCTCTATTTCATCAACATCGTTCAGCTCATCATCACTTATAACATCTACATTTGGAGCGTCTTTGACGAGCTCGTCAGGATTCAGTCTGAACATCTCAGCAAGTTACTCGTCGGTCAGATGGTGTATAATTTCTCCTTCTTCGGGAGTGTAGCTCACTAACCTTCTCACGATTTCTTGCAAATCAAGAATCATGGTAAATTGAGACTTGATTTGCTGAAGGGGAGCAATATCGTATTCATCTTCCTGTGAAGTTTTATCTGCTTGATTTAAACATTTAATACATCAATCATTAGTAGTTAGTCAAGACATTTAAACATAGATAAACATAGATAATCATAAGTTACATTAATGTAATATACGAATCAAGTACAAAAGTTTTTTTTAAATACAACACATCTAATCAGTACTTTTATCTTGATCGGTCAATTCTTCAGCTGGAGGAGCTGAAGATGAGTCTCCTTGATCTTGAGCTCTCTTAGAACGCCTCTCTTTAGCCTAAGTAGAAGCTGATGCAGCAACATCACCTTCTTCGTCATCATCGTCCTCTTTCTCCTTTTCACTATGTCCTTCATCATCACCCTCATCTTCTTCACCCGAATCATCATCATCATCATCATCTCCTTCTCTGATCTTTAAAGGCTCATCTTTGGATCCTTTAAGCCTTAGTATAATCTTCTTGTTCTTTCTCTCTAGCTCCTCTATCCTCTAAACAGAATGTGCATTCTGTTCCTGGAGCTGTGTAATATGCTCAGCTTGAGCAGCATTGAGCTCCATAAGCTGGTTGAGCTGTGCAGCTCTTTGCTCATCTGTGGCAAGCACCTTTAGCACAATCCGGTTGAGGTTGGCTAGCTGTTCCTCTAACCCGATAGAGGGTAGAGTGGATCCATGGCTCATTGGGACTTGAGTAGATGTCCCGGCTCATTGGGTGGTGGTAGTGGTGGTGGATGTGGTGAATATGGGAGGTGAAATAGGAATGGATGGTGAAGGGGTGGTTGTGGTAGTGGTGGTAGGAAGCGTGGTAGTGGTGGTAGGAAGTGTGGTAGTGGTGGTGGTAGCTGTGGTAGAGGTGGTGGATGTGGTGGTAATCAGGGTAATCCTTCTCCTCTTGCTCTTCATGCCATGGGGCTGAGCCATCCGCTTCTTCCTCGAGCCCTTAGAAAAGGATGCTCCCCCTGGGCTGATGGGTTGGTCAGGGATGTATGATGGATCAGTTACATCGGCAGCAGCACCCCTGGACTCACCCTGGCGTCCACCAACCGCCGCAATCCCTCTCTCAGTTACAACAACCTTACTGCCCATTGTCCTTACCAGCGGCTCCTAATCTGACTCTTCCTCCTCATCTGGCAGAAAGTCTTGATGGAACGCAACCCTCTCAGTTCCATCCTGAGTGGATGGGGGAGATGATATATCAGTGGTAGTGGCCCTCGATGGAGTGGGGCCAGTATCTCCCACCATCTTCACTGTCATCGTCATCGTCCTCGTTAGTGGGTAAAACTATGGGCTTTGTGTCTGAATCACTGTCATAGTGACGCCACTTCTTGCGAGCGGGCGCCACGTAGTCCTCCCGGGCCAGATGCCCAAACAATCTCCTCACCGGGGGCTTCACCTGCTTGCCTCGGTACACTTTCATCCTCCCAAGCGTCGTATCATCCATAACCTCAAGAGTGACCGTATCATCTCTCTCCTTCGGTAGCAGAGGAAGCTTCTGATCAATGATCATCTGTACAAAACGAGGGTACATACAGAAGCCTTCCTTGCCCTTGGCCTCTATATTCTCTACCATGTACGTGAAGATCATACAAGAGAAACTGAATGGATGGTTGAGCACCAGAGCCACGTACGCATTCTAGATTTGATCAGACATCTCATCAGAACCACCTTTCCGTGAGGCTATGCACTTGAGGAGCACATGGGCCAAGTACTTGAACTGGGGGCACAGGTCGCTCTCGGTGAGCACACCTGCATTAATGTCCCCAGCGTACTTGATCCGAAGAAAACATCCCCGAACCGTCAGGGGATGCAGCCTGGTTGGGCAGTCACCATCCTCGCCCAACTCCAACACCCTCCTAAGATCATCCTCGCTGATCTCAATCTCTTCACCAAAAATAGAGCTCCGAATGCGATGAGGCTCAGTGGACCTGTCTACTACAGCGCTTTCCCAGAAAGCCTGTTGAATCGATCGATATGGTGTGCATGGTGTAGAGATGGCCTTGAAGATCCTCGATCTCCGCAAAAAGGCAATAATCCCCGTGAACTCACAAGCTTTTCGGGATGTGACATCAAGATGAGCACAGAGGTTGTGCTTCGTGCTCATAGTCCATCTGCTAGCCATGTTTCCGTAACACAAGACACATATACCTTAGAATTTGTGTAAATAGATGACATTTGAATTTTAATGAACTTGAATCATTTTGTTCAGTCGTGCGAATGGACAATGCGACTGAGTCTTAGTTGAGCGATTGGGCTCAGTCGTACGATTGAGCCTGTGACTGAACTTAGTCGTATGTTGTCCCATTCGGTTGACCCAGTCGTGCGACTGAACTCATACGCATGGTTCATTCGTGCGATTGAGTCATACGCCCAGCTCATTTGTGCGATTGACTCATTCGCCCAGCTCAATCGTGCGATTGAAGTTCATGAGCGTGTCCATTCGCATAAGTCTATGTTCAACACTTTAAAATCAATTCTTGTTCTGTACTTGATGTTAATCGTTTTGTTCAGGCTCATTACACTCGCAAACATTCAAGATAACACCTAATGCTATTTCAATCAACGTGTAAGTCCATTTTAGTGGTTTATTTTGAAGATTATTGTCTAAGTTCTTGTTTTGTCCGATTTCGGACATTGGGGCTAGGTTAAACGGGACATTGACGTCGATTTTGGTTGCACATTACCTGTAGATACAGTGAGTAATCGTTAGAGTCACAAACACGATGCTAAATCAGTAAAATGAAATCTTGGAAGAGTAACGGTGCTTTTGTGCGACTCGAGAGCGATTGAGGGGTGATGAGAACATCCGACCTACTCCCCTCTATTTATACTAAATTTACCTTCAGTCGTGTGATTGGACCTATTCTCACGCTTCATTCGTGCGACTGGGGCTCAGTCGTGCGACTAGCTCAGTCGGTCACATCTATTCGTGCGACTGGTTCATTCTGGTGATCCAATCGCATGGATTGACCCATGCTTATGGTCCAATCGTACGTCTGGTCCATAGGTATCATTCAATTGTGTGATTGGCTCATACTCATGATCCAATCGTGCGACTGGTCCATACTTATGGTCCAGTCGTGCGAATGGCTCAGACTTATGAGTTTGACCTCAGGCACTTTCAAACACTTTACCTGTTAACTATTGATAAGACGTTATGGCTGATGATCATCTCAGACATGACCTTTTTAATTTGAAAAACTGTTGATCACCTCAGACGTGATCCTTTTAATTTAAAACTGATTGGTCACCTCAGACGTGACCCTTTTAATTTGAAACTGATTGGTCACCTCAGACGTGACCCCTTTTAGTGAGTGGTTCACAGAATTCATCCGGTTGTATAGTCCGACTTTTACCTAACAAAAAAACTAGAAAAATAGAAAACAACTTGAAATAAAAAACTTAACAAGACATATTTTTGGGTTTTTGATAAGATATGGATTGAAATCTTTTAGAAAGCCGTCTAGCAGATTTTTCTTTCTGAACAGCACAGCTTCAAGTTAATTTGATCATTTCTGGAACGATTCATTATGGAATAATATAGGTATATCAGAATCATTTAGGACATTTTAATAAAACATTTTGATGCTAGATTCTTGCTTTGACCGAGAGTCAATAGCAATTTTAGGAAATCATACTAGAGCTATAAGATGCACACAATGATTTTGACTGTCAAGAATTGCAGCCACGATGATTGTCAGTATATTTGTCCTTTTAAATCCATACACAGATTTTTGACTCACACTGTGATTTTACTCACCACATATATTGGTGATGAGTTAGGTTATTATTCAACAACATTTGTGGATCCCACACTTAATGGTAACAACATTCCTCAGGAGATTTTTGAGCGGTCTACGGGTATTTGACAAGAAGAGACTATTCTAAGAGCTTTCAAATAGATGCCAAGCCTCAGGTCGATGCCATCGCACAGCAGAGAGGCACATCACCTATCTTCTTGTGAGAGTAATTTTTTTGCTTTTCTTTTTGCACGTAACGCACCAACAACATTAGTCATTAGCTTGATTGCGCTTAACATTTTTTTCATGTGCTTTCCTCAATTTTTTTGGTCATCGCACACATTTGTGGCATTTATTTTGCTTGTCACCCCTTATTGGAACTACGTTGATTGTGTTAACCAGGGATAAGATGGGAACCCACAACAAGTTGAACAACTTATTTTGAATTTAAATCACCAATGAGGTCTACTCATCTATTGTGTTGAATCTACCGACACATCATACAATGGACTAGCAACCTCTAGGTCTACTTTCTCTATGTTACCTCAGTAGCAGACTAGTTTTACTATCATTTTTCCTTTTATTTTGCTTAGACTTCTCAGATTTATACTTTCAATTTTGCATCTAAATCATTTAGGTGCTTTTGAGGTCCCAAACAATTTATTCCCTGTGTACTATCATTTTCCATAAGCGTTGAATCAGAATCACAGATTTGATTTCATTTCTTTTAGCTAATCTGCCCTCCTCCCTCGTTTTTTTAAGTAATTAAATACTGCACAAATTAAATACTAAGCTAACCTATTCTCCCCTTAAAATTCTAAAACCGAAAATATTTTTGTGTTTTTGGATTTTAATAAACAGGAAAATAAAATAAAACAAAGGAAAATAAAAAACATGTCGGACTATGCACTTTCTTCCTCTAGAATCACATCACTTTTATTTTTCACACCATTAACCTCTAAAAGATATAAAAACCTCGGTTTATCAAATGCTTTTGTGTAGAGGTCGGCGCGTTGAAAATCCGTATTTAATTTAACAACATCGATTAATTGTTTTTCAAAACAGTCATGTATAAAATGATATTTAATAGCGATGTGTTTAGTTTTAGGATGTTGGACTAAATTTTTGGTGACAGCAATAGCAGCAGAATTATCAACAAAAATAGGAGTGTTAGAGAATTGCAAAACCGTAGTCACGCATTTGCTGTTGAATCCAAATGATCTGCGAACAGCAACTTGCAGCAGCAACGTATTCAGCTTCACAAGTTGACAGAGCAACCGATGTCTGCTTCTTACACTGCCAGGTGACTAACCGTCAACCAAAGAATTGACATCCTGCAGAAGTTGACTTGTAATTCATCTTGCAACCACCATAATCCGAGTCACTATATGCTGTAAGCTCAAAATCATCGTCATGAGGATACCACAACCCGAGTGTTGGAGTACCCCTCAGATAGCGAAAAATCCGTTTCACACCATGAGATGATTTACTTTTGGTTTTGCCTGTATCTTGAACAAAGACAGTGGCATACATGATATAGGACGAGATGCTGTGAGATACATAAGGGGATCCGATCATTCCTCTATACATTGAAGCATCAACCAGATCACCATTTTTTTCGGGTGCCACATCATGATTCGTGGCAAGTGGAGTTCCAACAGCTGAAGCATTCTCCATGTCAAACCGCTTGAGGATGTCCCCTACATATTTAGTCTAATGCAGGAAGATTCCTTTTGGTGTCTGATCCACCTGTAGTCCTAGGAAGAACTTCATCTCCCCCATTGCACTCATCTCAAACTCTGCTTTCATTACAGATTCAAATTCTTTACATAATTATTCATTCTTGGAACCAAAGATTATGTCATCTACATATATCTGTACCAGCACTAATCACAGTCTTTTCTTTGATGAAAACGTACAATCAATCACACCTTTGCGAAAACCATGTTTCACAAGATGAGTCGAGAGTTTCTCATACCAGGCTCTAGGGGCTTGATGGAGCCCGTAGAGAGCCTTGTCCAGTTTGTAAACTCTGTCCCGATGATAAGGGTCCTCAAATCCATTGGGTTGGCTGATGTAGACTGTCTCACGAATTTCACCATGAAGGAATGCACCTTTGACATCTAGTTGATAAACTTTAATCTTCATGTAAGATGCATACGCTAGGAAGATACAGATTGCTTCCATTCTAGCCACAGGTGCAAACACTTTATTTTAATCAATGCCTTCGACTTGTCTAAAACCTTGAACCATAAGTCGAGCCTTGTTTCTGATTATGACCCCTTGGTCTCTTTCTTGCACTTCAAGACCCATTTAGTTCCAATTACCTTAGCACCTTTTGGTCTATCCACAGTGTCCATACTCCTAGCTTCTTGAATTGTAGGAGTTCTTCTTGCATGTCACTAACCCAAGCCTCATCGTTTAAGGCTTCACTTACATATTTTGGTCAAATGCGAGACACAAAACATCAATAAGCACCGTCATGAAGATAGCCTTTTTCCATGACTAAGGCATAATCAGCCGAGTACAGCTGATTTCTGGTTTGTACTCCTGATCTAACATCTCCAATGACATTGTCCAAAGGATGATAAACATTTATTCGAGAGCTGGGAGTGATGGGAACAACTACTTCCTGATCCAGATTTTGAATTCCCGGTTCAGTATCTGTAGCCGTTGGAGTGTGAGGTTCCGAAGTGTCAGAGGCATCAACATCTGCTGCTTGGTACTTCTGTAGCAGAAACCTGTTCCCTCTTGGTCCATATGTTCAGTCTCCACCCCCTAAACGTCCAACCACCAATCGCTTAAATGAAGTGCTCCCCTAAAGGATTAAGAATATCACTCTTGTGGAACTAATGTTGTCGAGTCTAGTGACGGTGTGTTTAAGACATCATACATCGTTCTGGTCGATAACTCATCATCAGGAAGGGAGGGAGGGATGTTGAAGGACTTAAAGAATTCATCATAATCGAAGAAGAATGAGGGTCCCTTTCCAGCAGGGGGTGGTGTATCTCTAAACATCAACGTTGCACCACACTTCTACCTGACCCGTTGAGTTGTTATAAACTCTCTTGTATGGTATATTGTATCTTAGAAAGATCCCTTCTTCTGCTTTTTCATTAAACTTCCCAGTCTAAGTTTTCTTCAGCAGCATGCACGGTGCGCCAAACGGTTCTAGATACTCCAAGTTGGGTTTACGTCGCTAGAGCAGCTCATAACATGTTTTTCCATGTCGTTTGACCACTAAGACTCGATTGAGGGTGTAACAAGCATTGGCCATTGCCTTATTCCAAAATTGGATGGGCAGTTTTGAGTCGGCTAGCATCGTTCTTGTTGTATCTATCAAGCTCCTGTTCTTTCGTTCAGCAACTCCGTTCATTTGTGGAGTGTAGGCAGGTGTGAACTGGTGTACAATTCCTTTCTCTTTGAAGAACGCCTCTATCCACTGGTTCTTGAACTCCGTGCCGTTGTCTGATCGAATTTGTCTCACTTTCAGCTTGTAGAGTGATTCCAATGTAGTTACCAGCTGTTTGAAAGATTCAAATGTCTCTGATTTGGATTTCAGAAACATCACCCAAGAGAATCTTGAGTAATCATCAGTGACTACATTACAGTACAAATCACCAGCGATGTTTTTTGTGCTGACAGGACCAAACAGATCCATGTGTAGAAGTTCGAGAGGCAGGTCAATGGAATTAACTTTCTTTGCCTTGTGAGACTTCTTGGTCTGTTTACCTTTCTTACACGCTACACAAAAATCCGGAAGTTGAAAATTCTTGACATTTACTCCATTCACTAAATCATTCTGGATCAGATGATTCATCTTCCGAGGATTGATGTGTCCCATTCTCCTATGCCAGGAGATTGAGTCCTTCTCTGTTGCTTTGACAAGAAGCATTGAACTTTATGATCAGTTGTGGAGGCTTTTGATAGATCCAAGACATACAAGTCATTATATCTTGAAGCTGACATAAGAACTTTATCCTCCTCAATCACATAGTCCTTCTTCAACATGTAGCACTTCCTGTTGTCAAATACAACCTTAAATCCCTTATCACATATCTGGGAGACTGAAAGCAAGTTGTTCTGTAGTTGTGAACGTAGTTGACCTTATCAAACTTCACTTTCTCGTTTCCCACTTTGCCTTGTGTTGTGATGTATCCTCCTTTGTTCCCAGCAAATGAAACATGTCCCCCTTTAATTTGTCTGACATTGAAAAGGAGAGACGAATTCCCTGTCATGTGCCTGGATGCCCCACTATCAATAATCCAGGTATTTGTGATAGCACTGTACCGGACACCCTGCACATACAAAGGAAATGATTAGTTCAGGTTTGGGACCCAAGCCTTAACTGGCTTGGGTGACCCGGAGGAATCACACATCATAAACTCAACCCATTGTCCTTTAGAGGATGAGGGTATATCTTTCTTCTTATTATTCTCACTATCAGACTCTATACTTGATTTTTCTTTCCATAAGCCAGTCTTGTGTAAGGCCTGTTTATGGTAAACAGACACCTGACTTATGGTTTGAACTTTAGGTTCACTAACACTCTTAGGTGGAGTGTTAGATCTTGTTTTAGAAGAACTTGGTTTAGCATCAAAAAGTTCAATTTTCTTTTTGGGCGTCTGATAATAAGGACAATTAGGAGAAATATATCCTCGTTTTCCACAATTATAGCAAGAGATCCCTTTCTACAGATTGAGGAATACTTTTGTTTGATGTTGAGTTTAGTGAGGGTGTGAGGTGTTTCTGGTTTGGTTTTGTCACTGCTCTTTTAGATGTTTCATCCTTATTAACAAACTGAATTGTTTTAACATTTTGAACATCTTTAACTTGCACTTTGGTTGGACTTTGATGATTAATACGTTTGTGGTTAACTGGTTTAGTCAGTTTGTGTTCTGAAATGGGCGTTGGTGAACCTGACCTTACATTAACCCTTTTGAATGCATCATCCAAATTCTCAACTGGCATTTTGCCTTTTGCTTTCAAAGTAGTCTCCTTCTGTTTAGTGTCAGATTTCACAGTCTTACTTGTGGAATCAAGATCACTAACTAGACGAGTAGACACCACATGATCCTTAATTGGGTTGTTATTAATAGGTCTACATTTTGTATTCAAAAGGATCTCATGTGGTGGTGGCACAACTTTGTATAACTTTGTATCCCAAACCTTCCCCATTGTTTCGTTCTTTCACTAAGTTCTGTACTAAGTGAGAAGAACTAGCCCAACTATGCAGTTTTTGTTTTAATGAATTAACCTCGAGTTCCAAAACTGCTTTCTCCTTTTTGGTTTCCTCTAATGAATTTAAATAAAACTTGATATCATTAGATCTATTTAAGGCAACAACCTCGGTTTCCCTTAGTTGTTTACCCAAGTTCTATCTTTTCTTTAAAACTGCACTCATTTTGTTTTAATATCCGATTAGCTTCAGTGCAGAGCTGTAAGTCATTTACTAAGTTATCATTGTGTTCTAATAACCTAGCAAATTTTAGATCAATGCTTTCCCTAAACTTTTCACATTCAGAACACACATGTTTATTAAATAATTGATCTAAGGAACTTACCTGTGAGGAGTCAGTTGAATCAGCCATCAATGCAGAGGTTGACTCTTCTGTGGTTGGAGTTTCTGAACTTGTTGCTCTGAGCTCTTCCTTAATCACGTGATTTACCACATTTACAGCTTCTTTTGAATCTGACATAGCTTGCTCAGCTGCAATATCACCTTCACTGGCTGACCTATCATCCAATGCTTCGACACAAGCAATGTTTGATTCTCCAGGAGAGACAAAACAGAAGGTCCAGTCCCGCCCTTCGTCACCTTGAGCAGTCAAGGCCTTTGTCTCTTTGCTTGAAGAGGTAGTTCTACTCCTTTCTTTGTCTTGACGGTTGAAGGTTGAGAACGGATTTTCGTTACCTGTTTTCTTGGGCTTTACACATTCACGTTTGAAATGCCCCTTTTCACCACAATTTAAGCATGTAACTTTGGTTTTGTCAAAACCAAAGGTTGTGTCTTTGTGGCTACTAAATTCTGTCCTGTCTTTTTCACAAACTTTTTCGCCCTTCTGACAACACTCGCCAAGGCCCACATGATATCCATTCTCTCTTGTTCATTTTCCTCCACCTACTCGTAATCTTCATCTGCAAGATGGCAATTTCCAATCTTCCCTGCAACTAGACCATCATAGGAATGGACAACAGCTGCTAGAAGATCCATATGCTCCTTTGCAACTTCCACTGTGATATTACTGAGATTCTCGGTCTTCAACTTAGTAGCATTGGCTTCAGGTACTATATATTGGGTGCAAGATGACCCTGACGTTTCTGGTCCTGAAGGAGTGGTTTGGGAAGGAGCTGTGGAACTGGACACGAATGTTGTTTGAAGTGGTGCTCCTGAACCAGTTGGAGTGGGAACTGAGTTATATAATGAAGGATTCTGAACGTAAGATCCTTTCTTTGACTTGTACTTCATTCTCAGTTCCTCCTCCCTTAACTTCAAGATGAAGTCATTTATGTCCAACGTAATAAGTATGTCGTTTTGTCTCAAGTTGGACACAAATGAATCCCATTTCTCAGGCAGCCCATCTGCAAAGCTTGAAACTTTATCTTCCATAGACGTCGTTACCCCATGAGTGTGTAGCTCACTCATAAGATGGTAGAACCTGTCGATGATGTCATCCAAGCTCTCGTTTCCTATAGGAGAGAAATTATCAAACTCCTTCTTGAGAGCCTTAGCCTTCAGTGCCTTTAATGTTGCATTCCCTTCGTACCTCTTCTCTAATGCATCCCACAACTTTTTGGCCTTCTTGTTCTAAGAAAATTGGTGAAAGATGTCTTTCAAAATTGACTGAGTCAGCAGAGCATAAACTTTCTTCTCAGCATTGTGGAGAATCTTCTGAGCCTCGCTTATTCCACCCAAAGTCAACTTTACTCCATTTGCACAGTCTCTATAAAAGTCCAGAGATTTGGATCCACTCCATTTAGGTAAATCTCAAACCGCGGTTTCCATTGTGGATAGTCATCCAATATTATAAGCTTCGGCGGTTTATTATGATTTCCAACCTCATTCTTCAGAAGCAGAAGGTTCTGGATGCGTGAGTCCTTCCCGGCAGTTCATGCTGAAAACTGATCTTCCATTTGTATGAACTTTGTACTTTGAGAACAGGACAACTTCAATCGTGCGAATGAACAATGCGTATGGATCACTCGTGTGAATGAAGAGTGCGAATGAATTCAATCTTGCGATTGGATTCAGTTGCGCGTATGGACAAGGCGAATGGACTCAAACGACTGAAGTGGTTCAGTCGTGCGAATGAAGGATGCGACCGGGGTTCAGTCGTGCGGATGAAGTGTGCGAATGGGTTCAATCGTACGAATGAGCTATTCGTACGACTGAAGGCTGCTTTTTTTGCAAAATCGAAGGTTTTTGACACTTTGACACAAAAACACGATTTTTCAAGAACCCTAATCTGCCGTATGCCGAAAAACGTAAACTTTGAGACCTGGAGACGTCGAAAACACTATTTTACTCAAAAATATGACTCCTTTGAATGGAAAACGTGATTTTTACACCGAGACTAATAGAATCACACGCAAAATCAAGAGCCGAAGCTCTGATACCACTTGTCAGGACCGTGTATGTATGGAATACTAACTGATAATGCGTGAAACCAAATCAAATAGTGCCGAATCCTATTTGACTGGCGATCCAATCAGTGAGAACGCAATCCCGATCAATCTAACGATTGAAGAAACGTTGAACGAGTAGAAAATGATCAGATGCAAACTATGAACTTGGAATAAGCTTTATGGACGCTCTGGACGGCTAGATTATGAGTATGTATCAAAAGTTACGTTTTTCCTCAAATTAAGTGGTATTTATAGGTTTGCAGTCTTCATTCGTGCGACTGAACCATTAGCATGGTTCAGTCGTGCGACTGATTCATACGCACGACTAAAAGTTCAGTCGTGCGACTGAGTCAATCTCATGTCTCACTCGTACGACTGATCCACTCGTCTGGTTCAGTCGTGCGACTGGTTCATTAGCATGATGTATTCATGCGTATGGTCCATATATATGGTCCATTAGCATAAATCATCATATAACAACTTCAAACCTATATAATAAGTTTATATAAATGAATCAGATATATGTAAACATCAAAGCACAAATCATATATTATTACATTGTTTCATTACACATATGTAAACCATGACAAACTTTTACATTAAGCACATAAACTAGGAACATATGTATCAACACTATGGTCCATTCTTTGTCACATCATCATCATATTCATCAGTTTCATTTTTGCGCTAGTACATCGATGCACCACAAGTAAGGCATTTATGATTTTTTTTCGAACTCATTTCTATACAACATACAATCATTCAGACATGCATGTATTCTTTTAACTTTTAATCCCATCGGACACATCAATTTTTTTAGCCTGGTATAAAGATATGGGCAAGTCGTTGTCTTTAGGAAGCATGTCATGTAAAAGCAATAATAGACTTGTAAAACTCTTATCGCTCCATCCGTAGTTTGACTTTAAGTTAAATAGTTTTAACACATCACTAAGTTTAGAAAAGTTCTCACAACCATCATACAACGGTTTTTCTGAATCAACAAATATCTGTTGTAGTTTTTCTTGATCATTATCACCGGCATTAGTTTCAAAATCATTGAACATGTCATTCAGATTATCATTGCCCTTATCAAAATTGTCATTATCATCGTTGATGTACTGATCGTTGTTCTCATCATTATTATGACTGCATTGGCCGACGTTCTGCTAGTATTAATAAGTGATTCTTCATGTTTTGACCAACAAGTATAATTGTACATGAAACCATGTCTAAACAAATGATACTCGATGTCCTTTATTTCCTTAAATTCTATAAAATTTTTGCATGTCATATAGGGACACGGAATGGATTCATTTCCTTTTATTATACGATCATCTTCGGCAATCTTAAGAAAATTTTTCACACCGGTCGAATATGTGGGGTGATAACGTCCAACATTGTACATCCAATGACTACGCTCCATTTGACGTATTTAACTAATAAAAATAATATAAATTCACATGTGTAATAAATAAATCTAAAGTAATCTAAGATGATAAATTTTAAATCACTTTTTGCTTATTATATATATATATATACACATTTTAACAAGGTAATTATTTCTTAAAAAATTGATAATATTTATATTTTACTCTTTAAGTATCTGTATAAACAATAGAGTATAAATAGAAATTAATAATATTAATATTTTGACTAGTTTTTAAGGGCATATCACATTTATAGTTTTAGTTGGGTGTGTGTGTGTGTATATATATATATATATATATATATATATATATATATATATATATATATATATATATATATATATATATATATATATATATATGTATATATATATATATGTGTGTGTGTGTGTGTGTGTGTGTATATATTAGGTATGATCTTAAAGGTTTCTAAAAGTCTAAATGATCATTATAATCAAATATAATAATACCGCACACACATATGTATGAAGGTTGATCAGCAACATAAATAATCTAAGTAATGTTAAAAGAGAATAACATTACCTTAGTGAAGAAACCTATATTGCAAGATATGAGTTTGTTCAAAAGATTATCCAACTCTTTTCCTTTGATCATGAAACAATATTCAGTTTAAGTAAATGTAAAGTTAGATAGAAAAGAATAAAGAATCAATAGATAGTATTACCTGAAGTATTTTGTCAATAAATACTCTAACGGTTTAACAAGAATAACAATAAGTGAATGCATCTAAGTTAAAGAGTTTGATATGATATGAGAGAAGTAAAGATAAAAAGATGAATATGAATTTAGATTTATGAATTAGGTTAGATTATATTTTATAGGAGTTTAAACAAACTTTATGAATAAGGTGGAAAATAAAGAAATTAAAATTTAACAAAAGAAAGTAAAATTAATATTTTCATTACAAAAAAACTTAGTAAATAACAAAACAAATTAAACTTAATATTTTTAAAATAACATTTGAAGCAAAAACAACGCTTCAAGTTCAAATACAGCGTAATTTGAATTTAAAATAATATCAAATACAACGTTTATCCAAAAACAACCATATTTGAATTTAATACTCATTTTAAATTAAACGTAATTTTAATTTAAAATATTATCAAATACAACGTTTAACCAAAAACAACCATATTTGAATTTAATACTCGTTTTAAATTAAACTCACCTTCGTAAAATTATAACAACCAGATTTGTAAACAGCGCTTTTGTGCTTTTGCAATGATTTTTATATCAAACGTTTTGAAAAAGAAAAATCTGATCGCTTTAAAAGAATGTTTTTGTGCTAGTGCATGTTTTCTTACACAACAACGTGAGTTTTGGATGATTCTTTACCACTTTCAAAAATCCTAAACTCTAAAATCCCGGTTTAATCAAAAGAAACGTGTAAATGATGTTTCTTACCTGGATTCTTGGTCTTTTCTTGTTGTTTGGATGTCCACAAACACGGATCTTCAATCTCTTGATCAACCAAGCCTTGAATCTTCACATCCTCTCTACTTTCTCACTCTACACACTCTCTCTCTAGAAGTTAGGTGTTGAGTTGCAAATGAGAGTGTCTCAAGCTGATCCATTTATATATACCGGGCGTTCCCGGGACCTTAAACTCGCCCAACACATAACTCGTAAGGTTAACTCGGTCCATAATCCATTTTCATCTTATTTACATTAAATAATCCCGTCTAAGCCCATTATTATTAATTGGCTCGCTTAGACTTTATTCGGAGCGTTACAAACCTTTAGTTAAAGTTAATTTAAGTATGTGTCTTGGGTCGATGGATAGATAGATCATACAATATTCCAAGGTTGTTATGACTTAGATTTATGAAGAACATTTGAAGCGAGTTATGTCCTGATATCATTCTCTAATAAATATCTATAAATACTAGTCCTTAATTCTTTGAACTTTCATCTATATGAACCAACCAACCCGTCTTTATAGCTTTTACTCATATTGATTACCATGAATCTGATCGACGACGAACATTTAGAATACAATATTCAAGAATTCTTAAATATACAAAAACTTTAACGCGGAAACGTAGGTTTTTGAAGCATTTAACTATTAAATCAAAACAAACACACAAAGTAAATATATATGTTTGAAAGGACCAGATACTAATACATATCATATTATTTATCTAGAAATTCTAAGCCCTGTTAAGACACCTATTCATTGCTTATTAGGTTTAGTTTTCGAGAGAGCGTCTTTTGTCTTTCATTCATGGTGTTAGTGTTGTAGGGTATTTAATTGGATTTGAATTTTTAATTCTATGTCTTAGGGCTGTAGAATACAACCTTTAAAGGCATTATGGTAGAAAACCTATGGGTAATCTTTCATTTCACATTCTAACAAAAATATATTGTGCTTTACACATGTTTTTAGTTTTCTTAAAGAGTAACAACCTACCTAGTTAACATAAAATCCATACATTTAGAGATAGTAATACGAGTTATTACCTTCATGTCATTGCATCTTAGTTAGATTCCTACGTGGGTAGTTAGTTTGCATATTTAATCGTATTCAATGTTTCCAAAAGTTTAACATTTTAATTGTTTAATTCGTTGCTTGCGTTTAGTATAATTTACCTATGTATTTATTTCATTTATTAATAATAGTTAGTTAAAAATATTCAGTTAATTATAATAGAACTCGATTAAGGTTTACTATTGAGAGTTGCCAAAAATGTCCACACATTCAATATCCGGATTTATCTGAACTTGATTATGTCACGATGCACTTATCATTTGTTTGAAATTTAGTTGCGAATTTCCTTTTAAAACTGTTTTGTGAAATTGTTTTTTTGTGATTAATATATATATATATATATATATATATATTTAAGTAAATTACTATTTTGGCCCTTGTGGTTTAGGCTATTTACCCTTTTAGTCCAAAAAGAAATCTTTTGACATATCAGACCCTGAGATTGCAATTTACAACGGTTTTGGCCTCTATTACTAACTCCGTTAATTTATTCCGTTAAATATAAGTGTATTTTGGATTTTTTACATCTCAGGGGCTATTTATGTGAATTAAAGTTCTTTTAATAATTAGTGGGCTATTATGTAATTACTCAAATTTTTAAAAACAACCCTCTAATTTTCCTTATCTTCAAAATGAGTTTTTGGTTTGTAAATTAGAAAAAAATGTTTTTTTTTAGTTTTTAAAATGTTTATGTTATTTTGGTTTTTAATTGTATTTTAAAAAATATACAATTTCAAACGTGGTTTGTATAAATGAATTCAACTTTTTAACATCATATATTATAAACATTTTTTTCAAAATTATATTTTTTAAAAAAAATTAATCTTTCAACCGTTTGAATATCTTTTGTTTCATTATATGATACAAGTTAGAAATATATATTGTTATTTTGGTTGTTGTTGTTTTTGTTGTTGTTGTCGTCGTCGTCGTCGTCGTGGTGGTCGTCATCGTCGTTGTGGTGGCGGTGGTCATCGTCGTTGTTGTTGTTGTTGTCGTTGTTGTCGTCGTTGTCGTTGTTGTTGTTGTTGTCGTTGTTGTCGTCGTTGTCGTCGTCGTCGTCGCCGGTGTCGTCAGTGTTGTCGGTGTTGTCGCTGTTGTCGCTGGTCGGTGTTGTCGCTGTTGTTGTTGTTGTTGTCGTCGTCGTCGTCGTCGTGGTAGTGGTCGTGGTCGTCGTCGTCTTCGTCGCCGCCGTCGTCGTTGCTACTGCTGTTGTTGTGGTTGTTGCTGTTGCTGTTGATGTTACTGTTGCTGTTGATGTTGCTGTTGTTGTTGTTGTTGTTGCTGCTGCTGCTGTTGCTACTGCTGCTGCTGTTGTTGTTGTTGTTGCTGCTGTGTAAGGCCCCGTTCCCGGGATGCTTACAGTTGGTCATTCATCGCACATAAAACCTATAATTACATTTGCATTAGGAAAACATTGCAGCGGAAACATTCAAAATTGACATCTCGTTTCATTATGAACACTTTTTCCAAATAATACATCATTATCTGATTACAAAATACATGTTTGCATTACATCACTAAAGCTTTATAAATGGATGCCATCCCAAAAGAACTGAGTAGCCACCTCGTGCCATCCTCAGCAATCATTACCTGCCAACTGGAAAACATATAAAAAGTCAGTGTTGCTGAGTGAGTTCTAGTTTTATAAAATAAACATACTTTACTTTCATCAAAAACTATTCCTTTTATCATGCGATCATTCAACATACGTATACACAGATAATGACATTATTATCTTTCATCTCATTCATTATCTTTCGTTCCTTTCATACATTCATTCTTCCGAATCTTTTGCGACAACATAGTCGCTCACCTCAATAGCAATCTCAATGATTGCACGCGATCCGAGTCTTTTGCACCCCTAGGGTTGCTCACCTCATTGCCCATCTTAATGATAGCGAGCTATCCGAGTCTTTTGCAACAACAAGGTTGCTCACCCCAAGGCAACATCACGATAGCACGTTACTCGAGTCTTTTGCAACGACAAGGTTGCTCACCCCATAGGCAATCTCAATGATTGCACTTCATCCGAGTCTTTTGCAACACAAAGTCGCTCACCCCATATATATGCTTGCAAGCCTTTCTTTCGTTCATTCATCATTCATTAATGCATGCATTCTTACTTCATGTTCCTCTTTCATTATCTTTCACTTTACATTACATACTACTTCATTCATTCATTAACATGACATGTAAAGCCACAAGAAAGATAAGCATACATCATAATAAGGAACATATCACACACATTCATCATCATACAGGGCAACATCATACATACATAACATGCATAAACATGCAACATAATCATCATCGTGCCCTACATGCTCACTAAGGCCATAACCGTCCTCTTACATGCTCTTACGGGTTACTTTACGTCAAAACTTACATCTGCACCTTCCCCCGAAGGCCAGAAGTCAAACTACACATTCCTTCGAGTGCAACAGCCCTATTCAGGCGTATGAACACCCTTCAGTCGTATGGCCTCCATGCGACTGAACATCATGCGACTGGACTCATGCGGATGAACATCTATGCGAATGAACATTCAATCGGGCGTATGGACCTTGTGCGAATGGGACTACTGCGAATGGGCACCTATGCGACTGACCTCATGCGAATGGACTCATGCGACTAAGCATCTATGCGACTGAACCCTCAGTCGTGCGATCCCCCATGCGACTGGACTCCCAATCGTGCGACTGAAGCCTTAGTCGTGCGATTGAACCCTCAATCGTGCGAATGAATCCCAATCGTGCGAATGACCCTCAATCGCCTCTCATTCGGCCGTATGGCCTCCATTTGGTCGCCTAGCCCTAGCTGATGCAGAATGGAGTTCATCCCGAACCCAATCTGCCATTTTCGGCCTCCAAGCTCATCCAAACCCATTCTAAGCCTAAATTAACCCTCCTGGACCTTAGGAATGCATACCATAACACCATACAAGCACACACAACCCCGGAAACATACTCGAAACGCATCACACACATCACACCCATATGGGTCAAACACATACTCAAACCAAAAACAGGTTTTAACATTTTCCAGCCCTAAAATCGGTTGAAAACAAGTAAAAGTGGGGTCCTAGAACTCACACAAACGAGCACAACGTCAAGGGCTTCGATTTGGCTTGCTACACAACGAGTTTGACCACCCGAATCACCCGAAACACTCCTTTTTCTCTTTTTCTTCTCCTTTGTCTCTTCTCCTCTCTATGTTGGCTGAAATGTGGGGGTAATGGGGAGAGTTGGCTGCCCTCTCCCCACTAATATCACCTCATTTCCCGACTTTTCTCCGTTGGCGAGTTTGGTCCCTCGACTTTGAACTTTATTTCTTTTTCTTTCTTCGCCGACTTCAAAATAATAAATATCCGGGTGTTACAAGTCCACCCCCCTTAAATAGGTTTCGTCCCCGAAACCTTTTATTTTTCGAACAAACGTGGATAATGCTGTCTCATTTCTTCTTCCGTCTCCCACGTTGACTCGGATCCCTTCCTGTGCTTCCACTGTACACGCACAAGAGGAACCACTTTATTCCTTAGCATTTTCTCCTTTCGGTCGATGATTGCCACTGGTTGCTCCACATAATTGAGCCGTTCGTCTACCTCGATATTCTCCAGTGGAACAATCATATCTTCATCAGCTAAGCACTTCCTTAGATGAGATACATGGAATGTCGGGTGAATTCCACTTAACTCATCCGGTAACTCCAGTCTATAGGCCACCTCTCCTACTCGAGCAATGATTCGGAAAGGGCCTATATACCTTGGGCTCAACTTGCCTCGCTTTCGGAAGCGAATAATACCCTTCCAAGGTGAGACCTTCAACATAACCCGGTCACCCACCTGGAACTCAATCGGCTTGCGTCGTTTATCAGCATACGACTTCTGTCTGTCTTTGGCTGCCTTCATGAAGGCTTTAATCTTCTCAAGCTTCTCAGTCGTAGCTTCGATTACCTTGACGCTCCCCAATTCCTTCTGACCAATGTCACCCCAACAAACGGGTGTTCTGCATCTCCTACCGTATAGCATCTCATATGGAGGCATACCAATGCTGGCATGATAGTTGTTGTTGTATGAGAATTCGGCTAACGGTAGGTGGTCATCCCAACTTCCACCAAAATTAATCACACATGCCCGAAGCATGTCTTCCAGTGTCTGAATGGTCCTTTCTGACTGACCATCAGTCTGGGGATGATAAGCCGTGTTGATATGTAACCTCGTCCCCATAGCGTCGTGGAACTTCTTCCAAAATTTAGCTGTAAACCGGGTGTCGCGATCCGACACAATAGACACCGGCACACCATGACGAGTTACAATTTCCTTGATGAACAGATCAGCCAGCCTCTCAGATGAATATGTCTCGCGGATCGATAGAAAGTGAGCACTCTTCGTCAACCGGTCAACAATCACCTATATGGCATCATACCCTTTCGGGGTACGCGGCAACTTTGTAATGAAATCCATGGTGACGTGCTCCCACTTCCATTCCGGTATATCCAGAGGTTGTATCTTCCCATACGGCTTTTGGTGCTCGGCCTTCACCTATAAGCAAGTAAGACACTTACTCACATACTCCACCACATCGCGCTTCATACCCGGCCACCAATAATCTTTCTTCATATCATGGTACATCTTCGTGGCACCAGGATGAATGGAGTACCGAGTCTTGTGAGCTTCATCCATTATCTTCACCCGTAGATCCCCAAAATGAAGAATCCACACACGACCGAAACGGGTTCTAACACCGAGTGTGTTTTCACCCAATTCCCCGACTAGACCTCTCATTCTTTCAGAGTTAAGATGATCTTCTTTCATTGCCTCATCTTGAAACTCTTTGATTTGCTTCATTACATCGGGGGTCATGATCAACTGATATGCTTTCACCCGAATCGGCTCGGGTCTCTCTTTCCGGCTAAGGGCATCAGCCACCATATTGGCCTTGCCTGGATGGTAGTGGATCTCACAATCATAATCCTTTATAAGTTCCAACCACCGTCTCTGCCTCATGTTCAGATCCTTCTGTTCAAAGAAGTATTTCAGACTCTTGTGGTCGGTGAATATGGTGCACTTCGTCCCGTAAAGATAGTGCCTTCAAATCTTCAACGCAAAGACCACAGCTGCTAGCTCCAAGTCATGAGTAGGATAATTGACCTCATGAACCTTCAACTGTCGGGATGCATAGGCTATAACCTTTCCTTTCTGCATTAACACACACCCCAACCCCGAGTAGGAAGCATCAGAATAAACCACCAGATCTTCACTTCCCTCAGGTAATGACAGAACAGGAGCTTGAGTCAATCTCGCCTTCAACTCCTCGAACGCCTTCTCTTGAGCTTGACCCCATACGAACTTCACATCTTTTCGGGTTAACTTAGTCAGTGGAGAAGCAATCTTAGAGAAGTCTTGGATAAATCTTCTATAGTAGCCCGCCAAACCCAAGAAACTACGAATCTCGGATGGCGTCTTTGGTGACTTCCATTGCATAACCGCCTCCACTTTCGCCGGGTCCACCATTATCCCGTCGGGATTCACCACATGACCCAAAAACTGGACTTTGCGCAACCAAAACGCGCACTTGGAGAATTTAGCATACAACCTCTCCCTTCTCAACGTCTCCAGAACCTCCCGAATGTGACCGGCGTGCTCTGCTTCGCTCCTCGAGTAAATCAGGATATCATCAATAAACACGATCATTGATTTATCCAACATCGGCCGACACACTCGATTCATCAGATCCATAAAAGCAGCTGGCGCATTGGTCAAACCAAAAGACATGACGAGGAACTCGTAGTGACCATAGCGCGTACGGAAAGCTGTTTTAGGAATATCTTGCTCCTTTACCTTCAACTGATGATAACCAAACCGAAGATCTATTCTCGAAAACCAACTGGCACCCTGAAGCTGATCGAACAAATCATCTATCCTCGGTAAGGGGTATCGATTCTTCACTGTCAACTTGTTCAACTCGCGGTAGTCGATTCACATCCTCATACTACCGTCCTTCTTCTTTACAAACAGGACCGGAGCACCCCCAAGGAGAGATACTCGGCCTAATGAACCCCTTATCAAGCAGCTCTTGCAACTGCTCCATCAACTCTTTCATCTCGGTCGGAGCCAACCGATACGGTGTCTTGGCGACAGGTTGGGCACCCGGTATCATATCAATTTGAAATTCAATCTCTCTGTCAGGTGGCACTCCTGATAAGTCTTCTGGGAACACGTCTGGAAAGTCACACACAACCGGTACATCGGCTAGTTGTGGTGTTGGCATATCCACATCCTTTACATAGGCCAAATAGGCACCACATCCACGCCTCATACATTTTCCCGCCACCGCCATCGAGATCACCTTGGGAATCATGGTAACCCGATCACCATACACCGTCACTGAACTACCGTCAGGCGCCGACAACCGAATCATCTTCTTGCGACACACAATGTTCGCCTCGAAGTCCGCTAACCAATCCATCCCAAGAACCAAATCAAAACCACCTAAGGTCATCACGAACGGTCTAACAGGAAACTTATGACCCTCGAGTTCCACATCACAGTTCTCTATCATCTCAGAAATCCTAGTAGACTTACCTATGGCAGCTTCTACATCAAAGGGCGCATCAACATGTCTACTACTAACAGGCAGCTAAGCACAGAAAGCAGCAGAAATAAAACTCTTACTAGCACCCGAATCAAATAACACAGAAGCTAATGTTTGGTTCACCAGAAACGTACCGGACACGACATCAGGGTCCGTTCTAGCTTCCTCCTGTGTCATGGTGAATGCCCTGGCGCTCGCCCTCGGTCCTTCACCTCCTGTCTTCTTCGCCCCAGAGCTCTCAGCCCTCGGCCTCTTGCAATCTTTGAACACGTGACCCTCTTCACCACAGTTAAAGCACCGGACCGTACAACAGTCCTTTGCCATGTGCCTCGCCTTTCCACACTTGAAGCACAAGTTTGACCCCAACCTGCACTCCTCACTATGCTCCCGTCCACACTTACCACACCTTCTCGATCCCGCACCCGACATAACCACA
Organism: Flaveria ramosissima; assembly: GCA_025215565.1. Taxonomy (NCBI): domain Eukaryota; kingdom Viridiplantae; phylum Streptophyta; class Magnoliopsida; order Asterales; family Asteraceae; genus Flaveria; species Flaveria ramosissima. The sequence goes on from CM046033.1 coordinate 24,824,308, forward strand.
CGACGATCATCCACCCGTGCCTTCTTATTACCCGTCGAGGCATTACCCCGACCAAACCTCTTCCCTTGCCAGTTTCGATCACCACCACTCTTCCTGCCACCATCAGTCACCACCACCGTTCTCTCATCATACAGTCTCCCCGCCAAATCCACCGCCGACCTAAACATGCTCGGCCGGGCAGCAATCATGTGCCTGCGAATATCCGCTGGCAAACCCTGTATATACCTCTTGATCTTTCGGGACAGAGGTGTCACCTGATCCGGCACCAGACGTGCCATCTCGTTGAGTTTCGTGGTGTACTGTTGGTGTGTCATGGTTCCCGCCTCCAGTTGCAAGAACTCCCTCTCAACCTTGTCCATTTCCCGATAAGGACAAAACCCCTCAATCACCAACCTTTTCAGCTCAGACCATCTCATTCTCCTAATGGCCCTGCTACCCTCGGCTTGGACAATATTGTCCCACCAACATAGAGCCGAATCCACGAAAGAGTGGGTAGCGAACTTCACCTTCTGGTCTTCACGGCATTCGCTGATATCCAAACGGCCTCCATTTCCCTCACCCACCGGTGAGCAGCAGCAGCAGTGCCGTTTCCATCAAAAGTTGGGGGCTTACACCTCATAAACGCCCCATAGTTGCAGCCCCGTACCACCCCTTGCACGGGCTCATCTTCTTCCTCCTCCTCATTATCAAAGAAAATCGTTTCAGGCTCCGGTTGCTCCCCCAAGGCCCTATTTCTCTCCTTCCTTTATCCCTCTTTCACAGCCTTGATGACTTCGGTCACCACACACGGTAAGATTGTTTGCATGACCTGATGTACTTCCTCAACAACAGCCTCCTTTACCGAGGCCCTCAAGTTCGCACTCTCGTCTCCAGCCTCCAGATGAGGGGTCTCAGGTTCTGCAGGAACCTCTTTCTCAGCTCTAGGCCTTCCTCTTTTCGGTCGCGGTTTCGCATCAGGACCACCACGGCCTCCACCCCTAGAAGCTCTAGAAGATCTACCACCAGCCATTCTCTATCACACTGAAAGATTCAAACACCAACACGGTCATTCAAGGAAACAACTCAGTTTATGTCAAGTATAGTAAGTCCCTAATTACAGTGGCCAGTTGTGATTAGCCACTTACTTTACTCTTCATACCCCAAGTATTACCTGTCCTGACTACATCAGTATTTAAATCTACATACAACACATAACCACATACCATGCGCACATAAAACCGGTTAACTTTAAGAAAATACCTGATGGCACGCAGCTACTCAGATTGGCATCCCATTCTCCTTTCGTCCCATTCTCAGTTTAAGTTAAGGTTTATTTTGAAAATTTACCCATTTCACTTAAACTTTGGCTCTGATACCAACTTGTAAGGCCCCGTTCCCGGGACGCTTACAGTTGGTCATTCATCGCACATAAAACCTATAATTACATTTGCCTTAGGAAAACATTGCAGCGAAAACATTCAAATTTGACATCTCGTTTCATTATAAACACTTTTGCCAAATAATACATCATTATCCGATTACAAAATACATGTTTGCATTACATCACAAAAGCTTTATAAATGGATGCCATCCCAAAAGAACTGAGTAGCCACCTCGTGCCATCCTCAGCAATCATTACCTGCCAACTGGAAAACATATAAAAAGTCAGCGTTGCTGAGTGAGTTCTAGTTTTATAAAATAAACATACTTTACTTTCATCAAAAACTATTCCTTTTATCATGCGTCATTCAACATACGTATACACAGATAATGACATTATTATCTTTCATCTCATTCATTATCTTTCGTTCCTTTCATACATTCATTCTTCCGAGTCTTTTGCGACAACATAGTCTCTCACCTCAATAGCAATCTCAATGATTGCACGCTATCCGAGTCTTTTGCACCCCTAGGGTTGCTCACCTCATTGCCCATCTTAATGATAGCGAGCTATCCGAGTCTTTTGCAACAACAAGGTTGCTCACCCCAAGGCAACATCACGATAGCACGTTACTCGAGTCTTTTGCAACGACAAGGTTGCTCACCCCATAGGCAATGTCAATGATTGCACTTCATCCGAGTCTTTTGCAACACAAAATCGCTCACCCCATATATATGCTTGCAAGCCTTTCTTTCGTTCATTCATCATTCATTAATGCATGCATTCTTACTTCATGTTCCTCTTTCATTATCTTTCACTTTACATTACATACTACTTCATTCATTCATTAACATGACATGTAAAGCCACAAGAAAGATAAGCATACATCCTAATAAGGAACATATCACACACATTCATCATCATACAGGGCAACATCATACATACATAACATGCATAAACATGCAACATAATCATCATCGTGCCCTACATGCTCACTAAGGCCATAACCGTCCTCTTACATGCTCTTACGGGTTACTTTACGTCAAAACTTACATCTGCACCTTCCCCCGAAGGCCAGAAGTCAAACTACACATTCCTTCGAGTGCAACAGCCCTATTCGGGCGTATGAACACCCTTCAGTCGCATGGCCTCCATGCGACTGAACATCATGCGACTGGACTCATGCGGATGAACATCTATGCGAATGAACATTCAATCGGGCGTATGGACCTTGTGCGAATGGGACTACTGCGAATGGGCACCTATGCGACTGACCTCATGCGAATGGACTCATGCGACTAAGCATCTATGCGACTAAACCCTCAGTCGTGCGATCCCTCATGCGACTGGACTCCCAGTCGTGCGACTGAAGCCTTAGTCGTGCGATTGAACCCTCAATCGTGCGAATGAATCCCAATCGTGCGAATGACCCTCAATCGCCTCTCATTCGGCCGTATGGCCTCCATTCGGTCGCCTAGCCCTAGCTGATGCAGAATGGAGTTCATCCCGAACCCAATCTGCCATTTTCGGCCTCCAAGCTCATCCAAACCCATTCTAAGCCTAAATTAACCCTCCTGGACCATAGGAATGCATACCATAACACCATACAAGCACACACAAGCCCGGAAACATACTCGAAACGCATCACACACATCACACCCAAATGGGTCAAAGACATACTCACACCAAAAAACGGTTTTAACATTTTCCAGCCCCAAAATCGGTTGAAAACAAGTAAAAGTGAGGTCCTAGAACTCATACAAACGAGCACAACGTCAAGGGCTTCGATTTGGCTTGCTACACAACGAGTTTGGCCACCCGAAACACTCCTTTTTCTCTTTTTCTTCTCATTTCTCTCTTCTCCTCTCTATGTTGGCTGAAATGTGGGGGTAATGGGGAGAGTTGGCTGCCCTTTCCCCACTAATATCACCTCATTTCCCGACTTTTCTCCGTTGGCGAGTTTGATCCCTCGACTTTGAACTTTATTTCCTTTTCTTTCTTCGCCGGCTTCAAAATAATAAATATCCGGGTGTTACATGCTGTTGTTCCTGTTGCTGTTGATGTTACTATTGCTGTTGCTGTTTTCTGGTTAGGCAGCAGAGCAACCTCATTGTAGGAATCACTAGGAAGTCTCCATTGAAATCTTTGTTGTTGCTGCTGATGTTGATATTGCTGTTGTTGTTGGTGTTGCTGCTGCTGTTGTTGCTGCTGCTGCTGTTGCGACTATTGCTGTTTTTGCTGTTGCTGTTGTTGCTGCTGCTGCTGCTGTTGTTGTTGCTGTTGCTGTTGCTGTTGGTGTTGTTGTTGCTGCTGTTGCTGTTGCTGTTGCTATTGTTGTTGTTGCTGTTGCTGCTGTTGCTGTTGCTGTTGCTGTTGCTGTTGTTGTTGTTGCTGCTGCTGTTGTTGCTGTTGATGTTGTTCTTGCTGTTGCTATTGTTCTTGTTGTTGCTGTTGCTGTTGCTATTGTTGTTGTTGTTGTTGTTGTTGTTTCATAAAACACGTTTTAAATATATAAAAATAAATACTTCTTTTTTAAAGATTTTGTTTTTGTATACTTTTTGAAGTCATTTGTTAGAGAACTTTCAATTTAATTATGCAGTAAAAGTTATAAAATTTTAAAATATTTGGTTTTTTTCAAAATTCTTTCATTTAAATATACAATATAAGTAAGAAGTTTTTAAAAATTTTAACCTGGCGGCGCTATCAGGACAAAATCCTAGCAGAAGCAGAAAAAGAGGAAGAGAAAGAGGAGCGAACAGCCACTATCACATCGTTAGATGAGCTTCAGTTGCGCCCGAGGGGATCGAAAGGCCAGCCAAAGGAAGTAGGCAGAGTTTAAAGACTACGAGACTAAGAGTTGGGACTACCGCATGTCGTCTTTCTCAACTGTTTCAAAGACCCAACATGCATTTTTTGTGCATTGGGCTCTTTCATTAACTGATAGAAATATCAGCTAGTCAGCCATTTTTATTTTTGACAGAAAAATAAGAAGATGGCTCGAATTTATCGAACGAACCGCACTCCTTCGTATACGTCAGGAGTCCATTGATGAGAAGGGGCTGGGGAAAGCGTGTTAGCAATTTAAACAAGTAAAACATAGTTATCCCAAAAATAACAGTAGATATATAGCTGTTGAAAATACATATAATATTGTATAATTTACTTACAGTCGTTAAAAAATATAAGTTCAAAACATGATTGATTTTAATAATCCAAATGATAAAAAAGTCAAACAATTTCAAGCAAACGAAAGATGTTCAAAATGAATATTTTTAAAAGAACATTTATAGAAAAGAAATGTTTTAAAAAAGAGATTAAGAAATGACGGTTCTATAAAAATTATTTTAATAGGTAAAAAGTTTTATAAGATGAATAAATTTTGACAAATAAACGGATTTAACAAACAAATGATAAAAAAAATGAAAGAATTATTGAGAAAAATAATGTAAAATAAAGTTTGAAAAAAAAATTAAAAAGATGTTGACAAAAATAAAAGCTTTAAAAAAGATGTTTTTTATTTAAAACGTCTTTTATTAAATAGAAATTATAAAGGTAAAGGAAAAAAATTAAAATAACAATAAGCAGCTTAGAAAAATTAAATATAAAAATATTAATTAGATATTCAAACAAAAAACTCATTTAGAGGAGAAGGAACTTAAGGGGTTGTTTTTGGTAATTTGAGTAATTACATAATAACTTCTAATCATTAAAAGAACTTTATAATTTACATAAATAGCCCCTGAGTATAAATGGTTCAAAATACCATGTTTCTAACGGAATAAATTAAGAGATTTAGTCTTAGGGCCAAAATATTAATTTACTCTATATATTTTTACACTTCAGGATATTGTTAGTTGTACACTTGTAACTGTTTTGAATTAATAATAATACAGATTAGGAGTAACGGAATCATGAATACCAAATGTTCTGCTACAAGTTTGATCACCAACAATTATGTATTTGATGTAAGACAAAGTATTAGTATTTAGTAGTAATTAAATTAGTATTGATGAAATAACTAGTAAAAACTTACCATTAATATTTTTGACGATAAATTGATGTTATTTCTTTAATAGTTGCAAAGACTCACCATGTCAAGTCCCCTTGGTATGTTTTCATAACATAATTCACATAGTTGCTATTGTTATTTTCTTTTTAAATTAACCAATCAAAAATTCATGAGTACTAACAAAATAATTAATATGAAAGCAATTTCACTTCTTTTAAATATTAAAATATTCAAGACAACATGAATTAAAAGCATACATTCAATAACTTTCATTAATGTAGTTTTGTGATAGTGATTGTTAAAATGTAACGTCTTTACTTAACAAAACCTAGTTTAATGTTTAGAGAAATATTATAACATCTTTTATCATACACGTTTGACATCCGAATAATGTTATGTAACATATTGGATTTTGTGACCTAAACTAAACTATTACTCTTGTTGATGATAAGAAGAAAGTGTGGATTTTCTCCTTTATAAAAGGCAACAAACACGAAGCTGATGAAGTCTTCTGGAAGATCTTGAAGTCATTTTTCAATCTCCATCTCTCTGTTTGTGCACAATGTTTGAATTTGAAGATGAACTCATAATCGATAGTTACAGGATTCCATGGTTGATTTGGATCCAGCTCATCGCCATGTTTCTCCTCGTTATCCTCTTATACCACTTCACCACCACGCCTTCCGATCTCTCTCTCCACTTCTCCACCGCCTCCGATTCGCCGTCGGCCACCGGACTGCCGTTTGTCAATCACTCGATCATCACTTCCGCCGCTGCAAACGCTCGTCACAACTCCAAGGTATTCTGTTGTCTGTTTTCGACTTCATTAGCTGATTTCAATGAGGAACCCTATTGTTGTATGATGCGTATTGATGGTGATAAGTTGTTGTTTTAGTTGGAGGTTTATCTGTGTGTCAATTTTGAATTCAAACTAGTTGAATTTGTTATAAAGGGTGTATACACTCTTCTGTATAATTGTTCTTCGAAGGTCAAATTGCCTAGGATTTTTAACGAATTTGATACTCACAAATTGGGCTTTTTGATGTTATTTGTCTAAATTTCTGGAAACCCTTAATGAGATGGACTAGAGGTTCGTATGATTATGTGGTTGATATAATATAGTTCCTTATATTTAGCCTTGGAGTTAGCTATATTCTATTAGTGTTTAGCCTGTATAGGAATTAGGATCTTTTGTAGATAATAGAAATGGATTAATAGAAGGCCCCAAAGAGGGCAACGTGATTCTTCCGTCTTCCGTTTTTGATCATGAAGAATCGTTTTAAACTTTTAAGTTGGAGTTATGAACTTCTCGGCCTCAAGAATGTTGGTTCATGTTCTTGTCTCAGCTCACATGTAGATAAAGATTGCTCTTGGCCTTTTCAAAGGAAATTATGGTGTAATATATATCTTTATTGCAACCGAAGATATTCCTACCCAAGAAAAAAAATTAAAGAAACATTTGTTCTTTAGTATGAAATGAAAAAGTTTTTGCTAAGTTACAAGCCTTTTTGTTTAAGAAAATATCTAGTGCTTTGTAGGTGTGACACTTTATTGAATCACTATAGTATCATATGGGCCAAAATAAGTAGCCTAACTAAATTTGGCTACTGGCATGCACACTGTTGCTGAAACGTTCATGTTCTTTGAGGAATAGAACACCGGTTGAGTTTCCACATTACCGTTTAGACCGTACAACCCTTTGAAGCATGTTGTTAATACATTTAAGGTTGTTGGTTATGTACTTATGTCTAATGTTTTTAGAATACTTTCCAACTTATTTAGATTAGCTTAATGATGCTGATATGATTGAATAGGCAATTGAGTTTTGAGGACCATAACATATTATATTAAAGCAACAACTTGTGAATTGGCAGGATCAGTATTTATATTTAAGGTGTATATAA
>CM046033.1:24831780-25194280 GCA_025215565.1 Flaveria ramosissima
CCTAAACAGGATGCCTACACCAAACTCTACAGAGTCAAGAAACATCATAAGGTGTCGGGCAAGATCATAGCGTGGGCGTATATTTGAGGACCTTAACGTATATGCAGTTAAGAGGGAGAAGGGCATAGAGTACTTCAGATTCCCACATGATCTGAAGACTCTACCCAGGTTTTGAGCTCAACCAGCTGGCCAAACGGAAGCTGTTATATGCTGACCCGAGAAGGAGAAAGATGTCAGGCTGGTTTGAGGCTGCCCTAAGGAGGAGTACTACACCAGGTGGGTTAACTTCAGACCCCAACAGCCTACAAGGTATATCATAAGGTCTGGAAGTTGATGCCATTACTGGAAAGCAAAGATAGTGTTGAAGTGGAGTCCTCCGCGCAAGATGTCAAGAATCCCTTTAAGGGAATGCCACAGGACTTCACTCCACACTTCAATTGGTCGGTACTACGATTGGAGGACAGGAGAAGCGGTCATAGTCCTAAACAACGAGAGGGCCAAATGGATACTATCAGGGGATTCGACCCAATGTGGCCTACACCAACTTGTCAGCTAATGATGTCTACACTCTATACAAGTGGCCACTGTTCTATGATACGCAGGATATTGTACAAGCCCTCCAGTTCCAGAACGTCATAAGACTCTGCTTCGCGTTTGAGATTCACGCGGGAGTCACAAAAGAGGATAAGTACAAGAAATATGAGGAGGTGATGCAGAAAACAAGACATTAGAGAGATCTAGGTCCAAGGGGAAGTTGTTGATACATGTATGTCCCTAGATCATGATATGAATGTAATAGATCTTGTGTTGTCTGATTGTGTAATGTTTGGAATGATTAATGAAATGATATTGTTGTTTATGATGATAATGTTTAATATTTCATTAATGAGTCGATGATGAATTGGTTAATTAGGTTTGTGGTTGTTTGAATGGTTACACATAATGTTATATTAATTAATACATTCAAACTTAACACAATGAAGTTCTCATGCGAATGGCCCATGCGAATGGACCACACGCATGAATAACTTCATACGAATGACTCAGTCGCACGACTAAACCAGGAGACTGGATCAGTCGTATGATTGTAACATAAGATTGGCTCAGTTGCACGACTAAACACTCAGTCGTGCGGATGAATCAACCGCATGGTTCAATCGCACGACTGAACCATACTTATAGTTCAGTCGTACGAATGAACAATACTAACCTATAAATACAACCCATTATCATGAAACGTAAGCATTCATTCTATTTCGACTCAGACGTCTAGCCGTCCAGAAAGCCTCCTAGTTCGTTCTCGAAGTTCATAGAACGCATTAGATCGATTCCCAATCGATTCTTAACGTAGATTCATACTTTATTGATTCTTCGTGCGTTCTCACTGATTGGATCGCCAATCAAATAGGATTCCGCACTATTTGGTTTGGTTTACACGCTAATCACTCGGTATTTCGGTCAAATACCAGGTCCTAACAGTAGTTGTCTAGTCAATTGTATCCAGCTGGCCTTCAAAGTATGGCTGGCTATAGGATGTATAAAAGTATCTCAGCTTTCTCATTTTTACTCGATGTTTGTAACTTGTAATAGAACTTTGAGAAGCATATACAACATTATTGAAAACCACAATACTTGTGTGTTTGTTTGCAATCTTGTTCTGTCTCATATTTACTTGTGTTCTTAGCATCTTTCATTAACAATTTAACCAGTTCCCTATTTGATCTATTAAGTGTTCTAAGCAACCCTCCTCATTGTGTTGTTGTGTTGTAAGTGCATACCCTTCACCAGTCCTGCAATTGGTATTAGAGCTTTTCAGGCTCTTGATATAAGATCTCACCATCTTAAGATCCTAACACACACACAAAATACTTAACAACCTCAAATGGCAGCTATAACCAAAGCTGATATGGAAACTGGAACTATGACAAAGTCTCCACTGACACCCTGAAGATTTTGATACTTGGTGTCAAGAGTGGCGGGTCATCAAGTCTTAAGATCCAGGATGTGGGACTCTGTTGTTGAAGGACCTTACATACCAGCACTTCTTCTGCTACTGGTGTGTGGTTATGTATCCCGCTCTGGCTGATTACTCTAAAGCAGATAGAAAGGGAATAGAGATTGATCAGAAAGCCATGACAGCCCTTCAAATGCTCTTCCAAACTCCATCTACAGAGGTTCAAGAAGTGCAAAACTGCCAAGCAACTATGGGAAGCATTGAAACTGATGTATGAGGGGTCTGAAGCAAGGAGAACAAGAAGGATCTCCTGAAGCAGCAGTTTGAAAACTTCACCTTCAAGGCAGGTGAAACCAGACTCACCCACTTCAGGTATGTTCAAGATTGTGGATACTCTAATGGATGTTGGAGTACTCTTAAGAACAGGGACACTTGTAAGGAAGTTATGTCCTTGTCCTCTTCCTAGGCAATGGACACATTATTGTGTTGTTATCAAGAGGACTGAGAACCCTGAGACCTAAGACTCTTACTCTCACAGAGTTGTATGGTATTCTTAGTGGCTACCAGATGGAGATGAACATGCAAAACTCATCTGGTAACTCCAGCAATCAACTGAGTTCAGCCCTCCATGTGGTTGAAAGGGAAAGCTTGAACCACAACATCATCTTATATGCTTCCCTGACAACTCACAAAAGGGCCCTTCATCACCTTCCCAAAGACTCCATGGGAAAGCTACACTCAAGGAAGTCCTTTCCAAGAGACAAGTTCTTCTCATGCCTTTGTCTCAGCTGATGAAACTTCAGGCAACTTTCTCTTCACCCTTGAAGATTTGGACTGTATCCATCCAGATGATCTGGAGTACATGGAGATAGTCCTGCAGATGGCTCTTCTCACTCACAGAGCCAAGAAGTTCTACAAGAGGCCATGGAGGTAAACTTTGTCAAGGAGCTTGGGTACAATCTTCTGAGTGTATCCCAATTTTATGATCAGAGTCATAACATGCTCTATACTAAGCATGAGTGCATTGTTCTCAGGCCCGGGGTGGTCATTCCTCATGAGCACATCTTGCTCAGAGCCCCCAGGAAAGGGAACATGTACAAGATGGACTTGCAAGAAACATCTCTCTCAGGAGAAGTTTCATGCTTTCTATCTAAAGCAAATAATGATGAATCTTTCCTATGGCATAAAAGATTGTGCCATGTAAACTTTAAAAACATGAATAAATAAATTAATTAAGAATTATTTGGTAACTGGAATACCAAAGAAAGAGTTTACAAGTGATGAACACTGTGTTGCATGCCTAAAAGGGAAGCAACACAAGGAATCTCACAAGCCAAAGGAAAGAAACTCCATCATTAATCCCCTACACTTATTACATATGGATTTCTTTGGCCCCACCAGTGTAATATGTCTAAGAAGGACCTCTTATTGTTTGGTGATCATAGATGATTTTACAAGACTCACTTGGGTCTTCTTTCTTAGAACTAAGGATAAGACTCCTAAGATTCTGAAGAATTTCATCTTAAAGATTGAGAATCAATGTGATCACAAGGTCAAAACCATAATATGTGATCAAGGAACTTAATTCAAGAATCAAATCCTTGATACATTTTGTGATGAAAATGGTATTACAAGACTATATAATGCTCCCAAGACTCCTCAGCAAAATGGTGTTGTTGAGAGGAGAAACAGGACACTAATTGAAGCTGTAAGAACTATGTTGTCTGACTCTAAACTGCCCATCACCTTCTGGGCAGAGGCAGTGAACACTGCTTGCTATGTGCAAACCAGAGTTTTAGTGGTTAAGACACATGGTAAGACTCCTTATGAACTTTAGCACAAGAGAAAACCTTTCATTGGTTTTCTCAGGTCATTTGGATGTCCTTGCACCATCTTGAATACCAAGGATCAAATTGCCAAGTTTGCTGAGAAATCAGATGATGGACACTTTAATGGATACTCTTCTCAAGCTAAAGCTTATGGAGTATACGATCTCAGAACTAGAGTGGTTGAGGAGTCAGCCAATGTGACTTTCAATGAGCACACTCCTAGTGTGAAAGGTTCTGGTCGGGATTGGCTATTTGATCTTGATTTAGTTACCAATTGTTTTAACAAATCTTGTGAGAATGTTTTAGGATCTACAGATATATTACCAACAGGTGATCCTGACCCAAGAGTTGTGCTCAGAAGACCTTCAAGTTACACATCTTCAGCTCCAGTGGTAACTATTCCCGCAAATGAAGCTTCTACCAGCACATCAATGACAAATCCTACTGATGCTTCTGGGGTGCCTTCAAATTCCAGCTTAGAGGCACAAAACTCAGAAGAAGGAGCTTCAAATGTTGGAGAAAATGGTGGTGGTGAAAGTGATCAAGAATTTCTTGATGCTGATAACCACTACATTAAAGACAACATCAATGATGTCACACACTCATTGGATCAAGTCAATCTTGATAAGTGTGCTGATGTGGAGGATGAATCTTCTTTGCTAGATCAAAAATTTTCAAATCTGTCTAAGCAACTTGCTGTGATCCCTCAGCTAAAGATCCAAAAGTCTAATCCTACCACAAACATCATTGGATATGTTGATTCAGGGGTGAGAACAAGAGGAAAAACCCATGAAGCAAATGTTTGTCTTCACTCTTGTTTCTTCTCCCGAATAGAGCCAAAGAAAATTGATGAGGCTCTAAAGGATGGAAGTTGGGTTGAAGCTATACAAGAGGAGTTGCTTCAATTCAAAAGGCAAAAGGTTTGGAACCTATGTCCTCTTCCTCAAGGGAAGATTACCATAGGAACCAAATGGGTTTTTAGGAACAAGAAGGATGATAGAGGACTTGTAATAAAAAACAAGGCAAGACTAGTTGTTTAAGGATATACTCAAGAAGAAGGAATGACTACACAGATGTTTTTGCTCATATGGCAAGACTTGAAGCTTTTAGAATATTCCTAGCTTTTGCTGCATCCAAGATTTTCAAGGTCTACCAACTTGATGTTAAGTGTGCTTTTCTTTATGGGGTGATTGATGAAAAGGTGTATGTCAGACAACCATCAAGATTTGCAGACCTTGATCATCCTGATTATGTCTTTAGGCTTGATAAAGCTCTTTATGGGCTGCACCAAGCACCAAGAAAGTGGTATGAGACTCTATCTCAGTATCTCTGTCAACATGACTACAAAAGAGGTACTATAGATGGAACTCTCTTCATCAAAGGAACATGAAATGACATAATGCTAGTTCAAGTATATGTAGATGACATTATCTTTGGGTCAACTAATCCAAAGCTCTGCAAAGACTTTAAGAAGCTGATGAAGGACAGGTTTGAAATGAGTGCCATGGGGGAACTCAATTTCTTTCTAGGAATTCAAGTGAAGCAAGTTGACAATGGCATCTTCATAAGTCAGTCGAAGTATGTACAGGACATACTTAAAAGGTTTAACATGAATGATTGTAAGGTTGCTAAGACACCCATAGCCAGAAATCACTCCCTTGGACCTGATCTTGAGGGGGAGTGTGTTGATGAACATCTATATATGGCAATGATTGGGTCTCTTATGTACCTCACAGCTAGCAGGCCAGGTATCATGTTTGCTACATGCATTTGTGCAAGATATCAAGCCAACCCCAAGATGTCACACCTGGTCACTGTCAAAAGAATTTTAAGATATCTCAAAGGTGCTCTATCACTTGGCCATTGGTATCCAAAGAATATTGACTTTAATCTGTATGCTTATACAGATAGTGACTATGGTGGTTGCAACATGACTGCAAAGTCTACATCAGGGGGATGTCAATTTCTTGGTGGAAGAGTAGTCTCTTGGCAATGCAAGAAACAATCCTGTGTTTCTGCATCAACTGCTGAGGCTGAATACATTGCTGTTGCAAGTTGCTATGCTCAAATGCTTTGGATTAAAAATCAGATGCTGGACTATGGATTTAACTTTAAAGAGACTCCTATCCACATAGACAACAATAGTGCTATCTCCATCACAGAGAATCCTGTGCATCACTCAAGGACAAAGCATATTAATATCAGGTATCATTTGATTAGAGATAACTTTGAAAAAGGATTAATCAAACTAGTCAAAGTTAACACAAATGAACAATATGCTGATCTGTTCATCAAAGCTTTTGATGAGCAGAGAATTAAATATCTTGTAACAGCTATTGGGATGATTAACTTTGAATAGTTTTTCTTAAAACTTAATCATATTTATTTCTAAAACCTGTGTGTCCTAAGTTGTCTATTATATCACCTTCATAAGCCCTTGTTTTCTTTGGAAGAAAATCTTTTCAAAAGACTTTTCTCAGATTTTTGAAAATCTTGATCTCTTCGGAAGATTCAAAATTACCTTCGGAAAAAGTTTGTCTTAGTAAACAAATAATTGCTTCAGTGATTTTACCTTCGGAAGAAATTTCTAAAATATCTTCCGAAGCTTAAAATCAACTTAAATACTTTGTATGTTTTCAAAGAACAAGTTTCGAAAGGTGTCTCGACTTCCAAGAACTTCCGAAGCAAATAACCTTCGGAAGATGTCTCGACTTCCAAGAAAAAGAAAACTACTTTTCAGAGTGGGACCGACATCTAGATTTCAAAGTTTATCCTCTTTCATTAACTTTGTCTCAAATCCTTTTCTCATAAATGCCCAACAGTTCCCCCCTCTTTTACTATCTTCCTCAATTACACTATTCCTTAAACCTTAATTCTCCCAAACCGCCTTTTGTTCTTCATCTTTCTTCATCCTTAAGCTTCTAAAATGGCCAACCTAAACCTTAGAAAAACCCAGATTTCTCCATGCAACTTCACAGGCAACATAACCAAGTTGCTCTGTTAAGCTCTGAGAAAGATGAAAGTTTCTCAGAGATTTGCCGTTTCGTAGCTCTATCAAACTACTCCACCTCCCTAACCATTGATCCTACTCTCTATGAGGATCATCTGCTTGAATTTGGGAAGACCTGCCAAGAGGTCATTATGGATGGGGAGAAGGCACTGTCTGCCACAGTGCAAGGGGGGGACAATCTTCATCACTCCGGCCATCATAAACACTCATTTACAGCTGGATGATGAAGAAGGTGAGTTGTCCTTCCTAAAGGAAGCTGTAAATCATTCCTTTGAGCAGATGGGCTATGAGGGAGATTTCTCTGTAAAGTTCAGGGGGTCAAGTTTAGGTACTCTCAATTTGTTTATACAAATTTGCTTGCTAACTTGGACTCCTTAGAGTATTATATGTTTCCTAGATATGTTCAACACATTCTCAACTGTGAACTGGGCTCACAGTTGAGGAAAACAGATAATATTCTTAAATTGGGACAGATGAAGCCCGACATCTTTAAAATTATAAAAAAGCCAACTGTAGGCTTCTCAGGGGTAGAAACAGCCCTTGTCCCAAAAATGTTAGAGCTCATTGCTCAAGGTGACAACCTAGCAACACAAGCTAGTGTTGAACCCACACCTTCTACATATCAACCACCAAAAAGGACCCACACCCTACTTACCAAGAAACCAAACGAACCCCTGCTCAAGCGTCCCTGTACCCTACTACCATACAGGAGGAAGTGACCTAGAGCTCCCACCCTGAAGCCAACCACCATCTCTTCAACACTGCTCAAGCTCACCCTGATGAGCTCACAAGCCCAACTGCCTTAAGCCTTCACTCTGAGTCTCAACACTCAAGTGAACAACCTTCAGGGGACAGTTACCATCCCCAGCCTTTAGACTTAAATCAACCCATTCCCAACCTCTCATTCTATACTGATGAAGACTTAGGTTTCAGTGGGTACCATGAGTCTCTCTACTCTTCCCCTACTCAAAGAGAGATGAGTACTCCTGAGTCTCCTATGTCTAGCCCACATCAGTCACCCATAACTGAGGTGGATACTTCTGAACCTGTTTATGATATACATATGGAAGTGGCTCTTACTTATGCAAGTGATTACATCATTAAGACCATAACCATGGCAACTCAGTCCATTGACACCTCAACTGAGAATGTCAATGTGTAGAGGAAATCCAGCAGCCAAGAACCTGAGGCTGGTGGTGAGAGAGAGGACTTTGGTCCAATAATCTCACCCCCAATGATTCTTCTGATGAAAAAGAGGGGAATCTGAGACTAAAGGTGCAAAAACTGTCAAAAACATGCTCCTATTTAGTCTCTAAGGTTAGTCACCTTGAATCTTACATAATAGGGTCAATGATCAGCAACTTGAGATATCTTATCTCAGGGAAAAACTAGCTGGGAGACCTTTAAGAGGAGCTCAACCAGGAATACAAGAACCAATGAATGTGATTGACCTAACCTCTAGCTCACCTATGCTAGAGGGTCATGCTACCAAAAAGGGAGAGAAAGTCATTACAGTCACAGAACCTGGGAGTTCTTCAGGGAGTATGGACATTGAGGATTCACCATCCTTACTTGCAACTGTGCATACTCAGCAACTTCCTCAAGTTCATATTAATGTGGACATTATAGACTCTATCATTAGGAGTCTCTTTAAAGAAGGCATTCCAAGGGCTGTGTCATCTCCACCTCAAGAAACTTCAAACTACATTATTGGGTGGAGGTATGATGCTGATAGAAGAGCCATCATTCTTCACAGAGTTCAAAGGCAGCAAGAAGTGTTCAATGTCTTGACTTGATCTACATGCCACTTGTCAACCCAAGCAAATCAAGACAGGCTGACAGGTTAGCACTCAGGATTCAAGACAGGATTACTGAAGAGTTCAGCCTTAGAAGGAGACAAAGGCAATCAGGTAATGTCATTGGTCAACTGGATGCTGAGGCATACCCTGAGATAAGCTTTAAAGGGAAAACTTTGGCTGAAGGCCCAGTGATAGAGCCTGAGAGCCCTGTCACACGAACAACAGCTTCAGAAATTCATTCCCTCAGTGAAACACCTGCTGGTGAAGGTGTCTCACAACCTCTCTCTGGCCAGAGCTTGGATGCTACACCAAGCAATGCAGGCCAAACCTCTCTCCACCCTGAGTCACAAAGGTCTGTGGGTGACAAAGGGAAAAGGATTTTGACTCCGGAGGAGATTGAGGAGGAGATAAGAGAGAGGAAGAGGAAGCTAAGGGGAGAAAGTTCCTCTGGGTCTTCAGGCTTTATGCAAGCTACAATCGGGGCTGCCCCCAGACCAAACACTCAAAAAGATGTGTTGAGGGCAGTCAGGATTACTTACCTGCAGTCCAGGAACTATGACATAGATGAGATTATATCTCTCCCCTTAGAGCAATTAAATGAACTGGCTGACATGGAAGTTTCAAGAGAGATGAAGGAAGCAGAGGATGCAAGATTACTTCTTCAATTCAAAGAGGAGAAGAGACAGAAAAGATTATACAAGCATGCTCCAACTCTCTCCCTAGTTCAAGAAAGTCCTGTGCAAGAGGATGTGCCTGCTACACAAGAACATCAGGTAGACAAGGAAACAGATAGGCAAAACATGATCAACTACCTGAGTGCCACATGTCTCTACCAGGCATCTGCACTTCTTCCCTTGTCCTTTGAGTATATTGAGTTTGAGTATCTCAAACAGCTTGAACTTCAAGTGCTCAAAGAACAAAATGTAACAATAAGAAAGAAGAGGGAAGATGTTGCAAAGTCAAGAGCTATCATCCAAAAGAGTATGAAGAAGTCTACTGACAGACAAAGGATGATGAGCTTCTTGAAGCTGTATGGATTCTCCGGAAGGAGACTTGGCCCTATGTCTCTATCCACAATGGATGAGCATATCAGGGTAATCAAGCAGAAGATCAAGAGTGGAGAGCTGATTGACTTATACTCTCCTCCAAGTCAAATCCCACCTGAAATGAAGGTTAAGGTTGAACAACCTGAGACAACCAGGGTGATAGACTTACATTTTGGCAATGGCACATAGCTGGAGCGCCCTTCTATCAACCTGGACCTCCTGCTGAGCCTTAGCAAGCTTCATCTTCTGATCCATAGCAGGGTCAAACTCCCTCTCCTTCTGAACCTGTGAGGGAGGAACACCCAACTGAGAAAGACAAGGATGATCAATAAGGTGCTGCCGACCAGTCTTCTCAGTTAAAATCTTCTAAGAGGAAGAAGAGTATGGCTTCCAAACTAAAGTCTAAGAAGAAGAAGCCTGAATCATCAACCTCTACACCTCAGGCTGAGTCAGATCAACCTCAGGAAGTGCATGAAGAGGCAGCCCAATCAACTCCAATTCAAGTGGCTCCTCTTGCAGCTGAGACACCCATCTTATCCTGGATCTTCACTACTAATCCAGAGAGATAGCATGTGATCAGAGATCAAGGTGTTGAGAATGTCTATACATGGCAAGACATAATCAACTTACCTCTGCATGATCTCTTTGAGATGAGAAGATATAATGAGAGTCTAAGTGATCCTGACCATCTGATGAAGAAGGGTATGGTCATCATTTCTGAGACTACAAATATCTGAAGATCTTCTAAATGTTTTGGTAGCATCAGCCTAGGGGGAGTTTGTAAGGACTCCTATAAGTCTGATGCAGCCAAAACATCCAAAGTCTCTCTGTAAGCATGCCCTAAAGAACAGAAGTAGAAATGCTTCGGAAGTTTTACACCATGCACTAGAAATATTCTAAGTGTAAAATCTTCCGAAGCCAAGACCAACATCTTCCGAAGCCAAAAGTGAAGTCTTCCGAAGCTTCAAAGACAAAGTCTTTTGAAGCCAAAGAGTGAAGACAGATTTCTTCCGAAGACTTTTAGAGATATGCCTTTATCTGATGTACTTTACCATAAAGTTGGGCCACCTTTCCGCTGCTACTCTGTAAAGTCACCAACTTACATGAGTTGGTGAAAGGTCCATGCTTTTGGTAACTGTACATTGAGGTCTTGAGTCCATGCTTTCTACTTTATGTACTTTTATCCTTTTTGTAATATATTAGGATGTGAGCTATGGCATGTCATAGTCACAAGTCAAAAGGTAGATCTGCCTTTTGACTCTACATTTGATTTTGTAGTTTTCTAGTCATTTGTATCCAGCTGGCCTTCAAAGTATGGCCGGCTGTAGGATGTAGTATAAAGTATCTCATGTACTTGTAACTTTCTATCGATGCTTTGTAACTTGTAATAGAACTTGAGAAGCAATATACAGCATTCTTGAAAACCAAATACTTGTGTTGTTTGCAATCTTGTTCTATCTCACATTTACTTGTGTTCTTAGCACCTTTCATTAACAATTTAACCAGTTCCCTATTTGATCTATTAAGTGTTCTAAGCAACTCTCCTCATTGTGTTGTTGTGTTGTAAGTGCATACCCTTCACCGGTCCTGTAATGTGGCTGGACTATATCAGCGGATGACTCGTTATGACTGATTCTTTGTGCTAGATCTACCCTGTGATCTTCAGCACTTGGGATTTGTATGTCTGCTGACCTATTTAGAGAGTCTCCTGAAACATTCTCAATCAATGGTTAAATGCATTTATGAATACATTTAGATCAAACATCCAAGTTGGAGTGTTACCAATACTATTTTAGGAATTTTCATTAAATATGATATTTTCGGATTCCTCAATAGTATGGTTAACTTTGTTGTATATTCTGTAAGCCTTAACTTGTGATGAATATCCAACAAAAAACCCATCTACTGATTTCTCAGCAAATTTCGATAGATGATCTTTTGTATTTAGAAGGGTGCATGGACATCCAAATGGCCTGAGGAACCCTATGAATCGTCTTCTCTTATGCCACAATTTATAAGATGTATTTCATGTGTCTTGACTATCAACAGTCTGTTCTGAACGTAGCACACAATGCTAATTGCTTCAGCCTCAAATGTTATAGTAAGTTTGGAGTCAGACAACATGGTCTTTACAGTCCTATTTTTCCTCTCAACAACTTTATTATGCTGAGGAGTTCTAGGAGCACTATATTGCCTTGCAGTACATTTGGATTCACAAAAAGAATCAAGGGTGTGATTTTTTAATTCAATACCCTAATCACATCTAATTATTTTAACCTTTTGATTAGTTTGGTTCTCAAATTTGACAATAAATGATTCTAAAATCTTAGTAGTTTCATATTTAGTTTCTAAAAAGAAAACTCAAGTGAATCTTGTAAAATCATCTATTATTACAAAGCACTATGAAGAAGATGTAAAGGAGTTGTGATTGAGTTTAGTTCTTTAGACTTTTGAGAAGATATGTGTTGCTTCGTTTTTTGACAAGCAACATAGTGGTTAACACATGCA
This sequence comes from Flaveria ramosissima, assembly GCA_025215565.1. Taxonomy (NCBI): domain Eukaryota; kingdom Viridiplantae; phylum Streptophyta; class Magnoliopsida; order Asterales; family Asteraceae; genus Flaveria; species Flaveria ramosissima. The sequence continues at coordinate 24,843,927 of CM046033.1, forward strand.
AACTCTTTATTCAGCAGTCTTGTGACTAACCCATTCCAAACCAGTTTATTCATGTTTTTGAGATTTACATACGCCAATCTTCTATGCCAAAGGGAAGACTCATTTAAAGAAACTTTGGAAATAAAACATGATACATTTCCTAAAGATGATGCATTCTGCATGTTGGGCATGTACATATTATCCTTTCTAGAAGCTCTTAAAAGTATTTTGTTATTTGGAATTTTAAACCCATAAGATAAGACAATAGATTCATGCCCTATGAAAAGAGTGTTATGTTTTTCGTCATATAACTAAGACATACTCAGTAGATTATAGTTTAGCTCTTTCACATAGTTCACCTTGTCAAAGCCTACCTTGCCATTGCTGATTGTCCCGCTGCCAGTAATGTATCATGCTTTTGTATCACTTCCACAGAAAACAGATCCACCATCATATGGTTCAAGATTCAGTAGGCATGATCTGTCACCTGTTAGGTGCCAGGAGCATCCACTATCCACAATCCATAAGTTAGTTTTGGTTTGCGGATGTTCCTGCACATAGACAATTTGGTTAGTGATGAATGGGGACCCAATCCTGTTTAGTTTTGGGTCTTCTAGTTTTTAGTAGTTTTATATCAATGGTAAGTGCTGAAGGGTGGGTTGAGTGTTGGTCTTCGGTCATCTAAGGATTCAGTAGATGTCTTTGATTTGCAGGCTTTTCTTTTGGCTTTTCCTGATGATTTGACATCATCCTTCTTATTGTGACCCTTAGAAGCTTTTGAAGATGGTGAAGGTTTCTCCAAAGTCTTCTTCTTCTTTTGGTTTACAGTTGCTAACTTATTCAACATATCTTTCAGAGGTGCTGAATATGTGTTAGAATCGAAACTTGATTGTTTTGACTGCCAAACAGTTCTTTGTCCACCTTCTTTCCTTTTGATGGTTGTTTGGCAGCTGCAGACTTCCTTAAGGGTTTAAGCTTGTTGGAAAGTTTGATGGAGTGGGCTAGGGGATTTTATTGACAGCTTTTTGCATAGTGACTATCTTCCCCACATATTAGGCATGTGATTTTTTATCTGTTTCTTTATTGACTTCATAATATGCTTGATCTATTGTAACTCCTGCTTTATCTTCTCATTCTTGCCTCCCTCAACTCCACCCACTTCTTATTTATCTTATGGTTAGCATGGGTGGTTAGCTCTGTCTTATTCTTTGGGAACCTCTTGTTGTGGACTTCAACTGCTTCAGAATTGGACTTTTTAATATGTGGTTGGGGTCTCATTTCTGAAGAGTTTGAGGTTCCAACACAAGAGTTTTTGTTGTGGTTCTTCTTGTTGTAGTTGTGCTTTGAATGAAGTTTTGTCTTAGGGAAGGGATTTGACTTGGCAAACAGCAGGTTGGCTTCGAAAGATGACTTTTCTTTTATAAATTCCATCTTCCAAATCACAACCTTCTCAACTTTAGCCTTGTGTTCTTTTCTCCTTTCCTCCTCCTTCATCTCCTTTGCTTTCTTCTCCTCCTCTTCATCTACTTCCTCAACTATTCCATCCTTTTTTTCTGCTCTACTGTCTCAATCTTTTCAGTAGATGCTTTTGTATAGATGGGTTCATCAGACACTTGCTTCTTTACCTCAAGGCTGCACTTAGGAGTATAAGTGGGAGTGTATGTTGTTGGTGGTTTCACATAATTATACCCAAAACCTGTCTTGGTTTAATACAACCTTTGGGAGTTTAAATAATTTTTCAAAATTTTCAGTTTGAATTTTATATTTATCAGCATATGTTTTAGCTATGGCAAAATCATAATGTGTTGATTTCAGTCTGCTCAAGAGATCATCAATTTGGTCTCTAGGTTGGTTTGCTCATGTTTTAATTATGAAACAATTTTTTATACCTCAATTATCTTTTCTTTTTGAGCTTGACCATTTTTCTTAAAATCAGTTTTAAAAAGATTGATCGATTCAACATCCTTCATGAGATCCAAATTGTGGTTTCTGTACAAGTTAACTTTAGCTATGCATGTAGGTGTACGGCAGGGTCATAAGTTACCTGAGTTGAGAAGTTTGAGCTTCAAGCCATTAATGCATTGTTGATGGGTATAACATCATCCACTTGGAAACTCCAGTCAGTCACTTCTTCTCCTGAGGCTACAGTTGTTGTATTTTTTTGGTTGAATGAAGTAGAAGAACCTTGATGAGTTAAGTGTTGTTGAGGGTTTGATAAACTTAAAAGTGGCGGGTTAGACTTTGGTGCTTTTCATTCCTAGGCAAAATATCCCAGCTGGTTGCAGTTGAAACATTTCACCTTGCTTTTGTTAAATCCAAATCCTAATTTTCTCGGCCTCAGGAATATTCTTTTGGTTCTCTACTGAAAGTTGTAACTGCTTGGCCCTAAAGGATATCATGGCTATCTGGTAGTTAATATCCACTTTCTCAAGGTCATCTGGATGAATGCACTTCAGATCTTTTTCAGAGAGTTGAAGAATTTGGTTTGCTCACTCACAAAGGCAGAGTTTGAGAGATATCATTGTGAAAAAGATAGTGAGGCCGGTTGATTCCATCTGCTGAATGATGATGATGATTAAGATTTAGCGGTTGTAGATTCAGGGTAAGTGATCATTGGTATCTGATGAGTCACCATAGGAGTTTGATAGAATTGGAAGTGAGAGTGATAGTTAACTTGCTCATGAAGGAGGACCATGAGAGGTGATGACTTCGAGGGATTTAAAGATCTGCCCAGTTATTGTTCATCTGCATCCATCTCCATCTGGTAAGCACTACGGATGTCGTATAACTTCTCAAAAGTCATTCTTTTAAGATTTTCAGTTCTTACGATGGACACAGTATAATCTGTCCATGCCTTAGTAAAGACCTCAAAAACTTTATGAGAACATCACTATTCTCCATCTTCACTCCAGCTTTATTGAGAGAGTATAAAAGTTGAACATATCCATGGTATGTAGCAGTCATGGTTTCTCCCCTTGTGAAACTAAAATTCTCAAACTTTTGTTTCAAGACATCTCTTTTGCTTTCTTTCATATCCTCCATTTCTTCAAATCTAGCCTTCAATGCTTCCCATTACTTTTGAGTAGTTGTGAATTTCTTGAGGCCATGCATGATGTTATTGGGTATGCTCATTCTGACCATCCATAGAGACATTGTATCACATCCATCTTCTTCAGATATTCATCTGAGTACTCTGTAGGAACTTTAGGGATCATGACTCCACCTTCACCAGTGGCTTGGACCATGGGGACATACAGTCCATTCAGAATAGAGAGCCATAGTCTTATGTCTTGATTCCTTATGAAATCCTCCATTCGGATTTATCAGGTATCGTAGTCATTTGGTGTAACATGGGAGGTTTGTTCTGAGTTCCACTCTCCAAATCATGTTGACTAGAAATGGCTATGATAGTCATTTAAGAGGGTACAAAGGTATGAAGAAATGTGGTGTTTGATAGTGTGATCAAAGGAGGAAATATGTGATTTGTTAAAAGATAACTTCAAGCAAATCAAGAGCCAACGCTCTGATACCACTTATTGGATCGGTTTGGTTTAGATTAACAAGAACTTCTTCTAGTAGCTAACATATGCAAAATTTAAGTTAACTACTTACTATCACAACATATATACTTTGAGAAAATATAAATGCACAAGTTGTTGTTTCAAATTATTCACTTGATTAATCTTTTAAGTACAAATGATACGATCGACAAATAAAACCAAGTGGCTAAAAAGCTTGCTCTATTATACATATGTCTGGATTTTATACTATGAAATCCAAAAAATAAGAAAAACTATTTTACGTTCAAAATGTACAACAAGACAGACAATCCACAAATCAAAGTTAGGAAGCTTCAGTATTATGTTGTCTCCAAAAGAGAGAGCATAGCAACCGTCGGTACAGGCAGTCTTGTCTTGTGTAGCAGATATCAGCGACTCATGGAGTTCACTACTTATCAGCAGCATTCGATTGGTAGCTCATCATTAAAAGGCTGATCGGTAGTTGTTGAATATATGCTGATCGACAGTCATTTAGCATAATCAGTTCAGCGATGGATTGAGCACTTCACTATATTCGGTAGTTGGCAAACAGTGCTGAAATCCTGAGTTTTGGGTAGCTTCATCATTTTCATTGATCAACTTGTTTACTAGATTGCTTGCTTTCATGGTTGAAACATCATTAACTCATCGTGGGAATGGTTCATCTATTGTGTCTGCTCTTGAGGATTAATTTCTCAACAAAACTGAGTTGAGTTTCATTTGTGATATCACTAACGTAACATCAGTATGGGATCACTGAATTTTCTAGTTACCACTAATGTTAACTATTTATAACTTCTGTGTTTATAAAATATGTACTTATTATAGCCACTAATATCTTATTTACAACCTAAATATCTTATACTTCTTGGAACTATCAAGGCTATATGTACTGAAATACCATGGTTATATCAAGAAAAAAAATATATATAACAAAGGTAAGTCCAATTGGTGTTTTAAGGTTAAAAGCCAATCAGTCTAGTGCTGTTGAAAGTAAGAAAATGGTTGGAATGTGAAAACAATGATTGAAATGAACAAATATTGCCAACAATGAATACAAGGTTAGAAAATGGTTGGAATGTGAAAACAATGATTGAAATGAACAAATATTGCGAACAATGAATACAAGGTTAGCAATCACCTTATTTGAATATTATTTTATTATCAAATAGTACTTACTGCATACTTAAATAAATTACTTATAACTTTTTTAATATGTTTTCTATAATATAATCCATTCATATTTATAGGTTCAAAATTCACATACATGTTAAAGATTTTACTGGTTTTGTTACACTAACTCTATTTGATCGTGATGCATTTAAGCTTCTTAAAATAACAACGGAGGAGTTAGTGGACTTAATTTAATTTTGTTCCTTTTTTGTAAATAATTTAGTATGGGAAAACCAAAATCTCTACATTTACCTTTGTTTTCAGCAAATTTGATTTAGAAAAGAATTTTGAGTTCTATAGCATCTCAAAACTAACCAACGATACTTCTATACTTTGTAAACTTGAGAATAAGTTTGAAGTTGGACAAGTAATGAAATTTTATATTTTGTTGGCATTTTAATGGAGGGTGTTTGACTTTCATACATCAATGTTGTATTTCTTATTTCATGTACTTCATTTGTTTTAAAATACCTAACATGACAATTTCATTATACATAAACAACATGTCGATTCTTGCCTTAGCATTGGAAAAAACAAATAGCATCAAGGTTAGTATTTTTATTAAAAATCTTTAAAATAAATTTTATCATACCAATGTTTATAATTTTTTTTTTGAACGGCAAATGTACGACCCTGCTTCGTAGGTAGGTGTTATCTTAATCGGGCCCACCTATGCGTTTCCCAGCCGGGACATCACCCCCAACCCCCTCAGGAGGAAACTCATTGCTAAGAAAACCCCCTAGCTCAACTCTGAGCATTTTGCCCAGAGTGAGACTTGAACCCATGACACTCTTTGTAAGGATTCCTATAAGTCTGATGCAGCCAATACATTCAAAGTCTCTCTGCAAGCATGCACTAAAGAACAGAAGAAGAAATGCTTCAGAGGTTTCACACCATGCACTAGAAATATTCTTAGTGTAAAATCATCCGAAGCCAAGACCAAAATCTTCTGAAGCCAAAAGTGAAGTCTTCCGAAGCTTCAAAGACAAAGTCTTCCGAAGCCAAATAGTGAAGACAGATTTCTTCCGAAGACTTTTAGAAATATGCCTTTATCTGATGTACTTTACCATAAAGCTGGACCACCTTTCCGCTGCTACCCTGTAAAGTCACCAACTTACATGAGTTGTGAAAGGTCCATGCTTTTGGTAACTATGCATTGAGGTCTTGAGTCCATGCTATCTACTTTATGTACTTTTATCCTTTTTGTAATATATTAGGATGTGAGCTATGGCATGTCATAGTCACAAGTCAAAAGGCAGATCTGCCTTTTGACTCTACATGTGATTTTGTAGTTGTCTAGTCAATTGTATCCAGCTGGCCTTCAAAGTATGGCCGGCTGTAGGATGTAGTATAAAATGTCTCAAGTACTTGTAACTTTTTATCGATGCTTTGTAACGTGTAATAGAATTTGAGAAGCAATATACAGCATTCTTGAAAACCAAATACTTGTGTTGTTTTGCAATCTTGTTCTGTCTCATATTTACTTGTGTTCTTAGCATCTTTCATTAACAAGTTAACCAGTTCCCTATTTGATCTGTTAAGTGTTCTAAGCAACTCTCCTCATTGTGTTGTTGTGTTGTAAGTGCATACCCTTCACCGGTCCTGCATTTGGTATCAGAGGATTTCAGGCTCTTGATATAAGATCTCACCATCTTAAGATCCCTCACACACACAAAATACTTAACAACACAAATGGCAGCTATAACCAAAGCTGATATGGAAATTGGAACTACGACAAAGTCTCTACTGATCCACTCCTGAAGACTTTGATACTCGGTGTCAAAGAATGGAAGGCTTCATCAAGTCTCAAGACTCCAGGATGTGGGACTCTGTTGTTGAAGGACCTTACATACCAAGCATCATTTCTGCTACTGGTAGTGGTATGATTCCTAAGGCTGTGGCTGATTACTGTGAAGCAGATAGAAAAAGAATAGAGATTGATCAGAAAGCCATGACAGCCCTTCAAACTACTCTTCCAAACTCCATCTACAGAGGCTTCAAGAAGTGCAAAACTACCAAGCAACTATGGGAAGCACTAAAGCTGATGTATGAGGGGTCTTCTAAAGCAAAGGAGAACAAGAAGGATCTCCTAAAGCAGGAGATTGAAAACTTCACCTTCAAGGCAGGTGAAACCATGACTCAACAATACTTCAGGTATGTTGAGATTGTGGATACTCTAATGGATGTTGGAGTAATGATGGGTGCGGATAGTATATATATTTTGATAAAGATTTATTGCACAGATTCAGTTTTAATTGGTTGTTACTAATACTAAACCACACACACAAAAGGCAGTGTACCTGTCGTGAGGTAATATAGTGTTGGTAAGAACCGAGTATCAATCCGTGGACACACCTAGCCTACTCAACAAACTTGATATTTGACTATCAGATTTGGTTTTTGTTAAAGAAAGTGATAACTTGCATTTGGAAAGATTTTTAGGGTTTAAAAATAAACAATAATAGAAAGAAAGTAAACTAAGAATTGAAGCATTTGGATTTAAAACCAGGGAATAAAAGTTATCATCTTAATTAGACTCCACTTATGTAATTGTGATGAATTGGTGGTGTGATTTAAAAATATTGATTAATGTAATTATGTTAATTTTTATAAAGATGAGCCGGCGCGATTTCTCGTCTATCCTGCTGCCGTAGTGACTTCATCCTGTCAGGCTGAGTTTACTGCTCAGATCAAAGCCCTAGTAATGTAGGTGAATCTTTAGTGACCTATTTGACATACGATTTCTGAAAACATAACTTAATGTTAAAAAGAGAGTTGATCAGGTTCCTTCCTAACATACCATTAATTTTAGAAAACCGTAACAATTACTGAAGTTTCCGAACTAATAAAAGGGAACCCGCAAATGATCAGAAAGTTAAAGTGATATGATTTCTAATAACCATTTTGTAAGGATTCCTGAAGTCTGATGCAACCCAAAACAGCTTAAGTGTCTCAGCAAACATGCACTAAGTACTGAAGTGAAGAATGCTTCGGAAGTTTTACACAAAGCATTAGAAAATACTCTAAGTGTAAAATCTTCCGAAGCCAAGACCAATATCTTCCGAAGCCAAACATGAAGTCTTCCGAAGCTTCAGAGACAAAGTCTTCCGAAGCCTCATCCTATGAAGACAGATTTCTTCCGAAGACTTTTAGTACACATGCTTTATCTGATGTACTGTTCCATAAAGCACCTTTTCCGCTGCATCTCTGTAAAGTCACCAACTTACATGAGTTGGTGAAAAGGGTCATGCTTTTGGTAACTGTACATTGAGGTCTTGAGTCTGTAACTTTCCACTTTATGTACTTTATCCTTTTTGTATTGTAAAAGGATGTGAGCTATGGCATGTCATAGTCACAAGGTCAAAAGGCAGATATGCCTTTTGATCCTACAATTGATTTTGTTTGTGTCTAGTCAATTGTATCCAGCTGGCCTTCAAAGTATGGCCGGCTGTAGGTTGTAGTATAAGTATTTCAAGTTCTTGTATCTTTTCTTAATGCTTTGTAACACTTGTAAGAGAACTTGAGAAAGCAATATACTGCCTCCTTGAAACCCAACTCTCTTGTTCTGTCTCTTTACTTACTTGTGTTCTTAGCATCATACTTGGTTACCCAGTTCACTGTTTGATTAGAGATTAGTTATTCTCCTCATTGTGTGTTTGTGTTGTAATTGTAGTTAAGCCCTTAAACGATCCTGCAATTGGTATCAGAGCTTTCCAGGCTCTTGATATAAGATCTAACCATCTTAAGATCCCTCACAACACACAAAAGCTAAACTCTTCAAATGGCTGCCATCTCTAAGACTGATATGGAGACTGGAACCATGAACAAATCCCCACTGATCACTCTTGATGATTTTGACACCTGGTGCATGAGGATGGAAGGCTTCATCAGGTCTCTTGATTCAAGAATGTGGGAATCTGTTGAGAATGGACCTTTCATACCCAGCACCCCTTATGCTACTGGTGCTGGTATGATTCCTAAAGATGTGGCCAACTACTCAGATGAAGATAGAAAAAGAGTAGAAATTGATAGGAAGGCCATGACTGCTCTTCAGACTGCTCTCCCAAACTCTGTATACAGAGGCTTCAAGAAGTGCAAGACAGCCAAACAGCTGTGGGATGCACTGAAGCTGATGTATGAAGGCTCCTCTGAAGCCAAGGAGAACAAGAAAGATCTTCTGAAGCAGCAGTTTGAAAATTTCACCTTCAAGGCAGGTGAGACCATGACTCAACAATACTTCAGGTATGTTGAGATTGTGGATACCCTAGTGGATGGAGGAGTTCCTCTTGAGAACAGGGACATTGTAAGGAAGTTCATGTCATCACTTCCTAGGCAATGGACACACTATTGTGTGGTGATCAAGAGGACTGAGAACCTTAAGACTCTTACTCTTACAGAGTTGTATGGGATTCTCAGTGGATACCAGATGGAGATGAACATGCAAGGTTCATCTGGCAACTCCAACAATCAAATGGGTTCAGCCCTTCATGTGGTTGAAAGGGACAGCATAGAACCTCAGCATCATCTCTTATGCTACCCTGACAACTCACAAAAGGGTCCTTTCATCACCTTCCCGGAGACACCAAGGGAGAACTTTACTCAAGGAAGCCCATTCCAAGAGACAAGTTCTTCTCAAGCCTTTGTGTCTGCAGATGAAAGCTGTGGGAATTATCTCTTCACTCTTGAAGACCTGGACTGTATCCATCCAGATGACCTGGAATACATGGAGATAGTTCAGCAGATGGCTCTCCTCACTCACAGAGCCAAGAAGTTCTACAAGAGGACAGGAAGAAGATTCCCAAGCAATGCTACCAGCAGCAAGTTTGGGCTGGATAAAAGCAAAGTTAAGTGTTACAACTGTAACCTTATGGGTCACTTTGCCAGGGAGTGTAAGGCACCTAAAACAAATGGGGGCCAAACACAACCCAGACCAAACTTTGCTGACAAAGCTCCTCAAGCTGAGAAGACAAAGCAACATGCTGCTGTTGCTGTTGAAGAAGGAGGCTTTGACTGGAGTTTTCAGGTGGAGGATGCTTTTGAACCTGTTCTGAACCTGTTGAAGAACAGGTTCAAAAGCAGAAGATTCCTACTTTGAGGCTGCTGTTGCTGTTGAAGAAGATTCCTACTGAGGTGGACACTTCTGAACCTGTTCAGGATGTCCATATGGAAGAGGCTCTCACTTTTGCAAGTGATTACATCATTAAGACCTCAACCATGGCAACTCAGCCCATTGGCATCTCAACTGAGGCTGCCAGTGAGCAGAGGAAAACCAGCAGCCAAGAAACTCAAGCTGGTGGTGAGAGAGAGGACTTTGGTCCAATCATCTCATCCCCCAATGAATCTTCTGATGAAGATGAGGGGAATTTGAGGCTAAAGGTGCAAAAACTGTCAAAAACATGCACCTATTTAGTCTCTAAGGTCAGTCACTTGGAATCTCAAGTGACTACCTTACAAAACAGGGTCAATGATCAGCAACTACAGATTTCATATCTGCAGGAAAAACTAGCTGGGAGACCTTTAAGAAGAGCTCAACCAGGAACACAAGAACCTGTGGAAGTGATTGACTTATCCTCTAGCACAACTATGCAAGTGGGTGATGCTACCAAAAAGGGGGAGAAAGTTGTTACAACCACAGAACCTGGGAGTTCTTCAGAGAGAATGGACATAGAGGACTCACCATCCTCACTTGCTGTTGTGCATTCTCAGCAACTTCCTCAAGTTCACATTAATGTGGACTCTATAGACTCTCTCATCAGGAGTCTATTTGAGGAAGGCATACCAAGGGCTGTTTCATCTCCACCTCTGGGAACTAACAATCAAATCATAAGGTGGAGGTATGATGATGACAGAAGAGCCCTTATACTTCAAAGAGTTCAAGGCCAACAAGAAGTTTTTCAATTCCAAAGCCTGAGCTTCTATGAAAGACTGGATTTAGTCAACCTACCACTTGTCAACCCAAGCAATTCAAGACAAGCTGATAGGCTGGCTCAAAGAATCCAAGACAGGATCATGGCAGAGTTTTCTCTAAGAAGGAGACTTAGGGAATCAGGCAATGTCATCGGTCAACTGGATGTTGAGGTGGACCCTAAGATTAGTTTCATAGGGGAAACCTTGACTGAAGGCCCAGTGACAGAACCTGAGACCCCTGTCTCATCATCAACAACTGCTGCTGAGGTCCAAACTCCAACAGAGACACCTGCTGGTGAAGGTGTTTCTCAGCCTCTCTCTGGCCAGAGCATGGAAGCTACTCCAAGCAATGAAGGCCAAGCCTCAATCCTCCCTGAGTCACAAAGGTCTGTTGGTGACAAAGGGAAAAGGATAATGACTCCTGAGGAAATTGAGGAGGAAGAGAGAGAGAGGAAAAGGAGACTAAGGGGAGAAAGCTCCACTGGGTCATCTAGCTTCATGCAAGCTGCAATCAGGGCTGCCCCCAGACCAAATACTCAGGATGATGAGTTAAGGGCAGTCAGGATAACTTACTTACAGACCAGGAACTATGATATTGATGATATCATCTCCCTCCCCTTAGAAGAACTGAATGAACTGGCTGACAGAGAAGTGTCAAGAGAGTTGAAGGAGAAAGAAGATGCAATGATACTTCTCCAACTCAAAGAGGAGAAGAGACAGAAAAGACTCTACAAGCATGCTCCTACTCTCTCACCAGTTCAAGAAAGTCCTGCACAAGAAGATGTGGTTCCACAAGAACCTCAGGTAGATAAAGAAGAAGATAGGATCAAAATGATCAACTACCTGAGTGCCACAGGCTTCTATCAGGCAGATGCACTTCTCCCTTTATCCTATGACTTTATTGAGTTTGAGTATTTAAAGCAACTTGAACTTGAGCTAGTCAAGGAAAGAAAGACAACCAAAAGGAAACTAAGGGAAGAAGCTGCAAAGTCAAGGGCCACCATTCAAAAGAATGCAAAGAAGTCTGCTGACAGACAAAGAATGGTGAGCTTCTTGAAGCTGTATGGATTCTCCGGAAGGAGACTTGGCCCCATGGCTCTATCCACTATGGATGAGCATATTAGGGTGATCAAGCAGAAGATTAAGAGTGGAGAACTTATTGACTTGCACTCTCTTCCAAGTCAAGTCCCACCTGAAGTGGAGGTCAAGTTTGAGCAACCAGAGACACCTCAACCAGCACCTCCAGCTGAGCCCCAGCAAGCTTCATCTTCTGATCCTAGGCAGGGTCAAACTCCCTCTCCTTCTGAACCTGTGAGGGAGGAACACCCAACTGAGAAAGACACTGATGATCAACCTGGTGCTGCAGACCAGTCTTCTCAGTTAAAGACAACCAAGAGGAAGAAGAGGATGGCTTCTAAACCAAAGACAAAGAAGAAGAAGCCAAAGTCATCTACCTCTGCACCTCAGGCTGAATCAGATCAACCTGAGGAAGTGCATGATGAGGCAGCCCAATCAACTCCTATTCAAGTGGCTCCTCTAACTAGTGAGACACCCATCTTATCCTGGACATACTCTACCAATCCAGAGAGATGGACTGTTATAAGAGATCAAGGTGTTGAGAATGTCTACTCATGGCAAGACATAATCAACTTACCTCTGCATGATCTCTTTGAGATGAGAAGATATTATGAAAGTCTTGATGATCCTGACCATCTCATGAAGAAAGGAATGGTCCTGATTGTACTGAAGACTACCAACATTTGAAGATCTTCCAAGTGTTTTGGTAGCATCAGCCTAGGGGGAGTTTGTAAGGATTCCTGAAGTCTGATGCAACCCAAAACAGCTTAAGTGTCTCAGCAAACATGCACTAAGTACTGAAGTGAAGAATGCTTCGGAAGTTTTACACAAAGCATTAGAAAATACTCTAAGTGTAAAATCTTCCGAAGCCAAGACCAATATCTTCCGAAGCCAAACATGAAGTCTTCCGAAGCTTCAGAGACAAAGTCTTCCGAAGCCTCATCCTATGAAGACAGATTTCTTCCGAAGACTTTTAGTACACATGCTTTATCTGATGTACTGTTCCATAAAGCACCTTTTCCGCTGCATCTCTGTAAAGTCACCAACTTACATGAGTTGGTGAAAAGGGTCATGCTTTTGGTAACTGTACATTGAGGTCTTGAGTCTGTAACTTTCCACTTTATGTACTTTATCCTTTTTGTATTGTAAAAGGATGTGAGCTATGGCATGTCATAGTCACAAGGTCAAAAGGCAGATATGCCTTTTGATCCTACAATTGATTTTGTTTGTGTCTAGTCAATTGTATCCAGCTGGCCTTCAAAGTATGGCCGGCTGTAGGTTGTAGTATAAGTATTTCAAGTTCTTGTATCTTTTCTTAATGCTTTGTAACACTTGTAAGAGAACTTGAGAAAGCAATATACTGCCTCCTTGAAACCCAACTCTCTTGTTCTGTCTCTTTACTTACTTGTGTTCTTAGCATCATACTTGGTTACCCAGTTCACTGTTTGATTAGAGATTAGTTATTCTCCTCATTGTGTGTTTGTGTTGTAATTGTAGTTAAGCCCTTAAACGATCCTGCAATTGGTATCAGAGCTTTCCAGGCTCTTGATATAAGATCTAACCATCTTAAGATCCCTCACAACACACAAAAGCTAAACTCTTCAAATGGCTGCCATCTCTAAGACTGATATGGAGACTGGAACCATGAACAAATCCCCACTGATCACTCTTGATGATTTTGACACCTGGTGCATGAGGATGGAAGGCTTCATCAGGTCTCTTGATTCAAGAATGTGGGAATCTGTTGAGAATGGACCTTTCATACCCAGCACCCCTTATGCTACTGGTGCTGGTATGATTCCTAAAGATGTGGCCAACTACTCAGATGAAGATAGAAAAAGAGTAGAAATTGATAGGAAGGCCATGACTGCTCTTCAGACTGCTCTCCCAAACTCTGTATACAGAGGCTTCAAGAAGTGCAAGACAGCCAAACAGCTGTGGGATGCACTGAAGCTGATGTATGAAGGCTCCTCTGAAGCCAAGGAGAACAAGAAAGATCTTCTGAAGCAGCAGTTTGAAAATTTCACCTTCAAGGCAGGTGAGACCATGACTCAACAATACTTCAGGTATGTTGAGATTGTGGATACCCTAGTGGATGGAGGAGTTCCTCTTGAGAACAGGGACATTGTAAGGAAGTTCATGTCATCACTTCCTAGGCAATGGACACACTATTGTGTGGTGATCAAGAGGACTGAGAACCTTAAGACTCTTACTCTTACAGAGTTGTATGGGATTCTCAGTGGATACCAGATGGAGATGAACATGCAAGGTTCATCTGGCAACTCCAACAATCAAATGGGTTCAGCCCTTCATGTGGTTGAAAGGGACAGCATAGAACCTCAGCATCATCTCTTATGCTACCCTGACAACTCACAAAAGGGTCCTTTCATCACCTTCCCGGAGACACCAAGGGAGAACTTTACTCAAGGAAGCCCATTCCAAGAGACAAGTTCTTCTCAAGCCTTTGTGTCTGCAGATGAAAGCTGTGGGAATTATCTCTTCACTCTTGAAGACCTGGACTGTATCCATCCAGATGACCTGGAATACATGGAGATAGTTCAGCAGATGGCTCTCCTCACTCACAGAGCCAAGAAGTTCTACAAGAGGACAGGAAGAAGATTCCCAAGCAATGCTACCAGCAGCAAGTTTGGGCTGGATAAAAGCAAAGTTAAGTGTTACAACTGTAACCTTATGGGTCACTTTGCCAGGGAGTGTAAGGCACCTAAAACAAATGGGGGCCAAACACAACCCAGACCAAACTTTGCTGACAAAGCTCCTCAAGCTGAGAAGACAAAGCAACATGCTGCTGTTGCTGTTGAAGAAGGAGGCTTTGACTGGAGTTTTCAGGTAGAGGATGCTTTTGAACCTGTTCTGAACCTGTTGAAGAACAGGTTCAAAAGCAGAAGATTCCTACTTTGAGGCTGCTGTTGCTGTTGAAGAAGATTCCTACTGAGGTGGACACTTCTGAACCTGTTCAGGATGTCCATATGGAAGAGGCTCTCACTTTTGCAAGTGATTACATCATTAAGACCTCAACCATGGCAACTCAGCCCATTGGCATCTCAACTGAGGCTGCCAGTGAGCAGAGGAAAACCAGCAGCCAAGAAACTCAAGCTGGTGGTGAGAGAGAGGACTTTGGTCCAATCATCTCATCCCCCAATGAATCTTCTGATGAAGATGAGGGGAATTTGAGGCTAAAGGTGCAAAAACTGTCAAAAACATGCACCTATTTAGTCTCTAAGGTCAGTCACTTGGAATCTCAAGTGACTACCTTACAAAACAGGGTCAATGATCAGCAACTACAGATTTCATATCTGCAGGAAAAACTAGCTGGGAGACCTTTAAGAAGAGCTCAACCAGGAACACAAGAACCTGTGGAAGTGATTGACTTATCCTCTAGCACAACTATGCAAGTGGGTGATGCTACCAAAAAGGGGGAGAAAGTTGTTACAACCACAGAACCTGGGAGTTCTTCAGAGAGAATGGACATAGAGGACTCACCATCCTCACTTGCTGTTGTGCATTCTCAGCAACTTCCTCAAGTTCACATTAATGTGGACTCTATAGACTCTCTCATCAGGAGTCTATTTGAGGAAGGCATACCAAGGGCTGTTTCATCTCCACCTCTGGGAACTAACAATCAAATCATAAGGTGGAGGTATGATGATGACAGAAGAGCCCTTATACTTCAAAGAGTTCAAGGCCAACAAGAAGTTTTTCAATTCCAAAGCCTGAGCTTCTATGAAAGACTGGATTTAGTCAACCTACCACTTGTCAACCCAAGCAATTCAAGACAAGCTGATAGGCTGGCTCAAAGAATCCAAGACAGGATCATGGCAGAGTTTTCTCTAAGAAGGAGACTTAGGGAATCAGGCAATGTCATCGGTCAACTGGATGTTGAGGTGGACCCTAAGATTAGTTTCATAGGGGAAACCTTGACTGAAGGCCCAGTGACAGAACCTGAGACCCCTGTCTCATCATCAACAACTGCTGCTGAGGTCCAAACTCCAACAGAGACACCTGCTGGTGAAGGTGTTTCTCAGCCTCTCTCTGGCCAGAGCATGGAAGCTACTCCAAGCAATGAAGGCCAAGCCTCAATCCTCCCTGAGTCACAAAGGTCTGTTGGTGACAAAGGGAAAAGGATAATGACTCCTGAGGAAATTGAGGAGGAAGAGAGAGAGAGGAAAAGGAGACTAAGGGGAGAAAGCTCCACTGGGTCATCTAGCTTCATGCAAGCTGCAATCAGGGCTGCCCCCAGACCAAATACTCAGGATGATGAGTTAAGGGCAGTCAGGATAACTTACTTACAGACCAGGAACTATGATATTGATGATATCATCTCCCTCCCCTTAGAAGAACTGAATGAACTGGCTGACAGAGAAGTGTCAAGAGAGTTGAAGGAGAAAGAAGATGCAATGATACTTCTCCAACTCAAAGAGGAGAAGAGACAGAAAAGACTCTACAAGCATGCTCCTACTCTCTCACCAGTTCAAGAAAGTCCTGCACAAGAAGATGTGGTTCCACAAGAACCTCAGGTAGATAAAGAAGAAGATAGGATCAAAATGATCAACTACCTGAGTGCCACAGGCTTCTATCAGGCAGATGCACTTCTCCCTTTATCCTATGACTTTATTGAGTTTGAGTATTTAAAGCAACTTGAACTTGAGCTAGTCAAGGAAAGAAAGACAACCAAAAGGAAACTAAGGGAAGAAGCTGCAAAGTCAAGGGCCACCATTCAAAAGAATGCAAAGAAGTCTGCTGACAGACAAAGAATGGTGAGCTTCTTGAAGCTGTATGGATTCTCCGGAAGGAGACTTGGCCCCATGGCTCTATCCACTATGGATGAGCATATTAGGGTGATCAAGCAGAAGATTAAGAGTGGAGAACTTATTGACTTGCACTCTCTTCCAAGTCAAGTCCCACCTGAAGTGGAGGTCAAGTTTGAGCAACCAGAGACACCTCAACCAGCACCTCCAGCTGAGCCCCAGCAAGCTTCATCTTCTGATCCTAGGCAGGGTCAAACTCCCTCTCCTTCTGAACCTGTGAGGGAGGAACACCCAACTGAGAAAGACACTGATGATCAACCTGGTGCTGCAGACCAGTCTTCTCAGTTAAAGACAACCAAGAGGAAGAAGAGGATGGCTTCTAAACCAAAGACAAAGAAGAAGAAGCCAAAGTCATCTACCTCTGCACCTCAGGCTGAATCAGATCAACCTGAGGAAGTGCATGATGAGGCAGCCCAATCAACTCCTATTCAAGTGGCTCCTCTAACTAGTGAGACACCCATCTTATCCTGGACATACTCTACCAATCCAGAGAGATGGACTGTTATAAGAGATCAAGGTGTTGAGAATGTCTACTCATGGCAAGACATAATCAACTTACCTCTGCATGATCTCTTTGAGATGAGAAGATATTATGAAAGTCTTGATGATCCTGACCATCTCATGAAGAAAGGAATGGTCCTGATTGTACTGAAGACTACCAACATTTGAAGATCTTCCAAGTGTTTTGGTAGCATCAGCCTAGGGGGAGTTTGTAAGGATTCCTGAAGTCTGATGCAACCCAAAACAGCTTAAGTGTCTCAGCAAACATGCACTAAGTACTGAAGTGAAGAATGCTTCGGAAGTTTTACACAAAGCATTAGAAAATACTCTAAGTGTAAAATCTTCCGAAGCCAAGACCAATATCTTCCGAAGCCAAACATGAAGTCTTCCGAAGCTTCAGAGACAAAGTCTTCCGAAGCCTCATCCTATGAAGACAGATTTCTTCCGAAGACTTTTAGTACACATGCTTTATCTGATGTACTGTTCCATAAAGCACCTTTTCCGCTGCATCTCTGTAAAGTCACCAACTTACATGAGTTGGTGAAAAGGGTCATGCTTTTGGTAACTGTACATTGAGGTCTTGAGTCTGTAACTTTCCACTTTATGTACTTTATCCTTTTTGTATTGTAAAAGGATGTGAGCTATGGCATGTCATAGTCACAAGGTCAAAAGGCAGATATGCCTTTTGATCCTACAATTGATTTTGTTTGTGTCTAGTCAATTGTATCCAGCTGGCCTTCAAAGTATGGCCGGCTGTAGGTTGTAGTATAAGTATTTCAAGTTCTTGTATCTTTTCTTAATGCTTTGTAACACTTGTAAGAGAACTTGAGAAAGCAATATACTGCCTCCTTGAAACCCAACTCTCTTGTTCTGTCTCTTTACTTACTTGTGTTCTTAGCATCATACTTGGTTACCCAGTTCACTGTTTGATTAGAGATTAGTTATTCTCCTCATTGTGTGTTTGTGTTGTAATTGTAGTTAAGCCCTTAAACGATCCTGCACATTTCTAGTTCATTAGTCATGGATTTATTATGAAGACCGGTTTCGTGAATGAAAGTTAATCATACGGTTTTCAACCTTGTATGACAATCACAATCACAAACCATAAAGTTATAACTTCCCGTTCAAATGTAGATGCTACCCATCAATAGTTTTCCCAAGACCACCATAACAGTAACATAATATTTATCACACCATTAGTTCATCAAAAATTACATATGTTTCATCCGATTAGGATGATAAATAGAGTTAAGCTCATAATGAGCTTTAAAATAACAACAGATAACAAAGAAGATAGATAAGTGATCATTGGTGAAATGGAACAATCAAACTGATAATCCACAATGGATGACGTTTAGGTGATCCCAAGCTTCTTCCAACTGTTGTATGCACCTCCCGAGCCTCCGAATGATCTTGAAGTCTTGATTCCCGAGAGAATTCAGCAGAGTAAGTCTCCCACCAAAGCTTGCCAAAAATGGTGAGCTTAGGCTTCTATTTATAGGCTTTCCGGAGTGTTTAAGCACGGCCCCGTGCTTAAAAGGCACGGCCCCGTGCTAGTACAATGCTTACGAAAGTTGGTCGCCTCGTACATGCAGGTTGTGTCGGGCACGACCCCGTGCTAAATGGGGCACGGCCCCGTGTTGGAGGTGGGGCACGGCCCCGTGCCTCATGGGGCATGGCCCCGTGTCTACTTTTAGGGGACAGTACTTTTTGTCCTGTCAGATGTCCAAGCACGGGGGTGTGTTAATTTAGCACGGGGGTGTGTTTCTAGCAAGGCATGGGGGCGTGCTTAATGAGGCACGGCCCCATGCTTGGAGTCCAAAGCTCGGATTACTTCAATTTCTTGTAAAATATACTCCTTTTGTCCATCTTGCCCTTTTAAGCACCTGAAAACACAATTTAACACTTTTAAGTACATTTTCATCATTTTAAGGAAAATATTAAGGAATAATTGATGTGCTTTTGATAGGTTTTTATCTATAATTTGGAGCACATCAAACATCCCCACACTTGAACTTTGCTTGTCCTCAAGCAAAAATCACTTAAAATGACAATTCTATCAAAACCCAAATAAATCAAATTGTAAACATGTCTTTCGAGAAATACGCAAGTAAATACTATTTTCATCCAAATATAAATATTCTAAGCAGATGTAAAATGATATCCTAGCAAGCAATAGGTTGGTTAGTAAAGATTATTATCATGTAAAAGTCCACACTTCTCACAAGATGCACTCACACTCGGCTAAATATATGGAGTCATAATCAAGATTAAGTATGACTAATACACTCAATTGCCTAGTATGAATACGTGTGAAATCATATGCTTGTTAAGGGATCAAATCTCCACCTACTTAGATATTTATTTGCATAAATCATTAGGTCTTTGATGGGTTGTAACTTGGCTCGGGCTCGGGTATGGAATATTTGGAAGGAGTGGCTAATTGCTAAAGACGACGGTCTTGGCTTATTTTTCTAACATAAACTACAAGGAAAGCAATAAAGGTTCCCTATACAATACTTCAAGCTAGAAGGGATATGCTAGCTTGAGGAATCGTTTAAGGTCAGATTGTCAAGACCGTATTTTGCTTTCAAGAATCGCACTTCATCTTTTACCCGAAGATACACAAAACTTTCCTTTCTCAAGGATCGTTCGGCTTGAAGCCTAATAGCACCCAATCGGATTAATTCTGTGTATTCGTATTGAGATTCAGTTTGATTCTTTTTGCATTTTCCATTATGGGACCAATTTCCACAATTCGGGCATCTTTCATATCTTTTTGCCCGTCTCTTTATAGCACTTTTTGAAATCCCACAAAATGGCGGAACTTGTTCCTTTTTTCGCCATTTCTTTCTTGCGTCAAACGTGAGATTGAAAATTTGTTCGCGGATTTCCGGGGGAAGTCCGGGTTTTGCGTGATGAAGGCAACAAAGCAAATTGAAATCAAAAGAATGCATTCCAATTCTTTAAGGTCTGCCGGTAAAAGACCAATTTTTTTTATTTTTTATAAGCCAAAAACGTGTCTTTAACGAAAACGGGTTTTGTTGAAGGCTTTTTGGTTAAGTGACTTGGTGACTCGGGTGACTGGAAGATAAAAATGTTTAAGCTCAACGGGGCTAACTAGGGTTGACGTTCGGGTAAGGAAAATTAAAGACAATGGTTGGGGCTTGAATGGTTAAGGTTTCCTAGTGCCTAACTAATTTTTATGCAACAAATACTAATTAAGGTCTTGAAATGTATACCAAAAGCAAGTTCTAATCACACGTATAATATGGCACCCTCAATTAAATCCAGAATGAAAGTAGAATTGCAATTTGCAAAAGCTTGTTTAAGGCTCAAAAATAAACTCACATACGGATGAAATTGGGTAAAAGTGTTACATTTTACATGATTAAATATTTTACTAGATTATTGCTTTTAAGAATATCACAAAAAACCTTTTCAATTTTATTTGGACGTCATGGATTTACTTCTTTATTTCCCGAAAACGTATATTTATAATTTGGTTTATCAAAAATTATATTAAATTTTTGGTTTCTTGTCACAAAAATTATTATTTGGTAAGTGATCTTTTCTTAAAAATTTTAATTTGGACCTTTTTAACAAAGTCAAATGCTGCATTACTCCCATCCCCACACTTCAAATTCACATTGTCCTCAATGTGATTAACATATTCAAGATTTAGAAAGGGTAATGAAATAACTCCCCTAAAAATGATGAATTTTTCACTTGTGTTTGGTTGCCCTCGCGTTGTTAAAATCCTCGGTATAACCTGAAATGGCACCAATTTATTGAAAGCATTAAAATCCTAAACACACAAAATAAAAACAAAACGACATAAATTAAAAGATAGATTGGCACGAAACAACTGTGCCAGGGCCCCAAAAATGATACGGTTTTCAAGGGCTTTGTGGTGGGATATCCCCCCACTCGTGGTACATTCGGTTCCTGATGTACGTGACATCGTTGCTCAGGTCATCGACTCGGGAGTGCAGATTTTCGACTCGGTTGAAGGCTCGTTGGGCATATTCAAATGATCGCCTTGCATGGTCGCTGGTGGTTTGGATTGACTCATAAAGGTCTAACATGGTTGGGAATTCCCTTGTTCGTGAACTTGAAGATCCAGCTCCGGCTCCTTCCGGCTGTATCGGCATGTCGAGGTCCATGATTATTTCTTCGGGATCCGCTGGATCCCAGATTTGTCCCTTCATATCCATGAATCTCGGCTGCCCATTTGGTAGGCTTGTCACCATGTATATACTTGTACAAATTCTCAAGTCTAACAGTCCCGGCATCACTCCTACGGTTCCTTCAGTGTTATAACGATAGCTTTCATATAAGTTCAAAATCCTGCTTCCTCCAAACATGGGTGTTGGAGCACCTGCAATCGCATTCCTAGCAAAAAGATTACAAAACAAATACCCAATATTACATGGCAACTGATTAACCATACAATATAAAATAAACAAGTCCCTCAAATTAACAACTCCCTCGCTTTGACCACGAGCTGTTATGGAATGACTGAGTAACCGATGAATGTATGCAGCAGCGGGTCTCGTATCTGACTGCTTTTTGTTTTGCTCGAGTTGAACCCTCTGGTTCCAATGCGCTCCCAAAATGCTTTCCTCATTGCACCACTTTCCGCGTCTTTACTTTCCTCGTCCGGGAAGGTATGATACGACGGCATTCCAGATATTGCCTCCTCCTCCATTTCTTGTTCCGTGTATATTCCAAGATAGACACCGAACAAGGCAATGGATGTTTTATGCCAATTCCCAGCTAGCCTGAATGAAACTGCACTTTCATCCCAAGGGTCAAAGTCTTTCATGCTAAATTTAAAAGATGCTAAAAATTCAAGAGTTAGTTCATAAACGGAAGGTCTATTTTGTGAGAATAAACGTTTCCACTGAACACTTAATAAATTATTATATCTTTCTAGTTGTCCGACTGCCGCTAGTGTTTCTTCATCTGCTTGTAAGTGGGATCTTTCGACCCTTTGTAGCAATCTTTGAAGTCTATCATGACACCATCTCTCGCGGCTCCCTTCAAAATGTAAGTAGGGATGATCCATGATCCTGAAAATTTAAAAATAAGTTAATCTTGACAAGACAAATTTCTTAAGCAGTTTCATGATGTTAGTGAAAGTTTTATGTTTTTCAAGACATAACATCATAATGATTCAATTCATGTTCAAAAATAGTTAAGAATTTATCATCCAAGGAAATATTTTTGAACATGGGGGTGCGCTTTGTAAAACGTGGGGGTGCGGTTAACATGTTTAGGCATGAAATCTTGACTCGAGCAATCGTGGTTTTGTTTGTAAATCGTTGATTAAGCATGAGTTTAACATTTTCTTGCTTTAAAAATCAAAGATTATACTTTAACATTTTAATCATTTGTTAATAATTCAAGATACTCAAATATATATATTGTTTTACACCACTTGAAAATTCTTGTAACTTGAACATGATTAACAAAGGTTTCACCACGAACTATGAAGATAGTCTTGTTAACAATAAAAGAAAACAACTAATTAACTAACTAAACATACTAATATCTAACTAAACACACTAATTAACACTAATCTACTACAAGAATAAACATGAACAAGTAGGTTAAAAGCATTCATCATTCCATAACACGTTTAAGAGCAAGTGTTTACACATAATTGCTAGGATTTCGGTTGTTTAGAGACCTAATCACCTAACTAAATGTAAATGACTTTCATAATCATAGGAATTAGCATACTAACCTCTTGGCCAATTATTCTTGCAAGAACACTTGAAAAGATGAAAGAAAAATGGAAAACAAGATGGAATTGAAAGTGGATACGACTTTGCAGGCAAATTAGTTCGGTTTTTATCATGCAAAATTGATGGGAAACAAGACAAAAGGCTGAAAAATGTCAGGTGGTGTCATGTTTTGTCGAACACGGGGGCGTGCCTCTTTAAGCACGGGGCCGTGTTCATGTGTATTGTTCGGTTTCAGTCTTTTGTTGTTCCGTTTTTCAGTTTCGCGCGTTATGTAGTTTTCCCAGTTAAGTTTTATCACTTCCAAATCATCAAAAAAGATACGAAAATAGTCCTATAGTTAAATAACATAAGCCAAATTGAAAATTACATTCCCTAGGATCCTACGGTTACACGATACGTTAAAATCCGAGAATCTGAAACAACAAAACCAGACTCTTTAACGCGCAACAGCGCACTTAACACATCACGGAATGCTTCTAAAAGAAACCTCCACACATTTCGTGTGGAAGGTTCGGCATGGGATAGTGAGAAGTGCGGTTGCTCAATTCCGCAAGCTGCCGGTTAATGGAAATGAGTTCCTCGCTCATCTGTTGAACTTTTTGGATATGTTCAGCTAAACGTTGGGAAGCAACGAGGTTCATTTCAGTCAATTGCTTGATTAGTTAATGCATTTTGAAGAAATATTCTTGAGTCGTCGGCTCTCGCGTTTCAGAACGCGGTTTCTTCGCAGGATTCCAGTTTGAGCTTCCGTGCCTTGATTCTTTCATTTGTTTCAGACGTTTTTGAGCAGGAGTAAGTGTGATGAAAGAATGGAACAAGTGTGGTATTTATACACAGGTCGTGAAAAGTGAACACGGGGGCGTGCTTGGCTAGGCACGGCCCCGTGCTTGTCAAAATTCATCTTAAATTCGACCTACAACGTTCCAGAGTCGTCAGCGGAGATCGTGGAAAAATTTTGTCAGAGACACGGGGGCGTGCTTGATGAGGCACGACCCCGTTCTTGTGCTTGTGAAGTCCTAAAAATTGCTAAAAAAGTAAGAAAATTTATGTACAGGTGCCGCGTTTAAGTTTCGGGTCTTCGGCATGACCCTTCCCCACACTTAGTGTTCGTTGGGGTGGAGGTTTAATTCTTCCGAAGGAATCTTGGTTGGTCCATCGTTATACGGTTTCAAACGATGACCATTTACTTTGAAACTTAAACCCACGTGGTTGTAAATTTCAATGACACCATTCAGAAACACGTTTTTGATTGTATAAGGTCCAGACCAACGTGATTTCAGTTTTCCGGGAAATAAACGTAAACGAGAGTTATACAGTAAGACACGTTCTCCCACATGAAATTGTTTTGTGCTCTTTAATCGAGCGTCGTGGAATTTCCTTGTCTTTTCTTTGTAAACCCTAGCGTTTTCGTACGCTTGTTCCCTCAATTCCTCCAATTCGTGAATTTGTAGGAATCGATTCTTTCCTGCAAGGTCTTAGTCCAGGTTTGCTGCTTTAAGTGCCCAAAAGGCCTTGTGCTATAGTTCTACAGGTAGATGACACGACTTCCCATAAACTAGTTTAAACGGTGTTGTGCCGATGGGAGTCTTATAGGCTGTTCGAAAAGCCCATAATGCATTATCTAACTTGGTAGACCAGTCCTTGTGATTTTGACCTACAATTTTCTCAAGGATTCGTTTGATACCTCGGTTAGTGACTTTGGCTTGCCCATTCGCTTGTGGATGGTAAGCAGTTGTAAAGCGATGGTGAACTCCATAACGTGCCATTGCTCTTTCAAGCTGATTGTTACAGAAATGAGTTCCTCGGTCACTAATCAGAGCTTTGGGGGCACCAAAACGAGAAAATATTTTCTTAAGGAATTTGACAACGTTTCTGGCATCATTAGTAGGCAGGGCTTGAGCTTCAGCCCATTTTGAAACGTAATCGACTGCTACCAAGATGTAACGATTGCCAAATGACACCGGGAATGGCCCCATGAAATCGATACCCCATATATCAAATATCTCGCATACTTGAACTGGTTTTTGAGGCATCTCATCCCGTGTTGAGATATTGGTTGCTCTTTGACATGCATCATAGGTGCGTACCATGTTATGAGCATCTTTGAAGATCGTGGGCCAGTAAAATCAAGAGTCGAATACTTTCTTGGTTGTTAAGGTCGCTCCATGGTGTCCTCCTGTGGGTCCTTCATGACAGTGCCTTAGAATTTGTTCTGCTTCACTTCCATATACGCATCTTCGAATGAGTTGGTCTGCACTGATTCTGAAAAGATACGGGTCCTCCCAATAGTAATGTTTGATATCAGTAAAGAACTTCTTTTGCTGATAAGTCATTCCTTTGAGAAGGATTCCGCTTGCTAAGTAATTTGCAAAATTGGCGAACCAAGGATGTTCATCGATTGAGGATTGAATGTGCATAAGGAATTCGTGAGGAAAATTGTCGTTTATTTTGGCTTCCTCAGTTTGTGAAGGACTTGAATCCTCAAGACGCGAAAGATGATCAGCCGCTAGATTTTCCGCTCCTTTCTTATCACGAATTTCGATATCAAATTCTTGAAGCAGAAGAATCCATCGAATTAATCTCGGCTTAGCATCTTGTTTGTTGAACAAATAACGAAGGGCTGCATGATCGGTGTAAACAATTGTCTTTGAAAGGATGATATACGAGCGGAATTTGTCGAGTGCGAAAACTACCGCAAGAAGTTCTTTTTCGGTGGTAGTGTAGTTTTCTTGTGCGTCGTTTAGGGTTTTGCTGGTATAATGAATTGGGTGAAATTGCTTGTCTTTCCTTTGTCCTAATACAGCTCCTACCGCGAAATCGCTTGCATCGCACATGAGTTCAAATGGTAGCGTCCAATCTGGGGAAACCATGATTGGAGCAGTTACCAGTCTCTCCTTAAGCAATTTGAATGCACTAATGCATTCATCATAAAATACGAATTGCGCGTCTTTTTCTAGAAGTTGAGTCATAGGTCGAGCGATTTTTATAAAAAAATTTTAATGAAACGACGGTAGAATCCTGCATGTCATAGGAAACTTCTGATGTCTTTCACGGTTGTGGGATGCGGAAGTTTAGAAATAGTGTCGACTTTGGCTTGATCGACTTCAAGCCCTGCTCGAGAGATTTTGTGTCCTAACACTATTCCTTCCGTAACCATGAAGTGGCACTTTTACCAATTTAAAAAAAGGTTAGAGTCTTCACATCTAACCAGCATCTTTTCCAGGTTTTCAAGACATTGCTCAAATGAGTTTCCAAAGACGGAAAAATCATCCATGAAAACTTCCATTGAGTGTTCAATCATGTCATGAAAAATTGCTACCATGCATCTTTGAAATGTAGCAGGAGCATTACACAATCCAAAGGGCATTCGCCGATAAGCAAATGTGCCATATGGACAGGTGAATGTTGTCTTCTCTTGATCTTCGGGAGCAATAGGAATTTGAAAATAACTTGAGAAACCATCCAGGAAACAATAGAACATTTTTCTAGACAATTTCTCAAGCATTTGGTCGATGAAAGGAAGAGGGAAGTGATCTTTCCTTGTGGCGTCATTGAGTTTGCGATAGCCTATGCAAACTCTCCATCCTGTAACTGTACGAGTGGGAATAAGCTCATTCTTCTCGTTAGTTACAACAGTTATTCCTCCTTTCTTTGGAACAACTTGGACGGGACTGACCCAAGGCGAATCAGAAATAAGGTAAATCAAAGCGGCATCTAGCAGTTTGATTACTTCTTTCCTCATCACCTCTTGCATGCTTGGGTTTAAACGTCTTTGAGGTTGAATGACGGATTTGAAGTTCTCCTCCATCAATATTTTATGAGTGCAAAAGGATGGATTGATTCCCTTGATGTCCATGATTTTCCATGCAATTGCTCGTTTGTGTGCCTTAAGCACATTGAGCAACTTGTTCTTCTAATCAATTGATAAGGCGGATGAGATTATGACAGGAAGTTGAGATGTGTTTTCAAGAAAAGCGTATTCGAGATGAGATGGAAGTTCTTTGAGCTCTAAGACTGGAGGGTCTTCGATAGAAGGTTTGGCTTTTGGTTCTAAGTCTTGCTCAATGATCTCAAAGGCTTCTTGATGAAATGATGTTTCATCAACTTCAAGTTCTAGAATGATTTGGTTCTCATAGATGGGTTCAGTGATTTGTACTTCTATTAATTGAGTATTGCAAGCTTCATTTTGAAGGGTTTCCTTCAAATGATGGCTTATGATCAAATCGCAAGCATCAACGTAATAAAGTGAGTCATCATGATGTTGAGGGTGTTTCATAGATTGGCCTATATCGAAAGTTACTTCCTCCTCGTCTACTTTAAGCGTAAGTTTTCCTGTACAAACATCAATGAGGGCTCCAGCAGTCGTTGAGAAAGGTCAACCTAGGATAAGAGGAACATGTGTTGCTTGAACAACCCAAGGAATTTGCCATATTATGCCTCCATTCTTTGTTGTCTCAAACGACCTGGATATAGAGGTGGTGGAACATAAGGTGGTGGTGGAACGTATTTCTTTGCTGGTTCTTCAATAACAACAGGTTGCTTTTGCTTATCACTCGTATTACTTGGAGTTTCAGTTTCTACTTCTTCAAGGATGGGTTGTAATGCGGGTGCATCACCTTGAGTGGTTTTGCCACTCCTGGTGGTTATGGCTTTGACTTGAGCATTAGGGTTTGTCACAATGTTGCTGGGCAAAGCTCCTTGAGGTCTTTCAGAGAGTTGTTGTGCTATTTGACCTACTTGGTGCTCTATGGTCTGTAATGATGCTTTGTTGCTTTTGATGTCAGCTTCATTTCTTTGGAATCTCTCCTCATTTCTTCGATTAGATTTCCGGATGTACTCATCTGTGGCTTGTGTGGTTAACAACAATTGCTGCAATAAGTCTTCCATTGATGATGCTCCACGGTCTTGGTTACTACTGCTTTGACCTTGGTATGGTGGTTTCTGTTGCTGGTAAGGTGGCCTTCGGTTGAATCCAGATGATTGTTGGTTACTGCCAGCATCTCTGTAATTCGAGTTGCTTCTCCAATTTGAATTGTATGAGTTGTTTGGGCCTCCTACGTAATAATGCCTTGTGGGCACTCGTTGGTTTTGTGTGAATTTCCACATGTGTTGCCTCGTGTTGGAGTTTTCTTTAGCTCGCTTTTCAATTGTTCAAATTTTTTGGTTAGAGCTTCTAATTGGGCTGCAATTAGGGTTTCAGAGTCCTTGATGAATACCCTTAGAACTGGGTTTGGTTCTTAAGGGATTGTAAGCAAAGCTCTTCTTGGCTGCTCTTTCTAAGGCTTGATATGCTTCTGTTGGCGTGACACTTCCGAAATCTCCTCCCGCACTTTGGTCTACCGCTTGCTTGTGAGCTCCGCTGATCGCATCGTAAAAAGTTTGACATTGCAGCCACAGATCAAGTCCGTGATGTGGGCATCTCCGAAGGAGACTTTTATATCTCTCCCATGCTGCGTGTAATGATTCATCGTCGTCTTGGCGGAAACTTGTGATGCTGCTTCTTAGTTTGGCAGTGCGATCGGGTGGAAAGTATTCAAAAGGAATTGTTTAGCCATTCCCGCCCATGTGGTGCTGGAACTAGGCGGAAGTGAATCAAGCCAATCGATGGCTCGGCCTCGAAGTGAAAATGGAAAAAGTCTTAGTCGAATGGCGTCGTCTGAACAGTTATTGATTTTGAAGGTCGCACAGATACGAAGGAATCGTAAGATGTGAGCATTAGGATCTTCGTCTTGTAACCCATGGAACTGAACAGAGTTTTCTACGAGTTGGATAATACTAGACTTAATCTCAAAATTGTTGGCCGCTATTGCTGGTTGGACAACACTAGACTCATAACCATCTATTGACGGTGTGGCATAGTGTGTCATCTTCATTTCCTCGTCTTGGTTAGCCATGTCTTCTTCGGATAGTGTATCTTCCAAAATGTCTTCTTCAATGACTGGTGCTTCTTGTTGTGGTCTTTTGCGCAATTTTTGACGGAAAAGTCGTTTGGGTTCCGGAAGAGGCGGAACAAGTTCAGAACTAGACGAGTCGGACATACACTAACTTAAGGAAGCATAAACTAACTAAGGCTTAAAATGAATCAGGCAAAAATAACTAAACTAACTAAGGCAAACTACCTAAAAATAAAAATGAAGTTTAAACAAAATTATATTAACAAGTTATATGCAAGATAGTCAAAAATTTAGTTTGTCTTTCAAACTGCCGTGTGTCCCCGACAACGGCGCCAAAAACTTGATGGGTGCGGATAGTATATATATATTGATAAAGATTTATTGCACAGATTCAGTTTTAATTGGTTGTTACTAATACTAAACCACACACACAAAAGGCAGTGTACCTGTCGTGAGGTAATATAGTGTTGGTAAGAACCGAGTATCAATCCGTGGACACACCTAGCCTATTCAACAAACTTGATGTTTGACTATCAAATTTGGTTTTTGTTAAAAGAAGTGATAACTTGCATTTGGAAAGATTTTTAGGGTTTAAAAATAAACAATAATAGAAAGAAAGTAAACTAAGAATTGAAGCGTTTGGATTTAAAACCAGGGAATAAAAGTTATCATCCTAATTAGACTCCACTTATGTAATTGTGATGAATTGGTGGTGTGATTTAAAAGTATTGATTAATGTAATTATGTTAATGTTTATAAAGATGAGCCGGCGCGATTTCTCGTCTATCCTGTTGCGGTAGTGACTTGATCCTGTCAGGTTGAGTTTACTGCTCAGATCAAAGCCCTAGTAATGTAGGTGAATCTTTTGTGACCTATTTGACATACGATTTCTAAAAACATAACTTAATGTTAAAAAGAGAGTTGATCAGGTTCCTTCCTAACATACCATTAATTTTAGAAAACCGTAACAATTACTGAAGTTTCCGAACTAATAAAAGGGAACCCGCAAATGATTAGAAATTTAAAGTGATATGATTTCTAATAACCATTTCTAGTTCATTAGCTATGGATTTATTATGAAGACCGGTTTCGCGAATGAAAGTTAATCATACGGTTTTCAACCTTGTATGACAATCACAATCACAAACCATAAAGTTATAACTTCCCGTTCAAATGTAGATGCTACCCATCAATAGTTTTCCCAAGACCACCATAACATTAGCATAATATTTATCACACCATTATTTCATCACAAATTACATAAGTTTCATCCGATTAGGATGATAAATAGAGTTTAGCTCATAATGAGCTTTAACATAACAACAGATAACAAAGAAGATAGATAAGTGATCATCGGCGAATTGGAACAATCAAACCGATAATCCACAATGGATGACTTTTAGGTGATCCCAAGCTTCTTCCAAGTGTTGTATGCACCTCCCGAGCCTCTGAATGATCTTGAGATCTTGATTCCCGAGAGAATTCAGCAGAGTAACTCTCCCACCAAAGCTTGCCAAAAATGGTGAACTTAGGCTTCTATTTATAGGCTTTCCGGAGTGTTTAAGCACAGCCCCGTGCCTAAAAGGCACAGCCCCGTGCTAGTACAATGCTTACAAAAGTTGGTCGGCTCGTAAATGCAGGTTGTGTCGGGCACGACCCCGTGCTAAATGGGGCACGGCCCCGTGTTGGAGGTGGGCCACGACCCCGTGCCTCATGGGGCACGGCCCCGTGTCTACTTTTAGGGGACAGTACTTTTTGTCCTGTCAGATGTCCAGGCACGAGGGTGTGTTAATTTAGCACGGGCGTGTGTTTCTGGCAAGGCATGGGGGCGTGCTTAATGAGTCACGGCCCCATGCTTGGAGTCCAAAGCTCGGATTACTTCAATTTCTTGTTAAATATACTCCTTTTGTCCATCTTGCCCTTTTAAACACCTGAAAACACAATTTAACACTTTTAAGTACATTTTCATCATTTTAAGGAATATATTAAGGAATAATTGATGTGCTTTTGATAGGATATTTATGTATAATTTGGAGCACATCAAGTAACTCTTGAGAACATGGACATTGTAAGGAAGTTTATGTCCTCTCTTCCTAGACAATGGACACATTATTGTGTTGTTATCAAGAGGACTGAGAACCTTAAGACTCTTACTCTCACAGATTTGTATGGTATTCTTAGTGGCTACCAGATGGAGATGAACATGCAAAACTCATCTAGTATCTCTAGTAATCAACTGAGTTCAGCCCTCCATGTGGTTGAAAGGGAAAGCATTGAACCACAGCATCATCTTATATGCTTCCCTGACAACTCATAAAAGGGCCCTTTCATCACCTTCCCAGAGACTCCAAGGGAAAGCTACACTCAAGAAAGTCCTTTCCAAGAGACAAGTTCTTCTCATGCCTTTGTTTCTGCTGATGAAACTTCAGGCAACTTTCTCTTCACTCTTGAAGATGTGGACTGTATCCATCCAGATGATCTGGAGTACATGGAGATAGTCCAGCAGATGGCTCTTCTCACTCATAGAGCCAAGAAGTTCTACAAGAGGACAGGGAGAAAGTTTCCAAGCAATGCAGCCAGTGGAAAGTTTGGGCTGGACAAAAGCAAAGTAAAGTGTTACAACTATAACCAGATGGGACACTTTGCAAGAGAGTGTAAGGCACCAAGGAAAAATGGTGACCAAGCACAAACTAGACCAAACTACACTAAGAAAGCCCCCCAGAATGAGAAGCCAAAGCAGCAAGATGCAGTTGCTGTTAAAGAAGGAGGCTTTGACTGGAGCTTTCAAGTAGAAGATACATCTCCAAACCAAGCACTCATGGCAGACCACGATGAAGCCAAGGTTTTGGAACATCTTTGCACTCCTGGATGCATTGCTAAAGTAAATAGATACAGGTCTTATAATTTAGAAATGAGATCTAACCTTGAGTCTTTAAATATTTTAAAAGCTGATTTTAAAAGAGCTGAAAATGATTATAAACAAAAGATAGAGGACTTAGATAAAACCATTTCAACTCTTAAACATGAGCATACAAACTACAAAACTCAGATCAAAGTTCTCATTACTAAATTAACTGAATGCCAGGCTAAGCTTGTGATCAGCGAAGTGCAGGATCGGGTTTGTCACTTAAACACTTGGATTTCTCTCAAACTCAATTAAATAACACTCGGATCAGATGAAGTAGAGTCTTTTATAAGAGTTGATAATATTATAATAAGTAACAACGAACACAAAGAAATAATTTTCAAGGCACTTGTATATATTACTTCTCAACTCAAAGTATTACAAGACTCTTACAAGCATGGAACATGAGTTACAATGAGAAACTACATATACTAGATCCTACAGCCGGATATACTTGATACCAGCTGGAAACCTAAGACTAAAGCATATACTACACTGCTAAAGTTAAGGTATCTTAGATAAAGTATTATCTAAGATATGGTAGTCATGACATGTCCATGACTTACCTTTTGTCACCAACTAAAGATGGCAACTGTACTAACTTATAAAGGTAAACAGTGGAATAAAGTATGGTCAACTACATGGCTTTTGAGAAAACGCCATGCAGTATCTCAGAGGTCTGCAGCGGAGTGTCAGGGAGACCATACTTATGTCCACTGGATAATAGTGGTGTCTTCCGAAGGTAAGTTGGCTTCGGAAGAACAAGTTCTTCCAAAGCCACTTATACTTCGGAAGAGGCTTCTATACTTCCGAAGCTTGAGGTCTTCTATACTTTGGTAGTTGACTTCTGATCTATCATTCTAAGTCTTGATCTTTGAAAGTAAGTTCTTTGTCTTTGGAAGTTGGAGTTTTCCTTCGGAAGTTAGTTTTACACTTTGTCTTCAGAAGAGCTCCTTTTTCCTTCGGAAGCTCCACACTTAGCTTCAGAAGTCCTTTATTAGTTGTACCAAAATATTCTAAGTGATTTGGTTTTGGTTGCATCAGCCTTTCTAGATCCAACAAACTCTCCCTAGGCTGATGCTACCAAAACCTCACTTGTTTCTGCTTCTCAAAGCTTTCAACACCAAGGACAGAAGATATTTGTCTGTTTCTTTGTTCTTCCCTGAAGTGGTGCTGAGAAGCTTGTACAAGTCGTTAGTGGATAGGAGATCCAGTCTATCACTCTGAATGACATGTACCCTCTGTTGCGTCCCCCTGAAAAGAGTTAGTTGACGGGAGTTATAGTCATACTCCCATCTAACTATGGATTCAAGTTCAGGACATTCAACCATTTGTAGAAAGGCTTTACCGTTGGTTGTTGATCCCTTCCTTTTCTCCTCCTCTCTCAGTTTTAACTCTTCTTCAACCTTGGTCCTAGCGGCTAGCTCGGCCATATGAAGAATGCCTAGATGATCTCTGATATGAGTAGCTACATCAAAGTTTGAAGGGTTGGAGAATGGCTTCTCTGCTAACTCAGCAATATCAAATCTGCTTAAGTGTAAAAGAGATGAGGCAATTAGTCTGTTGAGCTCTCTATTTTCTCTTTCAAAAACAAATTTGTGAGAAGAGTCTTCGAACCTCCACTGGATGATCTTCTTCCTAGGTGCAAGAGGTTGTCTTGGCACCCGGTCACCTTTCTTGGTATCCAGCAGAGTCACCAGCCTTCTCCTTAACTTCTTTTCTTCCTCATTCAAAGTGTCTAATTAAGGCCTAGGAGATTTGCAGCTTGGTCCAATGTTCCTCTGGGCAGATCAAGAAATTTATCTCTAGTGAGGGAACATGGGGATCCATCAACATAAGTCAAATTGACTGAATCCACCTCACAGGAGATGTCGCTCAGGGTTGTGCAATTTATGAGCTTTCTCTTGATTTCCTTGAACCCCTCTAAGGAGAGATGTTTAGAAGGCTGAGGGGATGGTTTGATGGGTTGTTAGGTAGGTTGAGGTGTTTGGGTTCTTGCTAGTGTTTTGGGTTGGAGGATGGGTAGTTTAGGTGGTTGAGGTGAAGAGGTTGGTAGGGGTGATGGTGTAGGTTCAGAGGTGTATGGTTCAGTGGTTGGTTCAGTTTTGATGGGGAATGGAAAGGGAATTGGTTCAGGTTGTGGTTGGGTTTGAAGTTGGGGTTGAGTAGTTGATTTGTAGATCATCCCCTGTCCCCTTCTGTACATCTACTTCCTCTTCCCCAAGCGAATGTCAGCCTTTATGTCACTGACATGTCGCTGGAGGGTCTTTTCAGACATAGGACCCACCTGCCTGCCAGAGAAGCCATGAGCTCGGAGATAGCTCTTCATCCAGGCCTTCTCACTTATCTTCTTGGCAGCAGCTAGCCCTGCTTCATCTTCCTTCTTCTTCTTCAGCATCAGCTTTTCCCTGGCAGCTTTCTTTCTCTCTTTCTCCATTTGATCTTGCTCTTTGTTGAAGAGCCATAAGATCGTATCATTGTTGTGTGGAGATAATTCTTCTAGAGAGAAACGTCTGGAGGTTAGGAAAGTTATCCTTTCCCTCCTGAGCTACTGATCAGCTTCTCTTTCTTTCCTCTCCCTTTCTTCTTCTAAGGCCAACCTTGCTGCCTCTTCTCTTTGCTGTTTTTGTAGCAAAGTTGCCTTTTCCAACTCAACTAACTCCAATAGTGGTAGCAGGAGTACATCTTCACTCGCAGCTCCTAGACTGACAAGTCTATCAATGATCTCTACTCTTCTTCTATTGTTGACTGCCTCCTGGTTAGCTGCAGCTGCTTTGCTACTGGCAGCTAGAAGTTTTTTAGTAGGAAGCTCTTCCTTGGTCATCTTCCTCTTTCCTTTGATGTCTTCGGAAGTGCTAGACTTTGGGGGTTCTTGGATGGAAGGTCCAGGTTGAGTAGTAGAGATGGAAGCTGGAGTTAATGCTGATGTTTGAGCTAGGGGTTGGGTGAGAAAATCCTCCCTATTAACCTTAGATGCAAGTTCTAGGATTGCATATGTGACTATTAGATCATCGGATAAGGAGAATAGTCCTTCCGCAGCTGCAATCTCAGCTTCGGAAGATTGAAATTGTTCTTTCGAGGCTTTGACTTGTGCTTCGGAAGTCTGTGAGAATGCACTATTTGTCCCTACTATCTCAGTTGCTGGGCCATCAGTCCTTGTTTCCCTTTCAAAGTTAATCTCAGGTTCCACTTGGAACTTAGGTTGACCAACTTCCTCAATAGTGGTAGAAGGTGCATTTAACCTCTGAAGCTCTTGAGCTCCGAAGTAGATCACAGACAGATCAGGACTTGCCTGTTCAATAAGAGATTCCAACAGGAACTTGTTGAAGAACCTATTGAGATCTTGGAGCATCCTTTGATCCATTTGAATTACAACTGGAGGAGGCTCAGGAAAAACTGAAGCTTGTTGCATAGGATATTTTGAGCTTAAGGAAGTGAGAGCTTGACTTTGTGGCTCCTCTTGTCTTTGGCTTTGTCCCTGAACACTCTCCCCCTTTTTGGTAGCATCATCCTGAGAGCTTGATGAGCTAGAGGAAGAGGTCAAAGAGACCTGAATTGGTACGTGCCTAACAGATCTCTCAATCTGTTTCTCAGCTAGTTTGGCTTTGAGATTTTCAATCTCCAGTTTCTGAGTGGCAGACCTATCCTCTAAAGTCCTAACCTTAGATTCAAGATTTGAGATTTTAGAAAGTAGGTCTTCAATGGTGAGTTGCAGTCTTCCCTCATATTCTTTTGAAGAATCATGGGGAGATGAGGTAACATACCTTGTATGTTCATCCTCACCACCAGATGTGGTTTCTTGGCGCCCTGGTTTCCCTTGCTCAATGATGTCTCTTTCAAAGTCATCAAAGGGCATGGTTGCCGTAGATTCAGTCTCAGTAATGTTACCACTGTCCTGAGCATCCTTTGAGGCTCCTTCAGTAGTGGCAGTTGAATCTACATGAGTCCCCTCCACATCAGTGGGACTCACCTCAGTAAAGGTTTGCTGATGGGGGCTAGAGATAAGAGATCTCTCTAGGCTCTGTTGATCCTTTAGAGGTTGTTATGGATCAACTTCATTGCCCTGAAGAGACATAATCTCTTCATCAGCTCCGATTAATAGGTCAGTAAAGGATATGGAAGTAAAACCTAGTGACCCGGGACTTTGATCAATGTCTAAAGGCATTGAGCCTGTGATGGGGCTGTCCCTTTTTGGCTACTCAGGAGAGTATAAAGACTCTCCCTGAGGGTTTTCAGCTTGGATTTCGGGCTCATGGGTCTGAGACTGAGGAGACTCAAGACCCATATTGAGGTCAATTGTGAAGGATGGTTGGATCTCAGGCTGAGGGGGAGCCCATTGTTCCACTCTAGCCTTTTTGGGTAGAACATGAGGAGCTTGTTCAATCAGAGAAGATTGAACAAGGGTTCGTTTGGGGCATCTTTGATAAGTGATGGTAATGGGTAGAGAAGGTAGATTTGGCAAAGTGAGGGTAGTTGCTGGTGTGGGTTCATCACCTGTGGGGTTAACAGGGATGTCACCAGGAGCCATGGGCTCAATCATACCTGGAAGAACTGCAGTATCTCTTCCGGTGAAGTTGGTGGACACTCTCTTCAAAGTTTTGAAGATGGTCGGCCTCATTTGAGGAACAATCAGAGCAGCTGCGCAAACAAGCTTGCTCTGGTCCAGCTCACAATTGATTATGTGCTGGAGAAACCTGGGATACATGAAGAATGTGTCCCGTTGAAGGTTTCCCATGAGATTGGTCAGCATAAATCATGAGTAGTTGAAGCGGAGGCTTCTCACCAAACCATGAACTAGGCACCCAAGTTTATATGGGATTTGATCCCATCCCCTAGATTTGTTGGAGAAGCAGTGAAGAACTACATGCAGCAGGAACTTCCAGTTGCAAGAGAAGTTGAATTTGTAGACGGTTGACCTGCTAACATCTCCACCATATCCCATTTGGATATACATGTTGTCCAGATCTGCTTTGGACAATTTTGTAGGAGCGCCCTCATCATGAAGCTCTAGATGCTCCTTGATGATTTGTTCAGAAATGACCAACTCCTGGGCACAGATGCTCGATCTTATGACACGAACCCCGTTTAGGGTTTCAATCTGACCGTTTGCCTAAAATTCAGACATATGATTTGAGTAAACCGTGGGGTTAACAGTCAGGGCAGTGTAGTAAGAGGATTGGGTTAGAAAGGAGATGATATCTGAGAAGTCAGCATCCCTTGAAGAGTCAAGGAGTGCAACTTGGTTGTGCTGAGGGTTAAGTGCCATTGAAGAAAGTTACAAGAAGATAGTTCGGAATTGGGTAGATTGAAGGTGAAGAAAGCTTTTAGGGCAGTAATTTAGGTAAAAAGGATGAAAGTGATTAGCCAGAGGTATTTAAACGGGTGGAATAGCGGTTTAAAAGAGGTTTGGATAAGATGATAGGAGGTTTCAGTGGATGATGTGACATGGGCAGTAAGGTTAGTCCATTTAAATAATCTGACATCATTAACAAAATCTTTACTTTTTACAGAGTGGGGCCCAAAAGATTTCCGTTACACAGTAAACTCTTTCTTCCGAGTATAAAGCATTTCCGAAGGTAATGTTCTTCCGAAGGCAAATTTACTTCCGAAGGTAAAGTTTTTACTTCCGAGAGTGGTCTTCTAGCGTTAGAAGAAGTCGTGTCCGTCCCGGACATCTGCAACGCCCTTCCCGCTTTACTTTTTTTTAATCTGGGGTGAAGGATGTTGCTTTCCGAATGGAGTGTGTTACAAGCTTCGGAAGTAGATCTGATATGAAATCAATCGCTTCTTTCGAGACTTAACAACTCTTCCGAGAAGAAAATTTTCCTGGGAGGAATTTGCTTCGGAAGATATGGAAAATATCATCCGAGGGTTAATTCCTCTTCAGAAGAATTCATACTTAGATAAAAAAAATTTTTTGAGAAAGACCTTTTGTAACAGGGCTTAGATTGTCTTGACATAAAACTTTACACATTAAAAATTTTCAAATGAGATAGACTAATCAAGGTTTATCATCCCAATAGCTGTAATGAGATATTTGAATCTTTGCTCATCAAAGGCTTTTGTGAACAAGTCAGCATATTGTTCATTTGAATCAACTTTGATTAGCTTTATAAGATTTTTCTCATGAATATCTCGAATGAAATGATACCTGATATCGATGTGTTTAGTTTTGGAGTGCTTCACTGGATTTTCAGTAATGGAGATAGCACTGTTGTTGTCAATGTGGATAGGAGTCCTCATGAAGTTGAATTCTTAGTCTATCATCTGGTTTTGAATCCACAGCAGCTGAGCACAGCAGCTAGCAGCAGCAATGTATTCAGCTTTAGCAGTTGATGTAGAGACACAGGATTGCTTCTTGCATTACCATGAGATGATCCTTCCACCAAAAAATTGACATCCACCAGATGTTGATTTCTTGTTGATATTGCAGCCACCATAATCACTGTCAGAGTAACCATAGAGATTGAAATCACTATTTCTTGGATACCAGAGACCTAGTTTAGGTGCTCCTTTAAGGTATCTAAGGATTATCTTGGCAGCAACTAGGTGAGACACCTTTGGAGTAGCCTGATATCTTGCACAAATACAAGTTGCAAACATGATATCGGGTCTACTTGTTGTGAGATACATCAGAGAACCAATAATTGCTCTATACTGATGTTGATCTGTATCCTCCCCCTCAGAGTCAGGGCAGAGATTGTGGTTTCTGGGTATAGGTGTTTTTGCTGCCTTACAATCTTTCATATCAAATCTTTCTAAGATGTCATTGACATACTTAGATTGACTGATGAAAAACCCTTCCTTCATTTGCTTCACCTGAATTCCAAGGAAAAAGTCCATTTTTCCCATGGAACTCATCTCAAACTTCTTCTTCATAATGCTCTCAAAGTCTTTACACATTTGGTCATATGAGGAACCATATATGATGTCATCAACATAGACTTGAACGAGCAAGATGTCTTTCCCATACTTCCTTATGAAAAGAGTCTTATCAATGGTACTTCTAGTGTAATCATTTTTCAGGAGAAACTGAGACAATGTCTCATACCACAGCCTAGGTGCTTGGTGCAGCCCATATAGAGCTTTATTCAATTTGCACACATAGTTCGGATGCTGTGGATCTTCAAATCCTGGAGGTTGGCATACATAGACTTCCCTATCTATATCCCCATATAGAAAGGCACACTTGACATCAAGCTAGTAGATAGTGAAATTCTTGGATGCAGCATAAGCAAGGAAGATTCTAACTGCCTTAAGTCTTGCAACATGTGCAAAGACATCAGTATAATTGATTCCCTCCTCTTGAGTGTATCCTTGAACCACTAGTCTTGCCTTGTTCTTGATAATCAAGCCTCTATCATCTCTCTTGTTTCTTAAAACCCATTTAATGCCTATAGGTACTTGACCAGATGGTAGCGAACATAGGTTCCAAACCTTTTGTCTTTTGAATTGAAGCAGCTTCTCTTGTATTGATTCAACCCAGCTACTATCTTTCAAGGCATCTTCCACCTTCTTGGGTTCCATTTGGGATAAAAAGCATGAGTACAAGCAGACATTCCCATTGTGAGTTTGTCCTTTTGTTCTCACACCTTCAGAGACTTCCCCTATGATGTTCTCAGCTAGATGAGTGTTGTGAATCCTAAGTCTAGGAATCACCTCCAGTTGCAAAGATAAATCCAAATTGGACATATTTTGCTCAGGAGCTTGAACACTTGGTCCAGCTGCTGTTTCGAACTCATTCAATGAGGACTGATTGAATGAAAGAGAAACATCATCATTTGTTTGTTGTGAAGCAGCATCAACAGTTGCCTGTTCCTTCAAGATGTTGCTTTCATCAACTTGGCGTTGTGCAGGGTCACCTGAAGAGGTTTGAGAGTCAACAGGTGAACCGCTTGTTGAAGCTCCATTATCTCTTGAGATGGTTATACTATCAGATCTGCCAATAGTGGGAACTTGATTTGCTACAGCTCTTGGCGAACTTGGAATAGGTCTGGGAAGCTCAAACAGTTGATAAGCATCAGAGTCACTTTGAGCACCTGTTCCAGCTGAAACATTCTCACAAGATGGTTTAGAATAGTTTGGAAACAATTCTAAATCAAATATATGATCAGGACCATTTCCCCTAACACAAGGAGTGTGCTCATTAACTACAATGTTGAAAGATTCCTCAAATTGTTGATTTTTAATGTTATAAACTCTATAAGCTTTAGAGTTAGGAATATCCAACAAAGATGGCATCATCCGACTTTTCAGCAAATTTTGCCAAATTATCTTTTGTGTTAAGTATGGTACACCTGCTGCCAAAGGACCTTAGAAAGCCAATGAACGGTGGCCTCTTGTTCCATAGCTCCTAAGGGATTTTTCCATGTGGCTTTACTACAAGGACCCTGTTCTGCACATAGCATGCAATGTTGACTGCCTCTGCCCAGAATGTTAGAGGTAGCTTTGAATCAGCTAACATAGTCCGAGCAGCCTCAATAAGTGTCTTATTCCTCCTCTTAGCAACACCATTTTGTTAAGGAGTTCTGGGAGCACTATATTGTCTGGCAATCCTTTTTGAGTTATAGAATGAGTCAAGAACGTGGTTCTTAAACTCAGTCCCTTGATCACTTCTAATTATTTTAACCTTGTCATCAATTTGATTTTCTATTATGAGAATAAAAGATTTCATAGTTTCAGCAGTTTCATCTTTGGTTCTTAAAAAGAATACCCATGTAAATCTAGTAAAATCATCAACAATCACAAGGCAATATGATTTCCTTCCAATTCTCATTATACTTGTGGGACCAAATAGATCCATGTGCAATAAGTGTAATGGAGTGGTGATGGAGTTAACAACTTTGGATTTATGAGATGCCATGTGTTGCTTCCCTTTCAGGCATGCAATAAAGTTATCTTTGCATAAAAATTCCTTTTTACGCAAACCATGTACCAAGTTATTTTTAGCCAATTTATTCATTGTCTTAAAATTTACATGACACATTCGTTTATGCCATAGTGTTGACTCATCATCATCAGCTTTGGAAAGAAAGCATGATACTTCTCCCATTAGGGAAGCATTGTTCATATCCAGCTAGTACATATCCCCTTTCCTGGGAGATCTAAGGAGCACCAATTCCTGAGGAATTGTCATCCCGGGTTTGAGAATTATGCACTTATGTTCTGTGAAGAGCATTTGATGCTTTTGATCACAGAACTGAGAAACACTTAACAGATTGTGTTCAAGCTGTTTGACAAAGTTGACTTTGTCAACTTTTAATTTTCCGTTGGATATACTTCCTCTGCCAGAAATATATCCTCCGGCCTCACCTCCAAACTGGACAGGACCTCCATCATAATGTTGAAATTGTTGAAGGAGAGATCTGTTCCCTGTCATGTGCCTGGAGCATCCACTATCCACAATCCAAACATTGTTATTCTTGTCATATGGATGTCCCTGCACATAAGATGAGATGATTAGTTTTGATTGGAAACTCAAGCCTTGTTGGTCTTGGGTTCTTCCAATGATAGTGACATAATTGAACCAAAATTTATGCATGGGGGTTCAATGGGTGTCTTTGAAGAAGAGGTTTGGGCTACAACATCTTCTTTGATCTTCCATTGCATCCCTTGGTTGATCATAGAGGATGAGCTTGTTGAAGCTTTTGCAGCTTGGCATTCTCCGAAGCTTCTTTCTTTTCGGAAGAAGCCTTCACCACCTTTTCTTCCGAAGCAGTCTTCTTCTGGGATGGTCTCAAGGGGACTCTTTTATTCTTTTGAGTCTTGATAGCTTTAGCTTCCGAAGCCTTTTTCCTTTCGGAAGAAGGACCTTCTTTCGAAAGCAGCCTTGCTTCGGAAACAAGCTTTCCCTTTTTCATCCCTTGAACCATTTGATATGGTCCAAATGAGAAACCTTCCCTGAATCCTTCCTTTTTAACATTATTTGCATAATGTGTGCTAGCAGGATTGTAGTAACAATCTTTGGCCAGGTGGTTTTGCAGACCACACATTATGCATGCAATGTTAATCTTTTGGGAATTTGAGGATTGGTGTTTCTTGTTCTTTTTCTCTTCATCAGCAACCTTTTCCTTTAACTTCTGATCCTTTGGTAGGATAGGAGTGCTGGTACTACACCCCTTTCCTGAATCAGAGTTTCCAACCACCTGGAATCCAGCTGAGATGAGTACACCCTTTTGCTTTGGGTCTATCTTTAGCTTAGACTCAGCCACTTTCTTGGTAGTTTTTCTGGCTGCCTTAGCTCTGCTTCTTCTAGCTTTGGTGGTCAGGGTTTGATCATCATTGCTCTGAGAGGGTATAATTACCTGGTTCTTCCCTGTGATGGTCTCCATGGTTGCATAATTCTTTGACTCATAAGAAGGTGGGTCAGCAGATGGAACCTCTTGCTCTTCAGTACCACACCTTGGTTGTCTTATAGACTCATAGTAGTGTGGTGGAGAAATTTCATTGGTTCCCAACCCACCTTTGTTTTGGTAATAAAGTTTTGAGTGAGAGGATGATGCAAGAATGGCTTGGAAGTTTTGCTTGGAAATAGCATACTTCCCGGCTTGAGCCTCAGCTGTGACAAGCTGGGCTTGAGCCTCAGTCAATTTGGATATTAAATCCTTTATTTGAGTCTTATAGTTTGTGTGTTTGTGTTTTAATAGGGACACAATTTTCTCTAACTCTTTAATTTTTCTTTGATAGTCAGATTCAGCCCTTTTAAAATAAGATTTTAAAACATTTAAAGACTCAATATCAGATTTAATCTCTATATTGTAGTCCTGATACAATTTAACCTTAGCAATACAGGCAGGAGTACAGAGATGTTCATATACCTTATTTTCATCTGTTCCAGCCATGAGTGCTTGAGCAGGAGTCACATCATGTACCATGAAGCTCCAGTCAACTTCTTGAGCCATTGCAGATGTTTCGGTTGACTTTTCGGTAGGCTTTGGTGTAGAGGGATGTATGGAGACCTGTGGGGTTCCCAGATTAGACTTGGGAGCCTTGCATTCCCTTAAAAAATGACCAAGTTGGTTACAGTTGTAACATTTGGCCTTGGTTTTGTCAAACTCAAATTTGCTGTTGATTGGATTCTGGGGAAATTGCCTTCCAGTTCTCTTAAAGAACTTCTTTGCTCTGTAGGTTAATAGAGCCATTTGTTAGACTATGTCCACGTATTCCACGTCATTTGGGCTGAAGCACTCTAGATCATCAAAGCAATATTGATAATCATTTGAGTGTCCACTTCCTGAGACAAAAGCACAGCTGTCCTGAAAGGAACTTTGCTGAGCTTGTTGAGACCTTGGAGTCTCAGGAAATGTGATGTATGGCCCAGAAGAACAAGATGGCTGCTGGCTGTAAGTCAGGTATTGTTGAGGCTGGGAGGTTCCTGAGCCTTCAGCAACCATTAAAGTGTTGCTAGCAGGAAGACTCAAGGGTCTGCTTGTCTGATGACCTCTCTTACTCTCCATTTCCAAACGGTATCCATCAAGGATGCCATAGAGTTCTGTCATGGTGAGTTTATTCAGGTTCTCTGTTCTCTTGATAGAGACACAATAGAATGTCCACTCATTGGGTAATGTACTCATGAATTTTCTTGTAAGATCTCTAAGTTCATGAGCAATTCCCACAGACTGAAGGGAAGAAATGAGATCCATGTACCTGAAATATTATAGGCTGAGTGTCTCTCCAGTAACGTAGGTGAAGTTCTCGAACTGCTGCTTCAGTGAGTCCTTCTTGGAGTCATTTGAGCTTGAATACATTTGAGCAAGCGCATCAAATAGTTCTTTGGCTGACTTGCAATGTTCAAACCCCACCATGATGGAGTTGGGAATTGCAGTCATGAGAATAGTCATAGCATTGCTATCAATGTCCAGCTTCTTCTGGTCCTCATCAGAATACTCTTAAACAGCTTTCTCAATCATGGCACCATTTCCACCACCTACCTTTGGCTTATATGGGCCATTGACAATAGATTGCCACATCTTGATGTCTTGATACCTGATGAAGCCTTCCATTCGTCTGCTCCATGACCTGAAGTTTTCAGGGGTGATGATGGGTGCTTTGGTCATCATCCCCATCTCTACCTCAAATTTGTTGAGGGCCATTTTGAGTGTGGTATAAGGAGGAGTGAAAAACAAGTTGATTAGGGTGGTAAGATCTCATAATCAAGAGCCTAAAAAGCTCTGATTCCAATTGCAGGATCGGGTTTGTCACTTAAACACTTGGATTTCTCTCAAACTCACTTAAATAACACTCAGATTAGATGAAGAAGAGTCTTTTATAAGAGTTGATTATAATATAATAAGTAACAAAGAAAACAAAGAAATAATTTTCAAGGCACTTGTATATATTACTTCTCAACTCAAAGTATTACAAGACTCTTACAAGCATGGAACATGAGTTACAATGAGAAACTATATATACTAGATCCTACAGCCGGATATACTTTGATACAAGCTAGAAACCTAAGACTAAAGCATATACTACAATGCTAAAGTTAAGGTATCTTAGATAAAGTATTATCTAAGATATGGTAGTCATGTCATGTCCATGACTTACCTTTTGTCACCAACTAAAGATGGCAATTGTACTAACTTATAAAGGTAAACAATGGAATAAAGTATGGTCAACTACATGGCTTTTGAGAAAACGCCA
Organism: Flaveria ramosissima; assembly: GCA_025215565.1. Classification (NCBI taxonomy): domain Eukaryota; kingdom Viridiplantae; phylum Streptophyta; class Magnoliopsida; order Asterales; family Asteraceae; genus Flaveria; species Flaveria ramosissima. The sequence continues at coordinate 24,888,123 of CM046033.1, forward strand.
TGTAGTATCTCAGAGGTCTGCAGCGGAGTGTCAGGGAGACCATAATTATGTCCACTGGATAATAGTGGTGTCTTCCGAAGGTACGTTGGCTTCGGAAGAACAAGTTCTTCCAAAGCCACTTATACTTCGGAAGAGGCTTCTATACTTCCGAGGCTTGAGGACTTCTATACTTCGAAAGTTGACTTCTTATCTATCATTCTAAGTCTTGATCTTCGAAAGTAAGTTCTTTGTCTTCGGAACTTGGAGTTTTCCTTCGGAAGTTAGTTTCACACTTTGTCTTCAGAATAGCTCCTTTTTCCTTCGGAAGCTCCACAATTAGCTTCAGAAGTCCTTTATTAGTTGTACCAAAATATTCTAAGTGATTTGGTTTTGGTTGCATCAGCCTTTCTAGATACAACAAACTCCCCCTAGGTTGATGCTACCAAAACCTCACTTGTTTCTACTTCTCAAAGCTTTCAACACCAGGGACAGAAGATATTTGTCTGTTTCTTTGTTCTTCCTTGAAGTGGTGCTGAGAAGCTTGTACAAATCGTTAGTGGATAGGAGATCTAGTCTATCACTCTGAATGACATGTACCCTCTGTTACGACCCCCTGAAAAGAGTTAGTTGACGGGAGTTATAGTCATACTCCCATCTAACTATGGATTCAAGTTCAGGACATTCAACCATTTGTAGAAAGGCTTTACCGTTGGTTGTTGATCCCTTCCTTTTCTCCTCCTCTCTTAGATTTAACTCTTCTTCAACCTTGGTCCTAGCGGTTAGCTCGGCCATATGAAGACTGCCTAGATGATTTCTGATATGAGCAGCTACATCAGAGTTTGAAGGGTTGGAGAATGGCTTCTCTGCTAACTCAGCAATATCAAATCTGCTTAAGTGTAGCAGAGATGAGGCAATTAGCCTGTTGAGCTCTCCATTCTCTCTTTTAACAACAAATTTGTGAGAAGAGTCTTTGAACCTCCACTGGATGATGTTCTTCCTAGGTGCAAGAGGTTGTCTTGGCACTCGGTCACCTTTCTTGGTATCCAGCAGAGTCACCAGCCTTCTCCTTAACTTCTTTTCTTCCTCATTTAAAGTGTCTGAATTAAGGCCAAGGAGATTTGCAGCTTGGTCCAATGTTCCTCTGGGCAGATCAAGAAATTTATCTCTAGTGAGGGAACATGAGGATCCATCAACATAAGTCAAATTGACTGAATCCTCCTCACAGGAGATGTCGCTCACGGTTGTGCAATTTATGAGCTTTGTCTTGATTGCCTTGAACCCCTCTAAGGAGAGATGTTTAGAAGGCTGAGGGGATGGTTTGATGGGTTGTTAGATAAATTGTTATCTAAGATATGGTAGTCATGACATGTCCATGACTTACCTTTTGTCACCAACTAAAGATGACAACTGTACTAACTTATAAAGGTAAACAGTGGAATAAAGTATGGTTTACATGGCTTTTGAGAAAACGCCATGCAGTATCTCAGAGGTCTACAGCGGAGTGTCAGGGAGACCATACTTATGTCCACTGGATAATAGTGGTGTCTTCCGAAGGTAAGTTGGCTTCGGAAGAACAAGTTCTTCCAAAGCCACCTATACTTCGGAAGAGGCTTCTATACTTCCGAGGCTTGAGGACTTCTATACTTCGGAAGTTGACTTCTGATCTATCATTCTAAGTCTTGATCTTTGGAAGTATTTTTTGTCTTTGGAAGTTGGAGTTTTCCTTTGGAAGTTAGTTCTACACTTTGTCTTCGGAAGAGCTCCTTTTTCCTTCGAAAGTTCCACACTTAGCTTCGGAAGTCCTTTATTAGTTGTACAAAAATATTCTAAGTGATTTGGTTTTGGTTGCACCAGCCTTTCTAGATCCAACACAAAGCCAAGGCAGAAAAATGTGTTCTTGAAGAAGAGACCTTCAAGAACATAATATCCTCATCCTTGCATGCAAAAGTTTGTTATCAAAATAAGCAAGGACTAGGATCTTGTGAGATAGCTCCTCCACACACAATCTTGTCTGTAAGATCTCCTAGGTGTGGAACTTGTGAAGATGAGCTTCCCCTCATAGATCATGTGACTGAATAGGATGAAGAGGAGATGGTGGAGAATGATTTTCAGAATGTGAAGAAGAGCATTCTAAGAAGGGTCACCATTCCTCTAAGGAGAGCAAAGTTGTTGGGATAACCAAGTCAAGAAGAAAGAACTTGATCAGGAAGGCCAAAAGAAAGTCCAAAAAGGCTCAAGAGATCAAGGCTACCTTCAATTCTGCATAGAAACAAGTCTTCATCTCTGCAGGATTTGAAGTAGTAAAGGCTGAAGACACAAACTTGAACTCCATCAACAAGAGTTCTAGTTCATGTCCAAATCATCCCATCATCAAGAAGAAGGCTGATCAGTTGTGCATTGCTGTTGTACAACCTGAACTATCCTGCTCCAAAGGTAGTTCTAACCCCACAAGAATTGCTACAGCATCTGCAAAGGTGAAGATGGAGAAGGAAAGTGATCAAGTTCAGCTTTGTTCATAAAGAAAAACTCCTAGAAGGAAGAAAATGGATTGTGTTATGTGTGGGAGTACCTCTCATCTTGCTAAAGATTGTGTTTACAATCCAAGGAGTACTCTCCACATGATCATGAAAGAAACTTCTAAGAGTTTGGAGAAGAAGAAGCGAGCTTCGGAAGGAAAATCTGTTTCCTTCGGAAGCTCCAAAATGAAGAAGAAGACAAGTGGAAACTTGCCTTTGGAAAAGAATTTGGTCTCGGAAGAAAGGAATACTTCCGAAGAACTGAAGCTTGCTGTAGTGAAAGCAAGATCTTCCGAAGGGCTAGTCATCAAAACTTTTGAACTATTGAAGGTCAAGTCTAAGCTTCCAAAGGTGGTATGGAAGTCAAAGAAAGACCAAGCGGCTGAAAGTTCTTCATCAACATCAGCAAATGATCCATCTAGCATGACTATAGGATCAATTACTGTTGCATTGTCTTCAACTTCTTTTGATGAGCCCAAGACCAATAAGGCTTGGGTTTCCAAATGTAACTAATCATCTCTTTTGTGCAGGGACAGCTCAAGACAAACAGAAATGTATGGATCATTGATAGTGGTTGTTCCAGGCACATGACAGGCAATAGGTCACTACTCCAAAAGTTTGAAAGAATTGATGGAGGACCAGTTGCTTTTGGAGGAGATGCAGGAGGTTACATTACTGGAAGGGGCAAGGTCACAAATGGTAAGCTCAGCATTGAGAAGGTAAACTTTGTCAAGGAGCTTGGGTACAATTTTCTGAGTGTATCCCAATTTTGTGATCAGAGTCATAACATGCTCTTTACTGAGCATGAGTGCATTGTTCTCAGGCCCGGGGTGGTCATTCCTTATGAGCACATCTTGCTCACAGCCCCCAGGAAAGGGAACATGTACAAGATGGACTTGCAAGAAACTTCTCCCTCAGGAGAAATTTCCTGCTTTCTATCTAAAGCAAATAATGATGAATCTTTCCTCTGGCATAAAACAATGTGCCATGTAAACTTTAAAAACATGAATAAATTAATTAAGAATGATTTGGTAACTGGAATACCAAAGAAAGAGTTTACAAGTGATGACCACTATGTTGCATGCCTAAGAGGGAAGCAACACAAGGTATCTCACAAGCCAAAGGAAAGAAATTCCATTATTAATCCCCTACACTTATTACATATGGATCTCTTTGGCCCCACCAGTGTAATGAGTCTAGGAAGGACCTCTTATTGTTTGGTGATCATAGATGATTTTACAAGATTCACTTGGGTCTTCTTTCTTAGAACTAAGGATGAGACTCCTGAGATTCTGAAGAATTTCATCTTAAAGATTGAAAATCAATATGATCACAAGGTCAAAACCATAAGATGTGATCAAAGAACTGAATTCAAGAATCAAATTCTTGATACATTTTGTGATGAAAAAGGTATTACAAGACAATATAGTGCTCCCAGGACTCCTCAGCAAAATGGTGTTGCTGAGAGGAGAAACAGGACACTAATTGAAGCTGCAAGAACTATGTTGTCTGACTCTAAACTGGCCATCACCTTCTGCGCAGAGGCAGTGAACACTGCTTGCTATGTGCAAAACAGAGTTTTAGTGGTTAAGACACATGGTAAGACTCCTTATGAACTTTGGCACAAGAGAAAACCCTTCATTGGTTTTCTCAGGTCATTTGGATGTCCATGCACCATCTTGAATACCAAGGATCAAATTGCCAAGTTTGCTGAGAAATCAGATGATGGACACTTTATTGGATACTCTTCTCAAGATAAGGCTTATAGAGTATACAATCTCAGAACTAAAGTAGTTGAGGAGTCAGCCAATGTGACTTTCAATGAGCACACTCCCAGTGTGAAAGGTTCTGGTCCGGATTGGCTATTTGATCTTATTTAGTTACTAACTGTTTTAACAAATCTTGTGAGAATGTTTTAGGATCTACAGATATATTACCAACAGGTGATCCTGACCCAATATTTGAGCTAAGAAGACCCTTAGGTTACACATCTTCAGCTCCAGTGGTAACTATTCCTGCAAATGAAACTTCTACTAGCACATCAATGACAAATCCTGCTGATGCTTCTTGGGTGCCTTCAAATTCTAGCTTAGAGGCACAAAACTCAGAAGAAGGAGCTTCAAATGTTGGAGAAAATGGTGGTGGTGAAAGTGATCAAGAATTTCTTGATGCTGATAACCACTGCATTGAAGACAACATCAATAATGTGACACACTCATTGGATCAAGTCAATCTTGATAAGTGTGGTAATGTGGAGGGTGAATCTTCTTTGCCAGATCAAAATTTTCAAATCTAGATATGTCTAAGCAACTTGCTGTGATCCCTCAGCTAAGGATCCACAAGTCTCACCCTACCACAAACATCATTGGAGATGTTAATTCAGGGGTGAGAACAAGAGGACAAACCCATGAAGCAAATGTTTGTCTTCATTCTTGTTTCTTGTCCCAGATAGAGCCAAAGAAAATTGATGAGGCTCTAAAGGATGGAAGTTGGGTTGAAGCTATGCAAGAGGAGTTGCTTCAATTCAAAAGGCAAAAGGTTTGGAACCTATGTCCTCTTCCTCAAGGGAAGACTACCATAGGAACCAAATGCGTTTTTAGGAACAAGAAGGATGATAGATGACTTGTTATCAAGAACAAGGCAAGACTAATTGTTCAAGGATATACTCAAGAAGAAGGAATTGACTACACAGATGTTTTTGCTCCTGTGGCAAGACTTGAAGCTGTTAGAATATTCCTAGCTTTTGCTGCATCCAAGAATTTCAAATGTCTTCCAACTTGATGTCAAGTGTGCTTTTCTTTATGGGGTGATTGATGAAGAGGTATATGTCAGACAACCACCTGGGTTTGCAGATCCTGATCATCCTGATTGTGTCTGCAGGCTTGATAATGCTCTATATGAGCTGCACCAAGCACCAAGAAAGTGGTATGAGAGTCTATCTCAGTATCTCTGTCAACATGGCTACAAAAGAGGTATTATAGATAGAACTCTCTTCATCAAAGGAACAGGAAATGACATAATGCTAGTTCAAGTATATGTAAATGACATTATCTTTGGGTCAACTAATCCAAAGCTCTACAAAGACTTTGAGAAGCTCATGAAGGACAGGTTTGAAATGAGTGCCATGGGGAAACTCAATTTCTTTCTAGGAATTCAAGTGAAGCAAGTTGACAATGGCATCTTCATAAGTCAGTCAAAGTATGTACAGGACATACTTAAAAGGTTTAACATGACTGATTGTAAGGTTGCTAAGACACCCATAGTCAGAAATCACTCCCTTGGACCTGATCTTGAGGGGGAGTGTGTTGATGAACACCTTTATAGGGCAATGATTGGGTCTCTTATGTACCTCACAGCTAGCAGGCCAGATATCATATTTGCTATATACATTTGTGCAAGATATCAAGCCAACCCCAAGATGTCACATCTGGTCACTGTCAAAAGAATATTAATATATCTCAAAGGTGCTCCATCACTTGGCCTTTGGTATCCAAAGAACTCTGACTTTAATCTGTATGCTTATACAGATAGTGACTATGGTGGTTGCAACATGACTGCAAAGTCTACATCAGGGGGATGTCAATTTCTTGGTGGAAGAGTAGTCTCTTGGCAATGCAAGAAACAATCCTGTGTGTCTGCATCAACTGGTGAGGCTGAATACATTGTTACTGCAAGTTGCTGTGCTCAAGTGCTTTGGATTCAAAATCAGATGCTGGACTATGGATTTAACTACAAAGAGACTCCCATCCACATAGACAACAATTGTGCTATCTCCGTCATAGAGAATCTTGTGCAGCACTCAAGGACAAAGCACATTAGCATCAGGTATCATTTGATTAGAGATAACTTTGAAAAGGGATTAATCAAACTAGTCAAAGTTAACACAAATGAACAATATGCTGATCTGTTCACCAAAGGTTTTGATGAGTAGAGATTTAAATATCTTGTATCAGCTATTGGGATGATTAACTTTGAATAGCTTTTCTTAAAACATAATCATATTTATTTCTAAAACTTGTGTGTCCTAAGTTGTCTATTATATCACCTTCATAAGCCCTTTGTTTTCTTTGGAAGAAAAATCTTTTCAAAAGACTTTTCTTAGATTTTTTAAAATCTTGATCTCTTCAGAAGACTTTGAAATTACCTTCGAAAGTAGTTTATGTCTTAGTAAACAAATACTTGCTTCAGTAATTTTACCTTCGGAAGAAATTTCTAAAATATCTTCCGAAGCTTAAAATCAACTTAAGTACTTTGTATGTTTTCAAAGAACAAGTTTCTTCCGAATGCAATTTTCCTTCGGAAGTATTTATTCTTCTTAGAATAAAAAAATCTCTGAGTGTAAAACTCTCTTCTGAAGCAAAATTTTCAAAAATCTTTGAAATCTCTTCCTAAGCCAATTTGCCTTCGGCAGCTTTTTCTTCAGAACTTCCGAAGCAAATAACCTTCGGAAGATGTCTCGACTTTCAAGAAAACTACTTTTTGGGCAAAAGTAAATTACTTTTCAGAGAAGGGACCGACATCCGGATTTCAAAGTTTATCCTCTTTCATTAACTTTGTCTCAAATCCTTTTCACATAAATGCCCAACGGTTCCCCCCTCTTTCACTATCTTCCTCAATTACACTATTCCTTAAACCTAAATTCTTCCAAACTGCCTTTTGTTCTTCATCTTTCTTCATCCTTAAGCTTCTAAAATGGCCAACCTAAACATCAGAAACAACCTAGATTTCTCCATGCAACTTCACAGGCAACATAACCAAGTTGCTCTGTTAAGCTCTGAGAAAGATGAAAGTTTCTTAGAGATTTGCCGTTTCTTAGCTCTATCAAACTACTCCACCTCCCTAACCATTGATCCTACTCTCTATGAGGATCATCTGCTTGAATTTTGGAAGACCTGCCAAGAGGTCATTATGGATGGGGAGAAGGCACTGTCTGCCACAGTGCAAGGGAGGACAATCTTCATCACTCCGGCCATCATTAACACTCATTTACAGCTGGATGATGAAGAAGGTGAGTTGTCCTTCCCAAAGGAAGCTATAAATCATTCCTTTGAGCAAATGGGCTATGAGGGAGACTTCTCTGTAAAGACCTTCAGGAAAGGGATGGTCTCATCCCAGTGGAAATACCTGCTTCATGTGGTTATCCACAGCTTGTCAAACAAGCATGGAGGGTGGGACTAGATTCCTGAGGATCTCTCCTTCATAATACATGGAATGGTTCAAGGGGTCAAGTTTAGGTACTCTCAATTTGTTTATACAAACTTGCTTGCTAACTTTGACTCCTTAGAGTATTATATGTTCCTAGATATGTTCAACACATTCTCAACTCTGAACTAGGCTCATAGTTGAGGGAAATAGATAATATTCTTAAATTGGGACAGATAAAGCCCGGCATCTTTAAAATTATGAAGAAGCCAACTGTAGGCTTCTCAAGGGTAGAAACAGCCCTAATCCCAAAAATGTTAGAGCTTATTGCTCAAGGTGACAACGTAGCAACACAAGCTAGTGTTGAACCCACACCTTCTACCTCTAAACCACCAAAAAGGCCCCAAGTCACCCTCACCTACCAAAGAAAATCCAAACGAACCCCTGCTCAAGCTATTGAGTCTGTGCAGGCCCCCATATACTCACCCATACAGGATGAAGTGGACACTAGAGCTCCCACTTCCCCTGAGAAGCAAACCACTCCCATCTCTTCAACAATCAGGGCTGAGGTTCCTCATGCTCACCCTGATGAGCTCACAAGCCCAACTGCCTTAAGCCTTCACTCTGAGTCTCAACACTCAAGTGAACAACCTTCAGGGGACAGTTACCATCCCCAGCCATTAGACTTAAATCAACCCATTCCTAACGTCTCATTCTATACTGATGAAGACTTAGGTTTCAGTGGGTACCATGAGTCTCTCTACTCCTCTCCTACTCAAAGAGAGATGAGTACTACTGAGTCTCCTTTGTCTAGCCCACATCAGTCACCTATAACTGAGGTGGATACTTCGGAACCTGTTTAGGATATCCATATGGAAGTGGCTCTCACTTCTACAAGTGATTACATCATTAAGACCTCAACCATGGCCACTCAGCCCATTGACACCTCAACTGAGAATGTCAATGTGCAGAGGAAATCCAGCAGCCAAGAACCTGAGGCTGGTGGTTAGAAAGAGGACTTTCGTCTAATCATCTCATCCCCCAATGATTCTTCTAATGAAGAAGAGGGGAATCTGAGACTAAAGGTACAAAAACTGTCAAAACATGCTCCTTTTTATTCTCTAAGGTTAGTCACCTTGAATCTCAGGTGACTACCTTGCATAATAGGGTCAATGATCAGCAACTTGAGATATCTTATCTCAGGAAAAAACTAGCTGGGAGACCTTTAAGAAAAGCTCAACCAGGAACACAAGAACCTGTGAATGTGGTTGACCTAACCTCTGGCTCACCTATGCAAGAGGGTGATGCTACCAAAAAGGAGGAGAAAGTCATTACAGTCACAGAACCTGGGAATTCTTCAGAGAGTATGGACATTAAGTATTCACCATCCTCACTTGCAACTGTGCATACTCAGCAACTTCCTCAAGTTCACATTAATGTGGACATAATTGACTCTGTCATTAGGAGTCTCTTTGAGGAAGGCATTCCAAGGGCTGTGTCATCTCCACCTCAAGGAACTTCAAACTACATTATTGGGTGGAGGTATGATGCCGATAGAAGAGCCCTCATTCTTCATTGAGTTCAACGACAGCAAGAAGTGTTCAATTTTTAGACTTTGGACTACTATGAAGGTCTTGACATGCCACTTGTCAACCCAAGCAAATCAAGACAAGCTGACAGGTTAGCACTCAGGATTCAAGACAGAATTACTAAAGAGTTCAGCCTTAGAAGGGGACAAAGGCAATCAGGTAATGTCATTGGTCAACTGGATGCTGAGGCAGACCCTGAGATTAGCTTCAAAGGGAATACCTTAGCTCAAGGCCCAGTGATAGAGCCTGAGAGCCCTGTCACACAAACAACTGGTTCAGAAATTCTTTCCCTCAGTGAAACACCTGCTGGTGAAGGTGTCTCACAGCCTCTCTCTGGCCAGAGCTTGGATGCTACACCAAGCAATGAAGGCCAAACCTCTATCCACCCTGAGTCACAAAGGTCTGTGGGTGACAAAGGGAAAAGGATTTTGACTCTTGAGGAGATTGAGGAGGAGGAGATAGAGAGGAAGAGGAACTTAAGGGGAGAAAGTTCCTCTGGGTCTTCAGGATTTATGGATGCTGCAATCAGGGCTTCCCCTAGACCAAACACTCAAGAAGATGAGTTGAGTGCAATCAGGATACTTACCTGCAGACCAGGAACTATGACATAGATGAGATTATATCTCTCTCCTTAGAGCAATTAAATGAACTGGCTGACATGGAAGTGTCAAGAGAGATGAAGGAAAAAGAGGATGCAAGATTACTTCTCCAATTCAAAGAAGAGAAGAGACAGAAAAGATTATACAAGCATGCTCCAACTCTCTCCCCAGTTCAGGAAAGTCCTGTGCAAGAGGATGTGGCAGCTACACAAGAACCTTAGGTAGACAAGAAAACAGATAGGCAAAACATGATCAACTACCTGAGTGCCACAGGTCTCTACCAGGCATCTGCACTTCTTCCCTTGTCCTTTGAGTACATTGAGTTTGAGTATCTCAAACAGCTTGAACTTCAAGTGCTCAAAGAACAAAAGGCAACAAAGAGAAAGATGAGTGAAGATGCTGCAAAGTCAAGAGCTATCATCCAAAATAGTATGAAAGAGTTTGCTGACAGACAAAGGATGATGAGATTCTTGAAGGTGTATGGATTCTCCGGAAGGAGACTTGGCCCTATGTCTCTATCCACAATGGATGAGCATATTAGGGTAATCAAACAAAAGATCAAGAGTGGAGAGCTTATTGACTTATACTCTCCTCCAAGTCAAATCCCACCTGAAGTAAAGGTTAAGGTTGAACAACCTGAGACAACACAACTTGGACCTCCTGCTGAGCCACAGCAAGCTTCATCTTCTGATCCACAGCAGCTTAAACTCCCTCTCCTTCTGAACCTGTGAGGGAGGAACACCCAACTGAAAAAGACAAGGATGATCAACAAGGTGTTGCAGACCAGTCTTCTCAGTTAAAGTCTTCTAAGAGGAAGAAGAGGATGGCTTCTAAACCAAAGTCTAAGAAGAAGAAGCCTGAATCATCCACCTCTACACCTCAGGCTGAGTCAGATCAACCTGAGGAAGTGTATGAAGAGACAGCCCAATCAACTCCAATTCAAGTGGCACCTCTTGCAGATGAGACACCCATCTTATCCTGGACCATCACTACTAATCCAGAGAGATGGCATGTGATCAGAGATCAAGGTGTTGAGAATGTCTATACATGGCAATACATAATCAACTTACCTCTGCATGATCTCTTTGAGATGAGAAGATATTATGAGAGTCTGAATGATCCTGACCATCTAATGAAGAAGGGTATGGTCATCATTGTGCTGAAGACTATAAACATCTGAAGATCTTCTAAATGTTTTGGTAGCATCAGCCTAGGGGGAGTTTGTAAGGATTCCTATAAGTTTGATGCAGCCAAAAACATCCAAAGTCTCTCTGCAAGCATGCACTAAAGAACTGAAGTAGAAATGCTTCAAAAGTTTTACACCATGCACTAGAAATATTCTAAGTGTAAAATCTTCTGAAGCCAAGACCAATATCTTCCGAAGCCAAAAGTGAAGTCTTCCGAAGCTTCAAAGACAAAGTCTTCCGAAGCCAAAGAGTGAAGACAGATTTCTTCATAAGACTTTTAGATATGCCTTTATCTGATGTACTTTACCATAAAGTTGGACCATCTTTCCACTGCAACTCTGTAAAGTCACCAACTTACATGAGTTGGTGAAAGATCCATGCTTTTGGTAACTGTACATTGAGGTCTTGAGTCCATGCTTTCTACTTTATGTACTTTTATCCTTTTTATAATATATTAGGATGTGAGCTATGGCATGTCATAGTCACAAGTCAAAAGGCAGATATGCCTTTTGACTCTACATTTGATTTTGTAGTTGTCTAGTCAATTGTATCCAGCTGGCCTTCAAAGTATGGCCGGTTGTAGGATGTAGTATAAAGTATCTCAAGTACTTGTAACTTTCCATCGATGCTTTGTAACTTGTAATAGAACTTGAGAAGCAATATACAACATTCTTGAAAACCAAATACTTGTGTTGTTTTTGCAATCTTGTTCTGTCTCACAATTACTTGTGTTCTTAGCATCTTTCATTAAACAAGTTAACCAGTTCCCTATTTGATCTGTTAAGTGTTCTAAGCAACTCTCCTCATTGTGTTGTTGTGTTGTAAGTGCAGACCCTTCACCGGTCTTGCATTCTCTTTATTTACATGTTATGGGTACCTCACCTTAACCAGTTGGGCTAAAGATCATTGGTACCAATGTTTATAAATGATTTCCTTTCCTATTTCACCTGTAGCATTTGGTTTCTTGCACCGACCACCTTCTTACGTTGAAAAAAGGAGTGAAAAGTCCATAAATATTGAAGAACTAACCCCTCTTGAAATATCTTCAAATAAAAAACTTAAACGCAATCTTGAATATGTGTATGACGTTGATGGAGGGTTATCTCACTCTTCTACAAAACCAAGTTTTACAGGAAAAAAAAGTATCAAGGTCATGAAGATGGAAAAGCAACATTGATTATTCCAAAAATAAAAAATAGTCTTACCTTTTCAACTAAGAAATAGTGTCAGAATTTAATTTTTTTGTTTTGATGTTTTTTACTAGTGGTTCCAGTAACTTATTGTGGTGTGCTTATTCTAAACAATTGTTCGGTTTACTTAATACTTATTATGGTCTTATATTAATCAGTGCTTTATTCTTTGGCAATCAATATTTTGGGTGTCTTCTTAAAATTTTATATGTAGGTTTGTTAACTTATTGAAGTTCTAATTTTTAATATAATAATGTATTACTACATCCTCTATTACAAGGGTTGTGTTATATAACAAGAGGTTTAAAAATACTTTTGTGTATTAATTCTTTGTGCGTATCTAAGGCTTTATACGTTTAACGCTATAGCTAAAAAATTGTTACATTAGAAGAAAAACACAAACCTACCTAACTAAAACATGTCATTCAAACCTACATAAAAATGTTAATGTTTAAAGTACAATACCAAAAGCCTAACTTACAAGACCTAAAAATTATTATAGTATATATTAAAATAATTGGTCGGAGCCTATAGTCACTTTTTATGATTTTGTAGAGTAGCCACCAAAGTTTACTTATTTATAAAATAGCTCCTACTTTGTATGAGTGAGAGAGAAAGAGAGAAATTTGTTTTGACTGATTGTTTGTTGTACAAAGAGAAAGAAAAATAAATCAAGAAATCGTGATGGGGTAAGGACCGCCACAGCTGTGTTACTTCATCGTGCTTCATTGACTCCACCGGCCGCATCTGCGGGTTTGAACCGTGGACTACTCAACGGTGGGTGTTGAGTGACAGCGGCGGTGGTGCTCGAATGGCCTGTGTCCGGAGTAGAAAAGTTAGATCTGGAAACGAAACTCAGAAGGCACGGTGCTTCACGATTTTCTTTCTTTATGGGGGGTGTGTGTGAATGGGAAAGAGAGAGGGGGTGGTTGGTTGACGATTGGGCCGAAATGGGCGTGGGTTCTCTCTGGTGGGGGTGTTAGGTGGCAGGTATGTAAGGTTGTGACGGAAGTAGTAGACAGTTGCACGGTTTCCGTATGAAATTGTGATGTTATTGTGAAGTTGGAGCTTAGAGAGTACGATGAAGAGGATGATGTTCATTAAAAATTTCAAAATATGTAAGGATTCCTTTAAGTCTGATGCAAACCAAAACATCCAATGTCTCTTTGCAACAAATGCACTAAGTACTGAAGAAGAAATGCTTTGGAAGTTTTACACCATACACTAGAAAATATTCTAAGTGTAAAATCTTCCGAAGCCAAGACCAATATCTTCCGAAGCAAAACATGAAGTCTTTCAAAGCCTCAGAGACAAAGTCTTCCGAAGCTTCATCCTATGAAGACAGATTTCTTCCGAAGACTTTTAGTAACATGCTTTATCTGATGTATTGTTCCACAAAGCTGGACACCTTTCCGCTGCAGCTCTGTAAAGTCACCAACTTACATGAGTTGGTGAAAAGGTCCATGCTTTTGGTAACTGTACATTGAGGTCTTGAGTCTGTAACCTTCTACTTTATGTACTTTATCCTTTTTCTAATAGATAAGGATGTGAGCTATGGCATGTCATAGTCACAAGGTCAAAAGGCAGATATGCCTTTTGATTCTACAATTGATTTTGTTTGTGTCTAGTCAATTGTATCCAGCTGGCTTTCAAAGTATAGCCGGCTGTAGGTTGTAGTATAAGTATTCCAAGTTCTAGTATCTTTCTTTATGCTTTGTAACACTTGTAAAAGAACTTGAGAAAGCAATATACTGCCTCCTTGAAACCCAAATCTCTTGTTCTGTCTCTTTATCTTTACTTGTGTTCTTTGTATCAATATATTGGTTAATCCAGTTTACTGTTTGATCAAGTTTAGTTAATCTCCTCTTTGTGTTGTTGTGTTGTAATTGTTAAGCCCTTAACCGGTCCTGCAATTGGTATCAGAGCATTTCAGGCTCTTGATATAAGATCTCACCATCTTAAGATCCCTCACACACACAAAAACTAAACTCTCCAAATGGCATCCATTTCAAAGACTGATATGGAGACTGGAACCATGAACAAATCCCCACTGATCAATCTTGATGACTTTGACACCTAGTGTATGAGAATGGAAGGTTTCATCAGGTCTCTAGACTCAAGAATGTGGGAATCTGTTGAAAATGGACCTTTCATACCCGGCACTCCTTCTGCTACTGGTGCTGGTATGATCCCAAAAGATGTGGCCAACTACTCTGATGAAGATAGGAAGAGAGTAGAGATTGATAGAAAGGCCATGACTACTCTTCAAACTGCCCTTCCAAACTCTGTGTACAGAGGTTTTAAGAAGTGCAAAACAGCTAAACAGCTGTGGGATGCACTAAAGCTGATGTATGAAGGCTCCTCTGAAGCCAAGGAGAACAAGAAGGATCTCCTGAAGCAGCAGTTTGAAAACTTCACCTTCAAACAGGTGAAACCATGACTCAGCAATACTTCAGGTATGTTGAGATAGTGGATACCCTAGTGGATGGAGGAGTTCCTCTTGAGAACAGGGACATTGTAAGAAAGTTCATGTCCTCACTTCCTAGGCAATGGACACACTACTGTGTGGTGATCAAGAGGACTGAAAATCTCAAAACTCTTACTCTGACAAAGTTATATGGGATTCTCAGTGGCTACCAGATGGAGATGAACATACAAGGTTCATCTGGCAACTCCAACAATCAAAAGGGTTCAGCCCTGCATGTGGTTGAAAGGGATAGCATAGAACCCCAACATCATCTCATATGCTACCCTGACAACTCACCAAAGGGTCCTTTCATCACCTTCCTAGAGACACCCAGGGAGAACTACACTCAAGGAAGCCCATTCCAAGAGACAAGCTCTTCTCAAGCCTTTGTGTCTTCTGATGAAAGCTGTGGGAACTCTCTCTTCACTCTTGAAGACCTGGACTGTATCCATCCAGATGACCTGGAGTACATGGAAATAGTTTAGCAGATGGCTCTCCTCACTCATAGAGCCAAGAGGTTCTACAAGAGAACTGGAAGGAAGTTTCCAAGCAATGCAACCAGTGGAAAATTTGGCTTGGATAAAAGCAAAGTCAAGTGTTACAACTGTAACTTGATGGGCCACTTTGCTAGAGAGTGTAAGGCACCTAAAACAAATGGTGGCCAAGCACAAACCAGACCAAACTACACTGACAAAGCCCCTCAGAATGAGAAGTCAGAGCAACATGTTGCGGTTGCTGTTGAAAAAGGAGTCTTTGACTGGAGCTTTCAGGTGGAAGATGCTTCTCCAAACCAAGCACTAATGGCAGACCATGATGAAGCCAAGGTATTGGAACATCTCTGTACTCCTGAATGCATTGCTAAAGTAAACAGATACAGGTCCTATAACTTGGAAATGAGATATGATCTTGAGTCCTTAAACATTTTAAAATCTGATTCTAGAAAGTCTGAAAATGATTACAAGTTAAAGATAGAGGACTTGGAGAAAACCATTTCAGTACTAAAACATGAACATACAGATTTTAGGACTCAAATCCAGGATCTCATAACTAAGTTGATTGAGTGCCAGGCTGAGCTTGTGATCAGCAAAGCCAAGGCAGAAAAGAGTGTTCTTGAAGAAGAGACCTTCAAGAACATGATATCCTCATCCCTGCACAACAAAGTGTGCTATCAAAATAGACAGGGACTGGGACCAAATGAGATAGCTCCTCCACACTCAATCTTGTCTGTAAGATCTCCTAGGTGTGGAACTTGTGAAGATGAGCTTCCTCTCATAGATCCTATAAGTGAAGAGGATGAAGAAGAGATAGTGAAGAATTCCTCTGAGAAGAGTGAAGAGGAGGATTCTACTAAGGGCCACTATCCTTCTGAGGAAAAGAAATCTACTGTGATGACCAAGTCCAAGAGAAAGAACTTGATCAGGAAGAGAAAAAGAAAAGCAAAGAAGGCTCAAGAGATCAAGGCTACTTTTGATTCTAACCAGAAAACAAGTTTTTATCTCTGCAGGGTTTAAAGTAGTAAAGACTGAAGACATCAACCAAAACTCCTCAGCTAAGAGTTCTGGTTCTTGTTCAAATCATCTCAGTACAAAGAAGAAGACTGAGCTGCTGTGTACCACTGCTGCACAGCCTGGACCATCAAACTCCAAGAACAGTTCACAACCCAAAAGAACTGTCTCAGCATCTACAAAGATGAAGGTGGAGAAGGGATGTGACCAAAGACAGTCTTGCTCTCATAAGGAGACTCTTTTGATGAAGAAGATGTTATGTGTCATGTGTGAAAGTACCTCTCACATTGCTAAGGATTGCCCATACAATCCTAAAAGTACTATCCATATGACCAATGCAAAGACTTCAAAGAGTCTCAAGAAGATTCAAGCTTCAGAAGGAAAATCTGTTTCCTTCGGAAGCTCCAAATCAAAGAAGAAGGTAAATGGAAAATTACAAAATTGGTCTCGGAAGAAAGGAGTTCTTCCGAAGCACTTAAGTCTGCTGCAGTGACTGTAGAATCTTCCGAAGGTTCAGTCATCAAAACTTGTGAAGTCCCAAAAGCTTCCAAGGTTTTGAAGGTCAAGTCCAAGACTCCAAAGGTGGTGTGGAAGTCTAAGAAAGACCAAATGACTGAAATTTCTCCATCAACAACAGCTGAAGATCCCCATAGTACAACCATAGGATCTATTACTGTTGCATTACCTTCTATTATACTTAGTGAGCCCAAGACAAGTAAGGCTTGGGTTCCCAAATGTAACTAATCATTTTCTTTGTGCAGGAACAGCTCAAGACAAGCAGGAATGTCTGGATAATTAATAGTGGCTGTTCCAGGCACATGACAGGTAACAGGTCTCTACTCCATAACTTTGAGAAAATTGATGGAGGACCAGTTGCTTTTGGAGGAGATGAAGGTGGTTACATTTCAGGAAGGGGAAAGGTCACAAATGGTAAGCTCAGCATTGAAAAGGTAAACTTTGTTAAGGAGCTTAGGTACAATCTTCTGAGTGTATCCCAATTTTGTGATCAGAGTCATAACATGCTCTTTACTGAGCATGAGTGCATTGTTCTCAAGCCTGGAGTGGTCATTCCTCATGAGCATATCCTGCTCAGAGCTCCCAGGAAAGGGAACATGTACAAGATGGATTTGCAAGAAACATCTCCCTCTGGAGAAGTTTCATGCTTTCTATCTAAAGCAAATAGTGATGAGTCTTTCCTATGGCATAAAAGAATGTGCCATGTAAACTTTAAGAACATGAATAAACTAATTAAACATGATTTGGTAACTGGAATGCCAAAGAAAGAGTTTACAAGTGATGATCATTGTGTTGCATGCCTGAAAGGGAAGCAACATAAGGTATCTCACAAGCCTAAGGAAAGGAACTCCATCACTACTCCCCTACACTTATTACATATGGATCTCTTTGGCCCCACTAGTGTAATGAGTCTAGGAAGGACCTCTTATTGTTTGGTGATCACAGATAATTTTACAAGATTCATTTGGGTTTTCTTTCTTAGAACTAAGGATGAAACTCCTGAGATTCTGAAGAAATTCATCTTAAAAATTGAGAATCAAAGTGATCACAAGGTCAAAACCATAAGATGTGATCAAGGAACTGAATTCAAGAATCAAATCCTTGATACATTTTGTGATGAAAAAGGTATTACAAGACAATATAGTGCTCCCAGGACTCCTCAGCAAAACGGAGTTGCTGAGAGGAGAAACAGGACACTGATTGAAGCTGCAAGAACTATGTTGTCTGACTCTAAACTGCCCATCACCTTCTGGGCAGAGGCAGTAAATACTGCTTGCTATGTGCAAAACAGAGTTTTAGTAGTTAAGACATATGGTAAGACTCCTTATGAACTTTGGCACAAGAGAAAACCTTTCATTGGTTTTCTCAGGTCATTTGGATGTCCCTGCACCATCTTGAATACCAAGGATCAAATTGCCAAGTTTGCTGAGAAATCAAATGATGGACACTTCATTGGATACTCTTCCCAAGCCAAGGCTTATAGAGTATACAATCTCAGAACTAGAATTGTTGAGGAGTCAGCCAATGTGACTTTCAATGAACACACACCCAATGTGGCTGGTTCTGGTCCTGATTGGCTATTTGATCTTGATTTAGTTACCAACTGTTTTAACAAATCTTGTGAGAATGTTTCAGGATCTGCAGAAAATTTAAATACAGGTGATCCTGATCCAAGATTTGAGCTAGGAAGACCCTCAACTCGTACATCTTCAGCTCCAGTTGGAACTACTTCAGCAAATGAGGTTTCTATCAGCACTACAATGACAAATTCAGCTGATACATCTGGGGTGCCTTCAAATTCCAGCTCAGAGGCTCCACAACCAGATAAAGATACCTCAATTGTAGAAGACAACAATGGTGATGGTGAAAGTGATCAAGAATTCCTTGATGCTAATAACCACACCATAGATGACAACATCAATGATGTCACACACTCATTGGATCAAGTCAATCTTGATAAGTGTGCTGATGTGGAGGATGAATCATCTATGCCAGATCTAAATTTCTCAAATTTGGATCTTTCTCGGCAACTTGCTGTGATCCCTCAGCTAAGGATCCACAAGTCTCACCCCACCACAAACATCATTGGAGATGTTATCACAGGGGTAAGAACAAGAGGACAAACCCATGAAGCAAATGTTTGTCTTCACTCTTGTTTCTTATCTCAGATAGAGCCAAAGAAAGTTGATGAAGCTCTAAAGGATGGAAGTTGGGTTGAAGCTATGCAACAAGAGTTACTTCAATTCAAAAGGCAGAAAGTTTGGAACCTTTGTCCTCTTCCTCATGGGAAGACTACCATTGCAACCAAATGGGTTTTTAGGAATAAGAAAGATGATAGAGGAATTATCATCAAGAATAATGCAAGACTAGTTGTTCAAGGATACACACAAGAAGAAGGGATTGACTACACTGATGTCTTTGCTCCTGTAGCAAGAGTAGAAGCTGTTAGGATATTCCTGGCATTTGCTGCATCCAAGAACTTCAAGGTCCTTCAACTTGATGTAAAGTGTGCTTTCTTATATGGAGTGATTGATGAAGAGGTTTATGTCAAACAACCACCTGGTTTTGTAGACCCTGATCATCCTGATTATGTCTGCAAGCTTGACAAAGCTCTTTGTGGGCTGCATCAGGCACCCAGGAAATGGTATGAGACACTGTCTGAGTATCTTTGTAAACATGGATACAGGAGAGGTACTATAGATGGAACTCTCTTCATCAAAGGACAGGGAAATGACTTATTGCTAGTCAAGTATATGTAGATGACATCATCTTTGGTTCAACTAATCGAAAGCTCTACAAGGACTTTGAGAAGCTGATGAAAGACAGATTTGAAATGAGTGCAATGGGAGAACTCAATTTCTTTCTGGGAATTCAAGTGAAGCAAGTTGAAGATGGCATCTTCATAAGTCAGTCAAAGTATGTTTAGGACATACTCAAGAGGTTCAACATGACTGATTGTAAGATTGCTAAGACACCCATAGCCAGAAACCACTCCCTTGGACCTGATCTTGAGGGGGAGTGTGTAGATGAACATTTATATAGGGCTATGATTGGGTCTCTTATGTATCTTACAGCTAGCAGGCCTGATATCATGTTTGCTACATGTATTTGTGTAAGATATCAAGCCAACCCTAAGATGTCTCACTTAATCACTGTCAAAAGTATTCTAAGATACCTCAAAGGTGCTTCAACACTTGGTTTATGGTACCCAAAGAATCTTGACTTCAATCTGTATGCTTATACAAATAGTGATTATGGTGGTTGCAACATGACTGCAAAGTCTACATCTGGGGGATGTCAATTCCTTGATGGAAGGGTTGTCTCATGGCAATGCAAGAAACAATCCTGTGTGTCTGCATCAACTGCTGAGGCTGAATACATTGCTGCTGCAAGCTGCTGTGCTCAAGTGCTTTGGATTCAAAATCAGATGCTGGACTATGGATTTAACTTTAAAGAGACTCCTATCCACATAGATAACAATAGTGCTATCTCTATCACTGAGAACCCTGTGCAGCACTCAAGGACCAAACACATCAATATCAGGTATCATTTAATAAGAGATAACTATGAAAATGGATTAATTAAACTAGTCAAAGTTCATACAAATGAACAATATGCTGATATGTTTACAAAAGCTTTTGATGAACAGAGATTTAAATATTTAATATCAGCTATTGGGATGGTTAACTTTGAGTAGATCTTTTCTTAAAACTAATTCTAATTATTTCTTAAAAATATGTGTGTCCTAAGTTGTCTAGTTCATCACTTTCATAAGCTCATGTTTTCTTTGAATATAAAATTCTTTTTGAAGATTTTCCTTAGATTTTTGAAAATTTTCTGATCCTTCGGAGGATATAATTTTATCTTCGGAAGAAAATCATGTCTTCAAAATAAATAACTGTCTAAGAAATTTTACCTTCGGAAGAAGTCTAAATCTATCTTCCGAAGCTTAAATTCTTATCTCAGACACTTATTTGTTTTTAAGGACTTTTTCCTTCCGAAGCAAAATTAACTCTCAGAAGCTTTGTTGTTCCTTATACAAAGCATTCAAGTGTTTATTTCTCTTCCGAAGCAAAATTTTCAAGACTCTCAGGAAAATCTTCCGAAGTCATTTTACCTCCGAAGCTTTTTCATTAAAACTTCCGAAGATAATTTACTTTCGGAAGCTTTTCGAATTCCAAGAAAACTACTTTTTGAGCAAAAGTAAACTACTTTTTCAGAGGTGGGACTGACTTTCGGATTTCAAAGTTTATCCTCTTTTATTAACTTTGGTTCAAACCCCTTACACATAAATACCAAAAGGTTCCCCCTCTTCCTCATTATCTTCCTCAATTCCACTATTCCTCAAACCTAATTCCCAAAACCGCCTTTGCTTTCTACCTTTCTTCAACCTTAAGCTTCTAAAATGGCCAACCTTAACCGCAGAAACAACCCAGATTTCTCCATGCAACTTCACAGGCAACACAACCAGGTTGCTCTATTAAGCTCTAAGAAAGATGCAAGTTTCTCAGAGATTTGCCAATTCTTAACTCTATCCAACTACTTCACCTCCCTAACCATTGATCCTACTCTGTATGAGGATCATTTGCTTGATTTCTGGAAGACCTGCCAAGAGGTCATTATGGATGGGGAGAAGGCACTGTCTGCCACAGTGCAAGGGAGGACAATCTTCATCACTCCGGCCATCATCAACACTCATTTACAGCTGGATGACGAAGAAGGTGAGTTGTCCTTCCCAAAGGAAGCTGTCAATCATTCCTTTGAGCAGATGGGCTATGAGGGAGATTTCTCTGTAAAGACCTTCTAGAAAGGGAAGGTCTCATCCCAGTGGAAATACCTACTCCATGTGGTTATCCACAGCTTGTCAAACAAGCATGGAGGGTGGGACCAGATTCCTGAGGATCTTTCCTTTATAGTGCATGGAATTGTTCAAGGGGTCAAGTTCAGGTACTCTCAATTTGTTTATACCAATTTACTTGCAAACTTGGACTCCTTAGAGTATTACATGTTTCCTAGGTATGTTCAGCACATTCTTAACTATGAACTGGGCTCACAGTTGAGGGAAACAAGTAATATTCTTAAATTGGGACAGATGAAGCCCGGCATCTTTAAAATCATGAAGAAGCCAACTGTAGGCTTCTCAGGGGTAGAAACAACCCTAGTCCCCAAAATGTTAGAGCTCATTGCTCAAGGTGACAACCTAGCAACACAAGCTAGTGTTGAACCCACACCTTCTTTTTCCTTACCACTAAAAAGACCACAAATAGCCCTCACCTACCAAAAAAAATCCAAACGAACCCCTGCTAAAGCTATTAAGTCTGTGCAGGTCCCCATATACTCACTTTTACAGGAGGAAGTGGACACTAGAGCTCCCACTTCCCCTGAGGAGCAAAGCACTCCCATTTCTCCAACTATCAGGGCTGAGGTTCCTCATGCTCACCCTGATGAGCTCACAAGCCCAACAGCCTTAAGCCTTCACTCTGAGTCTCAACACTCAAGTGAACAATCTTCAGGGGACAGTTACCATCCCCAGCCTTTAGATCTAAATCAACCCATTCCCAACCTATCCTTCTACACTGATGAAGACTTAGGATTCAGTGAGTACCATGAGTCTCTCTTCTCCTCCCCTACGCAAAGAGAGATGAGTACCTCTGATTCTCCTCAGTCTAGCCCACATCAGTCACTTGTTACTGAGGTGGACACTTCTGAACATGTTCAGGATGTCCATATGGAAGAGGCTCTCACTTCTGCAAGTGATTACATCATTAAGACCTCAACCATGGCATCTCAGCCCACTGACATCTCAACTGAGATTGCTAGTGAGCACAGGAAAACCAGCAGCCAAGAACCTCAAGCTGGTGGTGAGAGAGAGGACTTTGGTCCAATCATCTCATCCCCCAATGATTCTTCTGATGAAGATGAGGGGAATTTGAGACTAAAGGTGCAAAAACTATCAAAAACATGCTCCTATTTAGTCTCTAAGGTTAGTCACCTTGAATCTCAGGTGACTACCATACAAAACAGGGTCAATGATCAGCAACTTCAGATTTCATATCTTAAGGAAAAACTAGCTGGGAGACCTTTAAGGAGAGCTCAACCAGGAACACAAGAACCTGTGGATGTGATTGATTTATCCTCCAGCTCACCTATGCAAGTGGGTGATGCTACCAAAAAGGGGGAGAAAGTTATTGCAGCCACAGAACCTGGGAGTTCTTCACAGAGAATGGACATAGAGGACTCACCATCCTCACTTGCAGTTGTGCATTCTCAGCAACTTCCTCAAGTTCACATTAATGTGGACTCTATAGACTCTATCATCAGGAGTCTCTTTGAGGAAGGTATACCAAGGGCTGTGTCATCCCCACCTCAAGGAACTTCAAATTACATTAAGGTGGAGGTATGATGCTGACAGAAGAGCCCTTATTCTTCACAGAGTTCAAGGGCAACAAGAAGTTTTTGATTTTCAAAGCTTGAACTTCTATGAAAGATTGGATCTAGTCAATATGCCACTTGTCAATCCAAGCAACTCAAGACAGGCTGACAGATTGGCTCAAAGAATCCAAGACAGGATCCTTGTAGAGTTTACTTTAAGAAGGAGACTTAGGCAATCAGACAATGTTATCGGTCAACTGGATGTTGAGGTGGACCCTAAGATTAGTTTCATAGGGGAAACCTTGACTGAAGGCCCAGTGGCAGAACCTGAGACCCCTGTTTTTCATCATCATCAACTGCATCAGAGAGATTCACACTCCTTCTGAGACACCTGCTGGTGAAGGTGTTTCTCAGCCTCTTTCTGGCCAGAGCATGGATGCTACACCAAGCAATGAAGGCCAAGCCTCTATCCACCCCTGAGTCACAAAGGTCTGTGGGTGACAAAGGGAAAAGGATTATGACTCCTAAGGAAATGAGGAGGAGAAGAAGAGAGAGAGAGGAAAAGGAAGCTAAGGGAAGAAAGTTCCTCTGGGTCTTCAAGCTTTATGCAAGATGCAATCAGGGCTGCCCCCAGACCAAATACTCAAGATGATGAGTTGAGGGCAGTCAGGATTACTTATTACAGAACAGGAACTATGATATTGATGAAATCATCTCTCCCCTTAGAAGAACTGAATGAACTGGGTGACATGAAAGTGTCAAGAGAGATGAAAGAAAAAGAGGATGCAAGGCTACTTCTCCAATTCAAAGAGGAGAAGAGACAGAAAAGACTCTACAAGCATGCTCCCACTCTCTCTCCAGTTCAAGAAAGCCCTGTACAAGAAGATATGGCTCCACAAGAACCTCAGGTAGACAAAGAAGAAGATAGGATCAAAATGATCAACTACCTGAGTGCCACAGGCTTCTATCAGGCAGAGTTTGAGTACTTAAAACAACTTGAACTTGAGTTAGTCAAAGAGAGAAAGACAACTAAGAGGAAGCTAAGGGAAGAAGCTGCAAAGTCAAGAGCCATCATCCAAAAGAGTATGAAGAAGTCTGCTGATAGACAAAGGATGATGAGCTTCTTGAAGCTATATGGATTCTCTGGAAGGAGACTTGGCCCTATGTCTCTATCCACAATGGATGAGCATATAAGGGTAATCAAGCAGAAGATTAAGAGTGGTGAACTGATTGACTTACACTCTCTTCCAAGTCAAGTCCCACCTGAAGTGGAGGTCAAGTTTGAACAACCTGAGACACCTCAACCCGGACCTCCTGCTGAGCCTCAGCAAGCTTCATCTTCTGATCCAAAGCAGGGTCAAACTCCCTCTCCTTCTGAAACTGTGAGGGAGGAACACCCAACTGAGAAAGACAAGGATGATCAACAAGGTGCTGCAGACCAGTCTTCTTAGTTAAAGTCATCTAAGAGGAAGAAGAGAATGGCATCTAAACCCCTAAATCATCTACCTCTACACCTCAGGCTGAGTCAGATCAACCTGAGGAAGTGCATGATGAGGCAACCCAATCAACTCCAATGCAAGTGGCTCCTCTGACAGCTGAGACACACATCTTATCCTGGACTTACTCTACCAATCCAGAAAGATGGCATGTAATCAGAGATCAAGGTGTTGAGAATGTCTATACATGGCAAGACATAATCAACTTACCTCTGCATGATCTCTTTGAGATGAGAAGATACTATGAAGGTTTGAGTGATCCTGACCATCTAATGAAGAAGGTATGGTCATGATTGTGCTGAAGACTACTAACATCTGAAGATCTTTTAAATGTTTTGGTAGCATCAGCCTAGGGGGAGTTTGTAAGGATTCCTTTAAGTCTGATGCAAACCAAAACATCCAATGTCTCTCTGCAACAAATGCACTAAGTACTGAAGAAGAAATGCTTCGGAAGTTTTACACCATACAC
Organism: Flaveria ramosissima; assembly: GCA_025215565.1. NCBI lineage: Eukaryota > Viridiplantae > Streptophyta > Magnoliopsida > Asterales > Asteraceae > Flaveria > Flaveria ramosissima. The sequence goes on from CM046033.1 coordinate 24,913,150, forward strand.
TAGAAATATTCTAAGTGTAAATCTTCCGAAGCCAAGACCAATATCTTCCGAAGCCAAACATGAAGTCTTCCGAAGCCTCAGAGACAAAGTCTTCCGAAGCTTCATCCTATGAACACAGATTTCTTCCGAAGACTTTTAGTAACATGCTTTATCTGATGTACTGTTCCATAAAGCTGGACACCTTTCCGCTGCATCTCTGTAAAGTCACCAACTTACATGAGTTGGTGAAAAGGTCCATGCTTTTGGTAACTGTACATTGAGATCTTGAGTCTGTAACTTTCTACTTTATGTACTTTATCCTTTTTGTAATAGATAAGGATGTGAGCTATGACATGTCATAGTCACAAGGTCAAAAGGCAGATATGCCTTTTGATTCTACAATTGATTTTGTTTGTGTCTAGTCAATTGTATCCAGCTGGCTTTCAAAGTATAGCCGGCTGTAGGTTGTAGTATAAGTATTCCAAGTTCTATTATCTTTCTTTATGCTTTGTAACACTTGTAAAAAAACTTGAGAAAGCAATATACTGCCTCCTTGAAACCCAAATCTCTTGTTCTGTCTCTTTATCTTTACTTGTGTTCTTTGTATCAATATATTGGTTAATCCAGTTTACTGTTTGATCAAGTTTAGTTAATCTCCTCTTTGTGTTGTTGTGTTGTAATTGTTAAGCCCTTAACCGGTCCTGCAAAATAAAATAAGTTAGAGAAGAGAAAATATAGATGAGTAAAATACAAATTCTCAATATATAGTTTTAAGTATTTTATTAACAGGATTTTTACATATATCCCCTTCCTAATACTATAAAATACATATTTTCCTAAGTTAAAAAATTAATTACATATATCCCTTTCCTAAAACGTATATACTACATATTTATCCATTTCATTAAACTTAACCTATTAAATAATTATTTTACCTTATTTTACTAAGTGATTTTTACATATTGATGTTTTATTATTATAATCGTTTGAAATCTTTGACAATTATATTTTGTATTTGAAGAAATAAGTTGATTATCGGTTATTGTTGTTTTGAAATAAAGTTTAAAAGGTGATAAAATTTTATTGTTCGTATGTATATAGAAGACTCGAATTGAGATAACTATGTAATTGATAGTCTTTGGAAGGGAAATGAATTAAAATAATTTAGTGAAAATACGAGTAATATAATTATTCAATAAATAATTTTAATATAACAGATAAATATGTAATATATATGTTTTAGAAAGGGAAAATATGTAATTAATTTTTAACCTTGAGTAAATATGTAACTAATGACTTTAGGAAGGGGAAATATGTAAGTGCCCCTTTATTAATTAATTAAAGAAAAGACAGATAAAATATAGCATGATGTTTTGATTTTTATATAGTATTTCAAATAAATAGTGATCGCCTAAAAACCTTTTTCTATATTCAAGATTTATTTTTGGTATTCTTTTTTTTTTCTCCAGTAAAAAGTAAAATTAATTAAGAAAAATAACGAAAATATTCTACTACTAAGATATTTAAACAAAAATTAGTATGATTCATGAAATTAATCATCGCCAAGAAATTTTTTAAGACCACCAACGCAACCATCGCAACCACCACCAGCCGCCACAACCGTCCGCAAAACCATCACAGTACCACCACCAATCATCAACCACCACCGCAACACAAAACCACAACCATCAGCAGTACACCAACCCCACACAACCTCAATCCACCATGCACACACACCACCACACACCACCGCAGCATCACCACCATCGCAATCATCGCAGCTAATTTTGTACTTTTGGAAGTTGTATTGTACATTGTGCTCTTGAACTTGTGCTTGTTTTGGAAGTTGTACCCTGTGCATCACCTTTGGTACGGTGGCACTATAGCCACCGACCAAAAGGATTAATATGTATTATAATATTTTGTGTAGGCATTGCTGTAGTTTGTAACAAAATTTAAATTTAGCTTTGCAATAATGATACAATAAAAAAAGAGCGTGTTTGACCATTAATGTTGTAATCTGATGGTCAATAATTGTACTTGATTCTTGATCGGATCATGTCGTTAGTTGTGGTTGTTTCACGTTTACCATTTTTACGGTCTTACGCAGGGCAACGCCCGTGGTTCAATGCTAGTCAAACCTTAAGTTTTTATTAGAGATGATCGATGTTTTTAATAGTTATATTTTTTTCTTAGAGATGATTGACGTTTCTAATAGTTATAAATTTAACGTTCAACTTTTTCCTTATTAATGTTAATTACATAAATTCTAAAAGGTGCAGTTTTTTTAATAAAAAAGATTCTCATGTTACTTCATCTTTGGTTATAGATATTTAAAATATATATAAACAAGTATATTAAAAAGAGTTAAGTTTCATTTTACTCGTTAAGGTTTGTTAAAAATAACCATTTTTCTCTAAAATATTAAAAAACATCAATTTACCTCCAAAGTTCCATAATTTGTTTTAATTTCAGTCTAAAGTTTCATTAGTTGTTTCAATTTTATCCAAAATAATGAAAATTTTGTAGTGAAATTGAAACAATATATGAAACTTTTGGAGGTAATTAATGTTTTTAATTTTTTGTAGGAAAATAGTTATTTTAGTCAAATTTTAGGGAGCTCAATTTAAATTTCAAATTTCTGTCTAATATTGTTGATTTATTTGTATGTAAATAACTTATATTTAATTGCCATATAATAAATAAAAAATTAGTCAGATGTTAATATATTAAATACCATATATTCGTTTTGATTTCTACAATACCAAATCCATATATTATCACATCTATTACGAAATATTCATTATTTTTTATTCGATTCTATATTTAAGCATTTTGTTATTTATAGTGATTATAAATACCATATAAAATCAAAGAATCTTTTAATTGTAAATTACAATTTTCATTTATATGCCCCCAACATCTTCACAAACACAAAAGTGTGCTAAATTTTCAGTTCTATTATGTGTACGAGATATAAGACATTGTTAGCCTCTTCATAGCTGATGATTTTTCATCACTAAAACTAATAGGAATATGATACAGTTTGGTTTTCATTACGGTTGAGTTTGTTTGGCTTGATGTTGACGGAAAGAGATTGGTGATGATTTTACTTGATCAACATATGTAAATTTTTTTATAAAATTTGCATCTTATTTATTTTTCAAAAACAGAATACCTTAGTATTATATGTCACAGATGATAAAATGGCGGCTATTGATTGGATCGGTTTGTTCCTTGAATCATTTCCTAGTACAAAATTACAATTAGAGTTAATTACACGATTGGTCCCTGTGTTTTGTTTATATTACAATATTAGTCTCAACTTTTAAGAATTACAGGTTTAGTCCCAACTGTTTACCAAAGAGTAACACGGTTCGTCCCTAGAGTGAATGACCGTTAGTTTTTTTATGTTAAATGGATGTGAAATTACCATTTAACCTTGAACTAAAACACAGAATATTTCAACTACATTATTAAATTCATGTAGGACTCACATATATATATGTTAATAAGATCCAACGTAATGGCGCGTTTTGCCCATCACATGATGCTAGAAAACGCCCACAACACCACCCACGCCCGCGTTATGTGGGCATAAAAGTCGGTTGGCGTTACCACCATAATGCCATTTTGGCTCAAACATCAACACAAAACATAGAGAGAGAAACTTAACTAACTTTTCCATTTCTCTTTCTCTAGATCATAATCATCATATTTGGTTGTTCGAATAGGCAGCGACGATTTGTTCAACGGAGTTGGCTTGATTATGGTGGAATGCAACGCGTTTGATTTGGTAACCGCATGTGATAAAGGAGACTTTTGAACCCTGCTTGTTAAATGAAAAAGAAGAAAGAGAAAATTAAGAAGAAGAAAGAAGGAGATGAAAGAAAAAATAAATAATTGGTACACTTATTTAAATGACATGACAACACATTACAAGATTTGACTAGACTATGGTAGCAGTATTATTTTATATTAAATTCAATATAAATGCTTTTATTAATTATTCAAATTAGCTAATTATAATTTTATGTAATACACGTATATTTGCGTTATGTAATTATACTTCATCTGATCTAATGTTTACTAACTTATATTAGCTTCTATATAGTAGGATAAAAAATAGTACAAAAAAATAATTAAATAATGATTAAAAAAGCATTAACCATTACATATATTTTTTGCTAAAAGGAATATGTTGAGTTGGTGCTGACGTGGCGTAAAATGCTCTTTAAAAGGCATTAACCATTACTCATGGTCTAATAATATGTGTTTGTCTGTGTATAACATACCAACAAGCACACAACATCATCATCATCATCATCTTTGCAATCATCGACCGCCGGAGCACTTCAACCATCGAAGCACCTCCACCGCTGGAGCACCATAGCACCACCACCACCATCACCAATCATCACCATACCACCACCATCACCATAACACCACCTTCACCAACCATCACCATAGCACCACCTATACCGCCGTAATCACTACTGGAACCATCACAGCCGGAACCACCACTTGTACCGCCAGAATCACTACCGTAATACCGCCACACCACCGCTGCCAACACCACCCCTAACCTTTGTTTTCCCCAACCATCTTCATTGTCGACCACCACCAACCCCACACACACCACCGGCGACACACCTTCAAATCGTGGCACACCACCCACCGCTGGGCGCCCCAAGCGCACCACCTCTAATCCACCACCACAGGCGCACCAACTCCGCCGCCGCCATATCAATCCACCCAATCTTCGCCGTCCATTCACCAGACCCACCAAATTCCCCAATCGACAAATCGCCGCCATCAAAACCACCTTCTCCGGCGACCTCCGTCACCGCCTCCACCATCGTTGTGAAAGTCACCTTTATATCGAAATGGAGTGTCGACTGCTGGAGAACCAAAAAGGCCCTTCAATTGACCGAATACCAGACAATGGACATATTATTATGTTGTTACCAAGAGAACTGAGAACCTTAAGACTCTTACCCTTACTGAGTTGTGTGGTATTCTTAGGGGATACCAGATGGAGATGAATATGCAAAATCTGTGACAACCCTACACATATCCCACATCGGCCGTGGACAGGAGATTCCTGGTTCATAAGGAATGTCCTGCCTCTAAACCATCAACAACGCGTTTTGGGCATATTGGCTGGGGATGAGAGGAGAACTCCACAGTTAAGCGTGCTCAGGTGGAGCAATCCAGGGATGGGTCCTCCCTGGGAAGTTTTCACCCGGGCAACCAAAAGCAAATCCGTGAGCTCCTCGTGGGCAAGCGGACAATATTGTTGGTGTGGGGCGGGTGTTACATATGGTATCAGAGCCACTCCTTTGCCGTTCGGGATGTGGGACATATCTCACCAAGGATGGTGACTTCTCGGGCTCATCGAGGACGATGAGTCCAAACAAGGGGTGCTTGTGACACCCTACACATATCCCACATCGGCCGTGGACAGGAGAGATTCCTGGTTCATAAGGAATGTCCTGCCTCTAACATCACAACGCGTTTTGGGCGTATTGGCTGGGGATGAGAGGAGAACTCCACAGTAAGCGTGCTCAGGTGGGAGCAATCCAGGATGGGTGACCTCCCTGGGAAGTTTTCACCCGGGCAACCAAACAAATCCGTGAGCTCTCGTGGGCAAAGCGGACAATATTGTTGGTGTAAGGGGCCGGGTGTTACAGAATGGTATCAGAGCCACTCCTTTGCCGTTCGGGATGTGGACATATCTCACCAAGGATGGTGACTTCTCGGGCTCATCGAGGACGATGAGTCCAAACAAGGGGTGCTTGTGACACCCTACACATATCCCACATCGGCCGTGGACAGGAGAGATTCCTGGTTCATAAGGAATGTCCTGCCTCTAACATCAAACAACGCGTTTGGGCGTATTGGCTGGGGATGAGAGGAGAACTCCACAGTTAAGCGTGCTCAGGTGGGACAATCCAGGATGGGTGACCTCCCTGGGAGTTTTCACCCGGGCAACCAAAAGCAAATCCGTGAGCTCCTCGTGGGCAAAGCGGACAATATTGTTGGTGTGAGGGGCGGGTGTTACAAAATCCATTTGGTAGCTCCAGTAATCAGGAGAGTTCAGCCCTTCATGTGGTTGAAAAAGATTGCAGAGAACCATAACATCATCTCATCTGCTACCCTGACTACTCACAAAAGTATCCTTTTATCACCTTCCCGGAGACACTAAGAGAAAGCTATTCTCCACGGAGCCCATTCCAAGAGACAACCTCTTAACAAGCCTTTGTGTCTACTGATGAACACACATGCAATTTTCTCTTCACCCTTGAAGATCTTGTCTGTATCCATCCAGATGATATGGAATACATGGAGATAGTTCATTAAATAGCTCTTCTCACTCATAGGGCCAAGAAGTTCTACAAGAGGACAGGGAGGAAGTTTCTTAGCAATGCAGCCAATCGAAAGTTTGGGTTGGGCAAGAGCAAAGTAAAGTGTTACAACTGTAACCAAATAGGACACTTTGCTAGAGAGTACAAGGCACCAAGGACAAATAGTGGCCAAGCACAAACCTGACCAAACTACACTGATAAAGCCAACTAGAATAAGAAGCCAAAGCAGAAAGCTGCAGTTGTTGTTGAACAAGGAAGCTTTGACTGGAGCTTTTAGGTGGAAGATGCATATCCAAATCAAGCACTAATGACTGATCATGATTAAGCCAAGGTATTGGAACATCTCTGTACACCTGAATGTATTACTAAAGTTAACAGATATAATTCCTATAACTTAGAGATGAGATCTGATCTTAAGTCTTTAAATATCTTAAAATTTGATTTCAAAAGAGCTGAAAATGATTACAAACTTGGAATAGAAGATTTAGAGAAAACCATTTCAACTCCTAAGAAGGGTCACTATTCTCCTAAGGAGAGAAAAGGAGTTGGTGACCAAGTCTAGAAGGAAGAACTTGATCAGAAAGGCCAAGAGCAAGTCCAAAAAGGCTCAAGAGATCAAGGCCACTTTGAACTCTATGCAAAAAAGTTTTTTTTTTGTGCAGGTTTTGAGGTAGTTAAGGCTGAAGTCTCAAACTTGAACTCTAGTACCAGGAGTCCTAGCTCTTGTCCAATTCATCCCAGCATTATGAAAAAAGCTGATCAGTTGTGTACCAATACTACATAACTTGAACCATCTAGTTCCAAAGGTAGGTCTCACCCTAAAAGAATTGCTACATCATCTGCAAAGGTGAAGATGGAGAAGGAAAGTGATCAAGTTCAGCCTTGTTCTCAAAGAAAGGCTCTCAGAAGGAAGAAAACAGAGTGTGTCATGTGTGGTAGTACTTCTCATCTTGGAAAGGATTGCCTCTACAATCCAAAAAGTACTATCCATATGGCTAAGAATAAAACTTTTGAGAAGATGAAAAAGAAGCAAGCTTCGGAAGGAAAATCTTTTCCTTTCGGTAGCTCCAAAATGAAGAAGAAGACAAGTGAAAACTTGCCTTAGGAAGAAATGTTGGTCTCGGAAGAAAGGAATACTGCCGAAGTACTAAAGCCTGCAACAGTGTTAGCAAGATCTTCCGAAGGTCCAGTCTCCAAAAAATCCGAAGTTGTTAAAACTTCCAAAGTGTTGAAGGTCAAGTCTAAGCTTCCAAAGGCGGTGTGGAAAAGAAAGAAAGACCATGTGATAGAAAGTTCTTCATCAACATCAGCAAATGATCCTTCAAATCTAACAATATGATCAATTATTGTTGCATTGTCTTTAACTTCTTTTGATAATCCCAAGACCAACAAGGATTGGGTTTCCAAATGTAACTAACCATCTCTTTTGTGCAGGAACAACTCAAGACAAACATGAATGTATGGATCATTGACAGTGGTTGTTCCAGGTATATATCAGGCAATGACTCTCTACTCTAAAATTTTGAGAAATTGATGGAGGGCCAGTTGCTTTTGGAGGAGATGTTGGAGGTTATATTACTGGAATGGGTAGGGTCACAAATCGTAACCTCAGTATTGAGAATGTAAACTTTGTCAAGGAGCTTGGATACAATCGTCTAAGTGTATCTCAATTTTATGATTAGAGTCATAACATGCTCTTTACTAAGCATGAGTGCATTGTTCTCAGGCCTGGGGTGGTTATTCCTCATGAGCAATCCTTTGGAAGAAACAACTCCTTTGGAAGAAGTTTCATGCTTTCTATCTAAAGTAAATATTGATGAATATTTCCTCTGGCATAAAAGAATGTACCATGTAAACTTTAAAAACATGAATAAATTAATTAAGAATGATTTGGTAACTAGAATGCCAAAAAAAGAGTTTACAAGTGATGACCACTATGTTGCATGCCTCAAAGGGAAGCAACACTAGGTATCTCATAAGCCAAAGGAAAGTGTTAGGATCTGGTATTTGAACGAAACACCAAATGATTAACGTGTTAACCAAACCAAATAGTGCGGAATCCTATTTGATTGGCGATCCAATCAGTGAGAACGCACGTAGAAACAATAAAGTATTGAATCTAACGTCAAGAATCGATTAGGAATCGATCTACAGCGTTCTATGAACTTGGAGTATGAACTTGGAGGCTTCTGGACGGCTAGGGTACGTCTGGAGTCGAATTGGAATGAATGCTTACGTTTTTCCACGAATTAGGTGGTATTTATAGGTTAGGGTTGCTCATTCGGGCGACTGAACCATTAGTATGGTTCAGTCGTGCGATTGAGCCATGCGGTTGATCTATTCGCACGACTGAGTGTTCAGTCGTGTGACTAAGCTAATCTCATGTTACAATCATACGACTGATCCAGTCTCCTGGTTCAGTCGTGCGACTGAGTCATTCGCCTGAAGTTGTTCATGCGTATGGTCCATTCGCATGGGCCATTCGCATGAGAACTTCATGTTGCTAAGTTTGAATGTGTTCATTTATATATTATGTGTATCAATTCAAACAATCACTAACCTATATAACCAATTCAATATCAACTCATTAATAAAATATTAAACATTATAAATCACAACCAAACATTCTCATTTCATTAATATCCCAACCATTACATAAGTGTAAGACAAACAAGACATATTACATTCATATCAGGATCTAGGTACATATGTATCAACAAACTCCCCCTTGGACCTAGATCTATCTAATGTCTTACCTTCTGCATCACCTCTTCATACTTCTTGTACTTTTCCTTTCTTGTGACTCCTGCGTGTATCTCAAACGCAAAGCAGAGTCGTATGACATTTTGGAATTGGAGGGCTTGTACAATATCTTGCGTGTCATAGAACAGTGGCCACTTATATAATGTGTATACATCATTAGCAGACAAGTTAGTGAGCCACATCGGGTCAAACACCCTGATGGTATCCATTTGTCCCTCTTTATTTAGAACTATGACCGCCTCCCCCGTTCTCCAATCATAGTACCACCATTTAAAGTGTGGAGTGAAGTCCTGTGGCATTTTCCTGAGAGGGAATCTTGACATTGTTCTTGGGGGACTCCACTTCAGCACTATCTTGGGCTTACCAGTTATGGGATCAACTTCAGAACGTCTGATATACCTCGTAGGTTGTTGAGGTTTGAAGTTGACCCACCTGGTGTGGTACTCTTTCTTCAGGGCAGCCTCAAACCAGCCTGACATTTTCCTCGGGTCAGCATATAGTAGCTTCAATTTAGCCAGCTGGTTGAGCTCAAAACCAAGTAGAGTCTTTAGATCATGTGGGAATCTAAAGTACTCTATGCCCTTCTCCCTCTTTATGGCATAAACGTTAAGATCCTCAAAATGTGCCCACGCAATAATCTTGCCTGACACCTTGTGATGTTTCTTCACTTTGTAGAGTTTGGTGTAGACATTATGTTTAGGAGCAGCGCGTTGGGCTCGGATTTCCTCAAAGCATGCAGCCCATTCTGCTTTTCTGATATCAACATCGGCGTTTGAGGCTTGGGCTTGTCCTTCAATCTTCTCAGACTCTTGCTCCATCTGATCCAATACCTCGAATGTATCACTGACTAGGGATTCACCCAGATTGGGAACCACATTTCCCTCGTTGTCAGCGTACTCAGGATAATGCTCTGCTGTGACGTCTTCGATTTCTATCTCATCAATGTCGTTCAGCTCTTCGTCACTGGTAGACTCAAAAGTTGGAGCATCCTTAATGATCTCATCTGGATTCAGCTTGAACATCTCAGCCAGTTGCTTATTTGTAAGATCATGAATTATTTCCCCCTCTTCAGGGGTATAACTCACTGATCTCCTGACGATCCCTTGCAGATCAAGAATCATAGTCAGTTGAGTCTTGACCTGCTGAAGGGGAGCAACATCATATTCGTCCCTTTGAAAGTTTGGATCTGCTTGATTTAAACATGTAACACATTAAACATTAGTTAATAATCAAGACAGTAACACATTAACATTATATAAACATTAAGTACATAAGTTTAATACATGATTCAAGTACAAAAGCTATCAAATACATAAGCGTCTAATCATTACCTTTGTCCTGAATAGCTGGCTCCTCAGTAGGTGAGGCAGAAGAAGAAGCTCGTTGGTCTTGATTTCTCTTCGAACGTCTTTCTTGACCCTGAGCTGAGGCAGATGCAGCTGCATCTCCTCCTTCATCATCATCATCATTCTGCCTTTCCTCTGTCTTTTCTTCATCATTCCCTTCATCATAATCACTTTCTTCATCTTCATCCTCATCCTTATCCTCATCCTCATCATCGTCATCGTCATCACCATCATCATCACCATCTCCTTCCTTTATCTTCAGAGGCTCATCTTTAGTTCCTTTGAGCTTGAGCATGATAGTCTTTTTGGCATCCTCCAACTCCTCAATCTTCTTTGCTGATATGATTTAATGCTCCTGGAGTTGGGCAATCTCTTGGCTCTGAGCAGCCATTTGCTATGCCTGCTGCTCAATCAGCGGAGCCTGCTGAGAGATCTGCTGGGATTGTGCAGCTGTAAGATCTGCCAACTGACGAATCTGTGCTGTCTTCTCGTCATCGGCTGCTAACAGACGCATCACCATACGGTTCAGTGCTGATAGCTGTTCCTCTACCCCAATGGGAGGTAGAGGTGATCCATATAGATGGGTGGGATGTGATGATGGCCAGGCTTGGTGGCTAGTGGTGGTGGTGGTGGCACTGGTGAAGATTGGGTTAGGTTTAGATGATAGTGGTGGTGATGTAGGTGTGAATGATATGGTGGTAGATGGAAGGGTGGTAACAGTGTTAGAGGAATGGTGGTAGGGATGGTGGTAGCTGCGGTGGTGGCTGTGGTGGTGGCTGTGGTAATAGATGGTGTGGCTGTAGAGGTGGTAGCTGTGGTGGTGATGTAGGTGAGTCTGCGCTTTTTCTTCTTCATGCCGTGGGGCTGAGCCATCCTCTTCTTCCTCGATCCTGTCGAGGAGGATGCTCCCCCTATAACACGGCTTGACGGATCTGGAGCATAGGTCGGGTCAGCAGCAGTCTCTCCCGATCCACTGGGGCGTTCACCAACCGCCCGGGCCCATGTTCTGTGGGAACGACTTTACTTCCCACAGTCCGAGTTAGTGGCTCCTCATCTGACTCTTCATCTTCCTCACCAGGTATAAAATCCTGGTGGAACCCAGCCGACTCTGCTATATCTCCAGTGGGGGCAGATACTGGAGATGTACTATCAGTAGTTGTGCCCCTCGGTTCGAGTGGGCATGGTATCTCCAGCATCCCCGCTATCATCATCATCAGAGTCATCAGAGGGTAGAGCAATCTGCTCAACGTCTGAGTCACTGTCATCGTGGCGCCACTTCCTCCGAGCTGGCGCCACATACTCCTCACGGGCCAGATGCCCAAACAGTCGCCTGACAGGGGGTTTCACCTGCTTCCCCCTGTACACCTTCATCCTGCCTAAGGTGGTATCATCCATCACTTCAAGCATCACGGCATCTTCCTTCTCCTTCGGCAAGGAAGGGAGCTTCTGGTCAATAATCATCTGCATGAATCGAGGGTACATGCAGAAGCCCTCCTTCCCTTTCCCCTCAATGTTCTCCACCAAGTAGGTGAAGATCATCCTGGAGAAGCTGAACGGATGGTTCAGCACCAATGCTACATATGCGTTCTGGATCTGATCCGACAGCTCATCAAATCCTCTCTTCCTAGACGCTATGCACTTAAGCAGCACATGAGCAAGGTACTTGAGCTGGGGACACAGGTTGCTCTTATTGAGCACCCCTGCGTTGATGTCCCCAGAGTACTTAGCTTGTAGGAAACATCCTCTGACAGTAAGGGGGTGTAGTCTAGTAGGACAGTCAGCATCGTCCCCAAAATGTAGCACAATCCTGAGATCCTCCTCCGTGATCTCAATAGCCTCTCCAAAGATAGTACTCCTGATACAATGAGGCTCAGAAGATCTGTCAACTATTGCACCTTCCCAGAAGGCCTGCTGTATAGAGCGATACGGTGTACATGGAGCAGATATAGCGTGAGCAATCCTCGATCTCCTCAGAAAAGTGATAATGCCAGAAAAGTCTGAAGCATTTCTGGATGTAAGATCCAGATGAGCACAAATGTTGTGCTTAGTACTCATGGTCCAGTGACTCGCCATTTCGTTTCGTTGGGTTATTTGGCCACACATGTTTCGGTTTTTCGAATGAGTCCGATTGTCAAGATTAGGTCTCAAATTGAATGAAATAACGATGGATTTGCACCGCAAAGTACCTGTAGAATCAGTGCAGATAGTCAGTACACGAAAATCAAGGGTTTATGGTGATCAAACGAAAATTGGGCAGAGTAACCTTAGTCGTGCGAATTAGGGCAAATATGTGGGTGATGAGTCTCTGCGACCGACTCCCCCTCTATTTATACTAAACCTGAATTCAATCGTACGACTGGGCTCATACGCTCATTTCATTCGGGCGAATGGGCCTCAGTCGTGCGATTGGTTCAGTCGCCTCCCTTCAGTTGTCCGACTGGAGTTCAGTCGTGCGACTTACTCATTCGCTCGCTCTTAATCATCCGACTGGGTCATTCGTATAGGCCATTCGGTAGAATGGTCCATACTCATGTCCATTCGGCTATAGAAGGCATGAGTGTGGTCCATTCGCACGATTGGCCCAAACTCATGGTCCAGTCGTGCGACTGGGTTATACTTATGAATTTTTCTGCTTTTTTTACCATTTGACATTTAAACCCTTTTAAACTGTAGAATTAACATTATAATCATTTGATCATCTCAGACATGATCATTTTAACTTGAAAAACTGTTGATCACCTCAGACGTGATCCTTTTACACACTTTGTCACCTCAGACGTGACCCATTTATCTTTTGAAAACACATGTGGTCATCTCAGACATGACCCTTTTAGGTGATTTACACCCTTACTGAATTCCATGATATAGTCCGACAACATACAAACTAAAATAACTAAGTAAATAGAAAATTACACTGAAGTACAAAAATTAAACTTGTTTTTGACTTTTTGTGAGAGGTAAATCCTAAGATAGAAATCTACTGGATTCGGTTCTGGAATAGGCAGCTTCTATTTAGTTTGACCATAACTGGACCAATTCAATTTTGGAATCATACAGGCAATTCAAATCATTTGGAACATGTTATCAAAACCTTTTGATGCTTACTTCTTGGTGTTCATCCAGAGTCTTTAGCAAATTTAGGAAATCATACTGGTACTATTAGATTCCCACATTGATTTGGACTTTCAAGAATTGTTGCCACGATGATTGTCAGTATATTTGTCCTCTTAAATCAATACACAGACTTTTGACACAGACTGGTGATAGTTTAAGGTTTAATTATTTCAACCAACATTTGTGGATCCCACGCTTATATGGTAATCAACATTCCTCAGGAGCTTTTGAGCGGTCTACGGGTATTTTGACAAGAAGAGACTATTCTTAGAGCTTTCAAAGAGAAGCCAATCCTCAGGTCAGTGCCATCGCACAACAGAGAGGCGGCAAACAACAATGAATTCTAGAATATCTAGGTTATGCTTATCCTCAGGTCAGTGCCATCGCACAGCAGAGAGGCACACAACCTATCTTTTTGTTAGAGCATCTTTAATTTTCTTTTGCACATAAAGTACCAACAACATAAGTTATTAGCTTGATAGCATTTGCTTTTCATTTTTTCGTGCTTTGCTCTATTTATGGTCATCCGCACACATTTGTGGCGTTTACATGCTTGTTACCCCTTATTGGAATATTGTTGATTGTGTTAACCAGTGATAAGATGGGAGCCCACAGTCAGTTGAACAACTTAGTTTGATCTTGAGATCACATGTCAGGTCTAATCATCTATTGTGTTGAATCTACCGACATATCATCTGTGGTCAGGTCTACTTTCGTTGTGTTACCTTAGTAGTTACCAGTTTTTCTATCATATTTCCTTTTATATTGCTCAGACTACACAGACTTATACTTTGAATTTTGCATCTTGTCTAAATTAAAATTTTAAAGTCCCACTTGATTTGTTCCTGTGTACTATCATTTTCCAAGGTATTTGAATCGGTATCACAGATACGATCTACCTTCTATCAGCTAGCCTCTTCTTCTCCGTCGTTTTTTATTTTATTTTTTAATGTTACTGGCTGACCTATTCACCCCCTAAAATTCTAAAATCGTAACCAATTTACATATTTTAGGATTTTAATAGACAGCTAAATAACATGTATTTAATTTAAACAAAAATAGAATAAATAAAGAAATAAAAAGAAAAATTAAAAATTAGACTAAACTTCATCGGACTACACATGGTCATCATCTGGAATAACATCACTTTTCTTTTTAACACCGTTGACCTCTAACAGATATAGAAAACGTGGTTTGTCAAAAGCTTTTGTATAGAGGTCAGCGCGTTGAAAATCTGTATTTATTTTTACCACATCGATTAAATTCTTTTCAAAACAGTCCCGTATAAAATGATATTTTATACCGATGTGTTTGGTCTTAGGATGTTGTACTGGATTTTTAGTTACTGCAATTGCAGCAGAGTTATCAACAAAAATAGGAGTAGAAGAGAAATTTAAACCGTAGTCCCGCATTTGCTGTTGAATCCAAATGATTTGTGAACAGCAACTTGCAGCAGCAATGTATTCGGCTTCACAGGTTGACAATGCAACCGAGGTCTGCTTCTTACACTGCCAGGTCACTAATCTCCTCCCAAAGAATTGACACCCTGCTGATGTAGACTTGTAATTCATCATGCAGCCCCCGTAATCCGAGTCACTATACGCCGTAAGCTCAAAATCATCATCATGAGGATACCACAACCCAAGTGTGGGTGTGCCCTTCAGATAACGAAATATCCTTTTGACCCCAATCAGATGGTTAACCTTTGGCTTAGCCTGATATCTAGAACATAGACATGTAGCATACATGATGTCAGGTCTTGAGGCAGTGAGATACATGAGAGATCCAATCATTCCTCGGTACATTGTTGCATCGACCAGATCTCCATTTTCATCGGGTGCTATATCATGGTTTGTAGCAAGTGGAGTCCCAGCTGCAGAAGCATTCTCCATGTCAAACCGACTGAGAATGTCTCCTACATACTTGGTCTGATGTAGGAAAATTCCTTTGGGTGTCTGATCCACCTGTAATCCGAGAAAAAATTTCATCTCCCCCATGGCACTCATCTCAAACTCCGCCTTCATTACTGCTTCAAATTCTTTGCATAATTTTTCGTTCTTTGAACCGAAGATTATGTCATCTACATAGATCTGTACGAGCAGTAAGTCTCCATCTTTTTCTTTGATAAACATTGTGCAGTCAATGACTCCCCTGCGAAAGCCGTGTTTCACAAGATGAGTCGAGAGTTTCTCATACCAGGCCCTTGGAGCTTGATGAAGCCCGTATAAAGCCTTGTCGAGTTTGTAAACTCTGTCCCGATGATAAGGATCTTCAAATCCCTCAGGTTGACTGACATAAATTGTCTCTCGGATTTCACCATGAAGGAATGCACTCTTCACATCTAATTGATAGACTTTGATCTTCATATACGATGCATAGGCAAGGAAGATGCGGATGGCTTCCATCCTTCCCACGGGTGCAAACACTTCATTGTAATCAATGCCCTCGACTTGTCAAAATCCCTGAACTACTAGTCGAGCCTTGTTCCTGATAATGACGCCTTGGTCATCCTTCTTGCATTTCAAGACCCATTTGGTGCCAATGACCTTAGCACCTTTAGGTCTATCTACCAGAGTCCATACACCTAACTTCTTGAACTGAAGAAGTTCTTCTTGCATGGCACTCACCCATCCCTCATCATCCAGTGCTTCACTGACGTATTTTGGCTCAAACTGCGAGACAAAACACCGATAAGCACCATCGTGAATGTATCCTTTTTCCATTACCGAGGCATAATCAGCTGAGTACAGCTGATTTCTGGTCTGCACTCCTGATCTGACATCCCCAATGACATTGTCTAGGGGATGATAGACATTTAGACGTGATCCTAGAGTGGTAGGAACAACTACCTCAGAGTCAAGATTATGAACATTTGGTTCTGCATCTGAGGTAAAAGGAGTTTGAGGTTCGAAGTCGAAGAGGCATCACTGTTAGATGCTTGTGGACTTGCAGGAATTGGAACCTGTTCCTCCTGATTGTTCTGGTCATCTTCTTCAGCTTCATCTTCTGAAGAGGAGTCACTTGCTTCAAGTGCTCCCCCTAAGTGGTGAGATGATTCTCCCTGTGAGCTCGATGATGTTGAGTCAAGTGATGGTGTATTCAAGATATCATACATCATCCGTGTAGCTAACTCGTCATCAGAAGGAGAGATAGGTATGTTGAAGGACTTGAAGAATCCATCATAGTCGAAAAAGTAAGCGGTCCTTTGCCAGTAGGTGATGTGGTGTATCTCTGTAAATCAACATTACACCACACTTCTACTAAACCCGTTGAGTTGTTGTAAACTCTCTTGTTCGGTATGTTGTATCCTAGGAAGATACCTTCATCAGCCTTCTCGTTGAATTTTCCTTCTTGAGTCTTCTTCAGAAGTGTGCACGGCGCGCCAAATGGTTCGAGATACTCCAGATTAGGTTTACGTCGTTGTAGTAACTCGTAACATGTCTTGCCATGGCGCTTGACTACCAGAACTCCATTTAATGTGTAACATGCATTTGCCACTGCCTCATTCCAGAATTGGATAGGCAGTTTCGAGTCTGCTAGCATTGTCCGTGCTGTCTCTATCAAGCTTCGATTCTTTCTCTCAGCAACTCCATTCATCTGAGGTGTGTAGGCAGAAGTGAACTGGTGCACAATTCCCTTTTCCTTGTAGTAAGCCTCCATCCACTGATTCTTGAATTCGGTCCCGTTGTCTGGGCGTACCTGTCTCACCTTCAGCTTGTAGAGAGATTCCAGTGTGGTTACTAATTCCTTGAATGACTCAAATGTTTCTGATTTGGACTTCAGAAACATTACCCAAAAGAATCTTGAGTAGTCATCAGTAACCACATAACAGTACAAGTCACCTGCAATGCTTTTTGTACTGACTGGACCAAACAGATCCATGTGAAGAAGTTCAAGAGGAAGCTCGATAGAATGAACTTGCTTTTCCTTATGAGACTTCTTCGTCTGTTTGCCTTTCTTGCATGCTACACAGAAATCCGGAAGTTGGAAATTTTTGACGTTAACTCCTCTCACGAGATCCTTCTGGATCAAGTGATTCATCTTCCGTTGATTAATGTGTCCCATTCTCCTATGCCAGGAAATGGGTCCTTCTCAGTAGCTTTTGATAGGAAGCACTGAACTTCATGATCCGTTGTAGAAGCCGTTGAGAGATCCAAAACATAAAGGTCTTTATATCTTGAAGCTGTCATCAAAACTTGGTCCTCCGGAATCACATAGTCTTTCTTTAGGACATAACACTTCTTGTTGTCGAATATGACTTTAAATCCTTTGTCACATATTTGGGAAACAGAAAGTAAGTTGTTTTGAAGTTGTTGAACGTAGTTCACTTTATCAAACTTAACTTTCTGATTTCCAACCTCTCCCTGAGCTGTGATGTATCCTCCTTTGTTACCAGCAAAAGAAACATACCCTTCTTTTATTTGTTTGACGTTTGATAAAAGAGCCCTGTTTCCTGTCATGTGCCTGGATGCTCCGCTATCTACAATCCACGTGTTGGTTTCAGCACTGTAGCGAACACCCTGCACATACAATTTAAAACATTAGTTTAGGTTAGGAACCCAAGCCTTTACTGGCTTGGGTTTCCCATTGACCCTTAGAAGGTGAGGGTAGCTCAGGTGACTTCTTGTCATCATTATCAGACACAGAGGATGACTTTTCTTTCCATAAGCCAGATTTGTGTAAGGCCTGTTTGTGATAAACAGACGACTGGCTAAGGGGTTGAACTTTGGGTTCACTAGTTCTTCTAGGTGGAGTTAAAGAACTCCTCTTAGAAGACCTAGGTTTTGAATCCTGAAGTTCAATTTTCTTCCTAGGTGTCTGATAGTAAGGACAATAAGAAGCAATGTGTCCACACTCTCCACAGTTGTAGCATGACCTGCTATCAACTTTATGATTAAACTGTCTATGTGGAGATGTGTGTGACACCCTAGTGACATCATTATGTTTGGGCTTTGACTCTACTTCTTTTGATGTTTTCTCTTGTTTAACAAACTTAATTGTTTTAACATTTTTAACATCTTTTCCCTTTTGGTTAACTGGACTTTGACATGAGACTCGTGATTGGTTAATATTAACAGTCTTTTTAGGTTCAGATTTGACTTTGTTTGACCCTGACTTTATATTAACCTTTTCAAATTTTTTTTCCAGATTAACACAAGGCATTTTTCCTTTGCCTTTGAAGTGGCCTCCTTTTGTTTTGTTCCAGATTCAATTGTAGAACATGAGGAATCTGGAAGACTTACAAGAGGAGTAGACACCACATGATCCTTGATGGGATTGTTATTTATTGGTTTACTTTTAGTGTTCATCAAGGTCTCAGGTGGTGGAGGAACCACTTTATAACCCAAACCCTCCCCATTGTTACGCTTTCTCACTAAGTGTTGGACAATATGAGATGAACTTGTCCAACTGTGCAGTTTTTGCTTTAATGAATTTACTTCTACTTCTAAAACTGCCTTTTGTTTCTTAGTGTCTTCTAGGGAGTTAAGATAGTATCTAATGTCATTAGCTTGGTTAAAGGCTACAACTTCTGTTTCCCTAAGCTGTTTATTCAAAAGGTCTATCTTTTCTTTATAACTATGCTCATTTTGTTTTAAAACTCTATTTGCCTCAGTGCACAGTTGCAAATCCTTTACTAAGTTATCATTGTGATCTAATAACCTAGCAAATTTCTGATCTATGCTTTCTCTAAATTTATTACAATCAGAACAAGCATGATTATTGAAAAGTTGGTCAGTAGTACTTACCTGAGGAGGTTCTGATGAATCAGCCATCAACGCAGCATCTAATGTCTCTGGTTCTGGTGATTCTGTCTTTGTTGTAGACGTCCCTTCTTCAGGCTTGTAGCTGACCTCAGTTGCAGTCTCTTCACAGTTTGACATCGCTAGCTCTATTGCAATATCTCCTTCACTCGCGGAATCATCATCTAAGTCTTCCACACTTGCAATATTGGATTCTCCTGGAGAGACAAACCGAAAGCTCCAGTCCTGTCCTTCATCATCATGGGCAGTCAAGGCTTTTGGATCCTTGCTTGATGAAGTAGAACTGCTAGCTTGCTTGTCTTGACGAGTGAAGGACGAGAATGGATTCCCATTTCCAGTCTTCTTTGGCTTCACACACTCTCTTTTGAAGTGCCCCTTTTCTCCACAGTTGAAGCAGGTCACCTTGCTCTTGTCAAAGCCAAAAGTAGTGTCCTTAGTAGCAACCAAGTTTTGTCCGGTCTTTTTCACAAACTTCTTAGCTCTCCGGACAGCACTTGCTAAGGCCCACATAATATCCATCCTCTCCAGTTCTGTCTCATCTACCTGCTGGTAGTCCTCGTCTGCCAGATGGCAGTTTCCAATTTTCCCAGCAACAAGTCCATCATAGGAATGGACCACTGCTGCTAAGAGATCCATGTGCTCTCGTGCTACTTCTACTGTCACGTTTCCGAGATTCTCGGTCTTCAGTCTTGTAGCATTTGCTTCAGATCCAATGTATGGGGTACTAGAAGACCCTGACGTTTCTGATCTTGAAGGAGAGGCTTGTGAAGGACCAGATGAGCTTGACACAAAGGCAGTCTGAAGAGGTGCTCCAGACGTCTTAACTTGAGGAGTGGCATTGTACAAAGCTGGATTCTGAGTATACGAAGACTTCTGAGCTCGGTACTTCATCCTTAGTGCTTCTTCTCGCAGCTTTAGAATGAAATCATTGATGTCCAACCTTGCTAGCAATCCATTCTGTCTCAGATTTGAAACAAAAGAAGCCCAACTTTCTGGCAACCCGTCTGCAAAATTTGACACTTTATCTTCCATGGTAGTTGTGACACCATATGTGTGCAGCTTGCTCATCAAATGGTAAAATCTGTCAATGACATCGTCTAAGCTCTCATTTCCCATCGATGAGAAGTTGTCAAATTCTTTCTTCAACTCCTTAGCTTTAATGGCCATCAACGAAGCATTCCCGTCATATCTTTTCTCCAGCTCATCCCATAACTTCTTGGCTTGCTTATTTTCAGAGAATTGGTGAAAAATATCCTTTGGGATAGACTGAGTTAGCAATGCATATACTCTCTTTTCAGCATTATATTTGACTTTTTGTGCATCAGTCATTCCTCCTAAAGTAAGTTTCACCCCATCAGCTCCCACCGGCATGCTGTACCCCGTCTCAATAGCTTCCCACATATTAGGATCTACTCCATTCAAGTAGATCTCCAAACATTGTTTCCAGTGGGGAAACTCATCTAACGTTATAAGCTTGGGGGTTTATTATGATTCCCCACCTCACTCTCCAGTAGCAGTAAGTTCTGAATCCGTGAGTCCTTCCCGGCTATAAACGCTGAAAACTGATCCTCCATCTTGATTAACTTTAAGTCTCTTAAACAATCTGTTTAACTGGTGCGAATGGAGTGGTGCGATTGGGCTACCCGTGCGAATGAACTATGCGACTGATTCAATCGTGCGGCTGAACTAAGCGATTGGTCCAGTCGTGCGAATGAAACTGATGCGGATGAACAATGCGAACGGTCTGCTTAGTCGTACGAATGAAGATGCGACTGAGTTCAATCGTACGTCTGGGGGATGCGAATGAAGTCCAGTCGTGCGATTGGGTCAATCATGCGACTGAAGCTGCTGTATTTCGAAAATTTCTAGGTTTAATGTGTTTTGGCCTTAAAAACCCGAATTTTCACCAACCCTAATCGCCTTATGCCATAGAAACCAAAACTTGATGAGCAGGGGACATCCAAGACAACGTTTGACACATAAAGATTGTGTTTTTAGTGAAAAAACACAACCTTTCTATCAAAATTGATTGAATCACACGTAATCAAGAGCCAAAGCTCTGATACCACTTGTTAGGATCAGGTATTTGAACGAAACACCAAATGATTAACGTGTTAACCAAACCAAATAGTGTAGAATCCTATTTGATTGGCGATCCAATCAGTGAGAACGCACGTAGAAACAATAAAGTGTTGAATCTAACGTCAAGAATCAATTAGGAATCTATCTACAGCGTTCTATGAACTTGAAGTATGAACTTGGAGGCTTCTGGACGGCTAGGGTACATCTAGAGTCGAATTGGAATGAATGCTTACGTTTTTCCACGAATTAGGTGGTATTTATAGGTTAGGGTTGCTCATTCGGGTGACTGAACCATTAGTATGGTTCAGTCGTGCGATTGAGCCATGCGGTTGATCTATTCGCACAACTGAGTGTTCAGTCGTGCGACTGAGCCAATCTCATGTTACAATCATACGAGTGATCCAGTCTCCTGGTTTAGTCGTGCGACTGAGTCATTCGCCTAAAGTTGTTCATGCGTATGGTCCATTTGCATGGGCCATTCGCATGAGAACTTCATGTTGCTAAGTTTGAATGTGTTCATTTATATAACATTATGTGTATCAATTCAAACAATCACTAACCTATATAACCAATTCAATATCATTTCATTAATGAAATATTAAACATTATAAATCACAACCAAACACTCTCATTTCATTAATATCCCAACCATTACATAAGTGTAAGACAAACAAGACATATTACATTCATATCAGGATCTAGGTACATATGTATCAACAGAAAGAAACTCCATCACTACTCCCCTACACTTATTACATATGGATCTCTTTGGCCCCACCAGTGTAATGCGTCTAGGAAGGACCTCATATTGTTAGTGATCACAGATGACTTTACAAGATTCACTTGGGTCTTCTTTCTTAGAACTAAGGATGAGATTCCTAAGATCTTGAAGAGTTTTATCTTAAAGATTGAGAATCAATGTGATCAAAAGGTCAAGACCGTATGATGTGATCAGCGAACTGAATTTAAGAACCAAATCTTTGATACATTTTGTGATGAAACGGGTATTACAAGACAATATAGTGCTCCCAGGACTCCTCAGCAAAATGGTGTTGCTGAGAGGAGAAACATGACACTAACTGAAGCTGCAAGAACTATGTTGTCTTACTCTAAACTGCCAATTATCTTCTGGGTAGAGGCAGTGAACAATGCTTGCTATGTGCAAGACAGAGTTTTAGTAGTCAAGACTCATGGTAAGACTCCTTATGAACTTTGGCATAAGAGAAAACTTTTCATTGGTTTTCTCAGGCCATTTGGATGTCCTTGCACCATCTTGAATACCAAGGATCAAATAGCCAAGTTTGAAGAGAAATCAGATGATGGACTCTTTATTGGATACTCTTCTCAAGCTAAAGCTTATAGAGTATACTATCTCAGAACTAGAGTACTTAAGGAGTCAGCTAATATGCCTTTCAATGAGCACATTCCTAGTGTGAAAGGTTCTAGTCCTGATTGGCTTTTTGATCTTGATTTAGTTAGCAACTGTTTTAACAAATCATGTGAGCATGTTTCAGGGTCCATAAATATTTTATCAACAGGTGATCCTGACTTAAGATTTGAGCTGAGAAGACCATCAAATGATATTACTTCAGCTCCAGTTGTAACTAACCCTGCAGATGGAGTCCCTATCAACACAACCATGTCAAATTCAGCTGATACATTTGAGGTGCCATCAAATTCCAGCTTAAAGGCATAAAAATCAAATGACGGAACCTTAAATGTAGGAGGAAATGGTGGTCGTGAAAGTGATCAAGAGTTTCTTGACACTAACAATCACTCCATAGAAGACAACATCAATGATGTCACACACTCATTGGATCAAGTCTCTCTTGATAAGTGTGCTGATGTGGCGGGAGAAACTCCATTGCCTGATCTAAATTTATCTAATTTAGATCTCTCCAAGCAACTTGCTATGATCCCTCAACTCAGGATCCACAAGTCTCACCCCACCACAAACATCAATGGAAATGTTGATACAAGGGTAAGGACAAGAGGACAAACCTATAATGCAAATGTTTGTCTCCACTCTGGTTTTCTATCCCAAATAGAGCCAAAGAAAGTTGATGAGGCTTTAAAGGATGAAAGTTGGGTTAAAGCTATACAAGAGGAGCTGCTTCAATTCAAAAAACAAAAGGTTTGGAACCTATGTCCTTTTCCTTAAGGGAAGACTACCATAAGAACCAAATGGGTGTTTATGAACAAGAAAGATGATAGAGGACTCGTCATTAAAAACAAAGCCAGACTAGTTGTCCAAGGACACACACAAGAAGAAGGAATTGATTACACAGATGTCTTTGCTCCTATGGCAAGAGTTGAAGCTGTTAGGATATTCCTAGCTTTTGCTGCATCCAAGGATTTCAAGGTCTACCAGCTTGATGTCAAGTGTGCTTTTCTATATGGGGTGATTGATGAAGAGGTTATGTCAAACAACCACCTGGCTTTGCAGATCCTGATCATCCGGATTATGTTTGTAGGCTTGATAAAGCTCTTTATGGGCTGCACCAAGCTCCAAGGAAGTGGTATGAGATTCTATCTCAGTATCTCTGTCAGCATGGCGACAAAAGGGGTACTATAGATGGAACTCTCTTCATCAAAGGAACAGGGAGTGACTTAATGCTAGTTCAAGTGTATGTAGATGACATTATCTTCGGGTAACTAATTCAAAGCTCTACAAAGACTTTGAGAGGCTGATGAAGAATAGATTTGAAATGAGTGCCATGGGGGAACTCAATTTCTTTCTAGGAATTCAAGTGAAGCAATTTGACAGTGGCATCTTCATAAGTCAGTCAAAGTATGTAAAAGACATACTTACAAGATTCAACATGACCGTCTGTAAGGTTGCAAAGACACTCATAGCCAGAAACCACTCCTTAGGACTTATTAGCGGTTGGTATTGGTTCACTATATTTTGGGTTGTATGACCCATTTGATCTATTTAATATTAATTTACTATATTTTGACCCGTTTGAGCCATTCAATTTTAAAGATCCTATATTTGACCATGCGACTAGATCTTACTAAAAAGATAATTAGGGTTCTGTACTCCTTGTTAAGAAAAATACAACAATGTACTATTTGAATACACAATGACCAATGTCAAAACCTTCATATCTATTCAACTTTTACCCAACACCTATGCCACTGATCTTCATAATTAGCAATTCTTCAACTTGATTTACAACTCATTCATCTCCTTGTGAAGATTCATCCATCTACAAAAAATAAGGTAAAGGAAAAAAATATATTAGCAAAAAATTGACTATTAATTATTAATACATATTACACTTACCTTCCTTTTAGGACACCCGGTGATGTAATGTCCAAATTCCTTACGGTAAGAACAAGCACTCCTTTTAGGTGCTTCCAAGGAAGATTTAATTCTAGTTGCACTCTTAGGACGATATTTAGTATTAGTATGAACTAGCGGTCACAAATAGAAATTTGAGGCACCATGTTTGCTTGTGAACTTCCCATATTAGGATCATCTGTAGTAGTCTCTAACTGTTTCGACTTTGTTCGAATACTTTGCTCTTCTAAAATCTCATCACTATGCTTTATTTCAGAGTGAGAGTCTCATGCTTGTTAGATCGTTTTTCTAAAATTGGACTGAACACACCATAAAGTTAATGCATTAACTTCATTTTCATTCTGGATGTTCTCGATCACAATAGAATAATTATCCAACTTGTTCCTAGAATCAAGTGTCCACCTAGGTAAAATATAATGATCAGGAAGGGTGTCAACATGCCTCTTCTTTAAGACATATAATATATGCTTGCATAACATCCCATATGTTTCAAACTTCGCACATGAACATGTCACATCTGTCTTGTCCGAGATTCGAAAGTTAACAATTCTCCAATATATTTTATCAATATCCAAATGGCCAACCTTATATATGATTTCTTCTGAATTCTTGCTCATTGTCTCAAGACTTAAATTAAAGTAGCTTCGATCCATTCTTTTTTGAATACATTAAAGAGATTTTTAGTGTAACGTGAACTTGCCTTTGCCTCTATCAAATTAAAAGAAGAATGAACTGGCTTGGTGTTCCTGGTCTTAAAGTCTTCATCTTCTTTGACCCTTCGAGCCTCACAACTTTATCATACTGTATTACAAACTTATTCAACGTTGTCTTAAAATTCACATATCCATAAAAAAAAGAATGAATGCTCTTGCTTCTTCCGCTTAATGTCATGCCAGCAAAAAAATATTTCAAGAAAGCTTTAGCCTAATATTTCAGTTGATTATACATTTCAATTAGCCAACTACCACTTTCAAAACTAAATTTAGAACATAAAGTTTCCAAACAAGCTTCAAATTCTTCAACTGTATCACTCTGTACCCATTGTTTATGCAACTTTTGAAAGTCATTATAACGAATTTAAAAAGACCGAAGGTGTTCAATCTCATGTTTCTTAATGTATGTAAGGCCCCGTTTCCGGAACGCTTACAGTTGGACATTCATCGCACATAATACATAAAAACACATCATCATTTATGCAAATACATTGCAGCGGAATAATTTGACAAAAAACCATTTCATGCATTAATAATTACTTTTGCAAGATAATACATCATTCTTAAGGTTACAAAATATCGTAGTTGCATTACAACACAAAAATATCACTTCTACTTAAAACGCATGCCAGTCTTTATTCGCCAAGTAGCTTCACCCTCGTGCCATCCTCAGCCACATTTACCTGGCAACTGAAAATGTATAAAAGTCAGCGTTGCTGAGTGAGTTCTACTTTTAATAAAAATATATTATCTTTCATTTGTTAAAACATTTTCTTTACCTTTGCACGTGATCATACATCGTAAATACACATAGATAATAACATTATTATCTTCGTCATCATTCGTATTCGTACACATCGCACGTTTCGTACATTCATCGTTATCTTACACTTCTATCTAGATCCTGTCATATGCTAAACCCCCCTCTTGGGCACGAAGCCATCTCATCTAGGGTTAAGCGACAAGGATCCCATATCGCACATATGGAGCAGTCACCAAGACTGACTCCCCTGTGTGTGAACCCTCATGGGTTAGCCAAAATCGCATGCTATGAAACACACAGTTGAGCTAACAACTCTCATGGAGTTATGAACCTCCTTACATTTTGCTTGCAAGACTTTCATTTGTTCATTTATTATGTTCCACTTTCATTATCTTAAATCTTTCGCTTTGTTAAGATAATACTTTACATTCATTAGCATAATCACACCATATAAACCCACGTAGTAATACGTAATAAAAAACATAAAAAAACCGACTACAAACATACATAACATCATCATACATCATTACCAAAAACATCCCAAGTCATAGCCTAAAAATTCTTCTTTCCAAAATTTCAGAATATTTTCTAAGGCATTTGGGTGCATGGGCACTATGCAGGCGCATGAACACTATGCAGGCGTATGAGCACTATGCAGGCCCATGAACCCTAAGGCGCATGGGCATTTCAGGCGCATGGGTACTATTGGGGCGCATGAGCCTTACTTAGGTGCATGAGCACTTAGGCGCATGGGCATTTCAGGCGCATGAGTACTGATGGTGCACATGAGCCTTACTTAGGCGCATGAGCACTTAGGCGCATGGGGAAAGTGGGCGCATGGCTATCACTTAGGCGTTTGGGCACTATTTGGGTGCATGAACCTTAGGCGCATAGGAACACTTAGGCGCCTGGTCAAAATTCTAGGCGCATGGATACTATTTGGGCACATGGACATCTGTTTTCAATCTTAAATCATTTTCAAACCCCAGCTCCATTTCTAACTGGTTTTTACCCTGGTTTGTAGCATACTAAGCATCAAAACAAGCATAAATCATGAATCATAGCCAAAATCATTCCCGAACATACACCCACCCAACCGGGCACACACACATACCTACGGGTACACATATAACAAGCATTTCCAGCCCCAAAACAAGTTAAAAACATTTAAAAACAGGGATCTAGAACTCACCTCTTTCAACTTTCAAGTAAGACTTCTTCAAACCCGAATGCTTATGAGTTCAAACACCTAAACACCGAAAACACACAACCGAGCATACACAAACGCATAAGCACATACCCGAAGGCTGAAAATCAGCCAAAAACAACCCAAAACATCAAAACCTAACCTGAAAACCGAATTCTTCTTCTTCTTCTCTCTAAAACCGAGAGGATTCTGCTTCGTTCTCCCTCTAGAAACCGTATGAAAAAGGTGATGGTACAAGGGATGGGCGGCCATGCCACCTTTTGTACAAAATATTATTAAATTTTCCCCATGTATAACTTTAACCCCTTAACTTGGGTTATTTTGACTTTCTTTCTTTTTCTTCACCTTTTTCTCTTCTTTTTAAAATTTCCGGGTGTTACAAGTCCACCCCCCTTATATAGGTTTCGTCCCCAAAACCTGTTACTCCTCAAACAGTTGTGGGTAATGCTATCTCATCTCTTTTTCAGTTTCCCATGTAGACTCGGATCCCTTCCTAAGATTCCATTGTACTCGCACCAAGGGAACCATTTTATTCAGTAACCACTTCTCCTTTCGATCAATGATTACTACTGGTTGCTCCACGTAATTGAGTCGCTCGTCTACTTCAATGTCCTCCAGTTGTACAACCATATCTTCATCAGATAAGCACTTTCTTAGATAAGATATATGGAACGTTAGATGAATTCTACTTAAATTATCGGCCAGGTCCAACCTATTGGCCACCTCTCCTACTCGAGCAATGATTCGGAAAGGCCCTATTTACCTCGGGCTCAAGTTGTCCAGCTTTCTAAACCTAATGATACCCTTCAAAGGGGAAACCTTCAGCATTACCTTATCTCCCACCTTGAATTTAATCGGTCTACGTCTCTTATCGGCATACGACTTTTGCCTATCCTTTGTTGCCTTCATAAAGGCCTTGATCTTCTCCAGTTTCTCAGTCGTAGCCTCAATCACTTCAATGCTTCCTAACTCCTTCTGACCAATGTCACCCTAACATACGGGCGTTCTACACCTCCTACAGTATAGCATCTCATATGGTGGCATACCAATGCTGGCATGATAGTTGTTGTTGTATGAGAATTCAACTAACGGTAAGTGTTCGTCCCAACTTCCACCAAAATCAATGACGCATGCCTGAAGCATATCTTCTAGTGTCTGTATAGTTCTTTCTGATTGACCGTCCATTTGAGGATGATAAGTCGTGCTAATATGTAACCTCGTCCCATTGCATCGTGAAATTCTTTTCAAAACTTGGATGTAAACCGGGTGTCGCGGTCAGACACAATAGACACCAGTACACCATGACGAGTTACAATCTCCTTCATAAACAGATCCGCTAACCTCTTGGATGAAAACGTTTCGCGTATCGGCAAAACGTGAACACTCTTCGTCAGACGGTCGACGATCACCCATATGGCATCATACCCCCTTGTTGTACGTGGCAGCTTCGTAATAGTCCATGATGATGTGCTCCCATTTCCATTCACGTATATCCAAAGGTTGGATATTCTCGTATGGCTTCTAATGTTCCGCCTTCACTTGCAAACAAGTAAGGCACTTACTCACATACTCCGCTACCTCACGCTTCATACCCAGCCACCAATAATCTTTCTTCATGTCATGGTACATCTTCGTAGCATCAGAATGAATGGAGTATCAAGTCTTATGAGATTCGTCCATGATTCGTCCTTGTAGAGCTCCGTAATGAGGAATCCACATCCGTCCGAAACGGGTTCTAATTCTGAACGTATTTTCACCCAACTCCTTGACTAGACCTCTCATCTTTCATAATTAAGGTGATCTTCTTTCAACGCCTCATCTTCTAATTCCTTGATCTGTTTCATTACATCGGAGGTCATTACCAATTGATAAGCCTTCACCCGGATTGGTTCGGGCCTCTCCTTTCGGCTAAGGGCATCAGCCACTACATTGGCCTTGCTCGGTTGGTAATGGATCTCACAATCATCGTCGTTTATAAGGTCCAACCATCTCCTTTGTCTCATGTTCAGGTCCTTTTGCTCGAAGAAGTACTTCAAGCTCTTGTGATCGGTAAAGATAGTGCACTTCGTCCCGTACATATAGTGCCTCCAAATCTTTAATGCAAAGACCATAGCTGATAGTTCCAAGTCATGAGTAGGGTAATTAACCTCTTGGACCTTCAACTGTCGCGATGCGTAGGCTATAACCTTCCCTCTTTGCATCAGCACGCAACCCAGTCCCAAATAAGAAGCATCTGAATTGACTACTAGATTTTCTCTTCCTTCTGGTAATGATAAGACTGGAGCTTGCGTCAGCCTCGTCTTTAACTCATCAAAAGCCTTCCCTTGTTCTTGACCCTAAACAAACTTCACATCCTTACGGGTCAACTTGATCAATGGAGAAGCTATCTTGGAGAAGTCTTGGATGAATCTCTTGTAGTAGCCCGCCAACCCCAAGAAACTACGAATCTCGGATGGCGTCTTTGGAGACTTCCATTGCATCACCGCCTCCACTTTAGCTGGATCAACCATAATTCCTTCGGGATTCATCACGTGACCCAAAAACTAAACTTCATGCAACAGAACACGCACTTGGAGAACTTGGCGTACAATTTCTCTCTAACACTTTCCAAATGTGTCTGGCATGCTCCTCCACGCTCTTTGAACAAATCAAGATATCATCGATGAACACAATCTCTGACTTATCCAACATCGGGCGACACACCTGATTCATCAAATCCATAAAAGCACCTGGCGCATTGGTTAAACCAAAAGACATAACGAGAAACTCGTAGCGTCCACAACGCGTACGAAAAGCTGCTTTAGGAATATCTTGCTCCTTCACTTTTAGCTGATGATAACCAGATCGAAGATCTATTCTTGAGAACCAACTGGCACCTTGGAGTTGATTAAACAAATAATAAATTTTGGGTGGTGGATTTCGATTCTTCATCGTCAACTTGTTTAACTCACGGTAGTCAATGCACATCCTCATACTACCGTCTTTCTTCTTTACAAACAAGACCGGAGCATCACAGGGAGAGATACACGGTTGAATAAACCCCTTGTCTAGCAGTTCTTGCAACTGAACCATTAATTCTTTCATCTTAGTCGGAGCCAATCGATTTAGTGCCCTGGCAACCGGTAGAGCACCAGGTATCGGGTCAATCTGAAACTCAATCTCGTGGTGTAAGGCCCCGTTCCCGGGACGCCTACAGTTGGTCATTCATCGCACATAAAACATATAATTACATTTAACTTTCATAAAACATCGTGCGGAATTATCAAAATAGACATCTCATCTCATTATAAAAGCTTTTGCAAAACAATACATCGTTATCAGGTTACAAAATACATGTTGTATTTCATCACAAAAGCATTATAAAAGTGGATGCCATCCAAAAGAGCTGAGTAGCCGCCTCGTGCCATCCTAAGCAATCATTACCTACCAACTGGAAACACATAAAAGTC
Organism: Flaveria ramosissima; assembly: GCA_025215565.1. Taxonomy (NCBI): domain Eukaryota; kingdom Viridiplantae; phylum Streptophyta; class Magnoliopsida; order Asterales; family Asteraceae; genus Flaveria; species Flaveria ramosissima. The sequence continues at coordinate 24,944,003 of CM046033.1, forward strand.
AGCGTTGCTGAGTGAGTTCTAGTTTTAAAATAAAACATACTTTTCTTTCGTTAAAACCGTACTTTACTTTCATGTGATCATGCATCATACGTACACATAGATAATATCATTATTATCTTCGTCATTCATTCATTAACTTCCATTCGTTCATACATTCTTACGTCATTTCTTTCCATCAAAACCATGAATTTTACCCTTCAGTTTTCCTGGTACTAGGCCTAAGCCTACATAGACCTTCCATTACGGTGAACAGCACCTCTGACCACAGTACCTAAGACAAGCAACAATGGTTCTGTACAAATGGTCAATCACAAAGAAAGACCCCGATGTGCATCCTCCAGGGGTCCCGAACCCACACACCGTTGGGCTAACACCTAAGAAAAGGGCGTGTCCCGTTATACCATGCTTGCAAGACTTTTATTGCATTCCATCGTTTATTAATGCATGCATTCATTCATCATGTTCCTCTTTTATTATCTTCCACTTTACGTTACGTAATACTTTCATTTCATTCATTAACATAACACGTAAAGCCACAGGAAAGATAAACATTCATCAAAATCAGGAACATCAACATACACAGTCATCATTATCATACAGGGCAACATCATACATACATAGCATACATCATGCATAAATATGCAACATCATCATCATCATGCCCAACATACCCTCTAAGGCCTCAATAGTCATCTTTCATGAACTTACGGGAATTTGCATGTCAAAACCTACATCTGCACTTTTCCCTGAAAGTCAGTAAATAAACTACAAGTTTCCCCGGGTACAGCGGCCCTACTTGGGCGTATGGACACCCTTCAGTCGCATGGCCTCAAGGCGACGGAACATCATACGAATGGACCCACGTGGATGAACATCTATGCATATGGACACCCAGTCGTACGTATGGACCTCATGCGGATGGAACTAATGCGAATGAGCACCTATGCGATTGGAACTAATGCGGCTAGGCACCTATGCAACTGAGCCCTCAGTCGCATGACTCCCCATGCGACTGGAACCCAATCGTACGAATAAATCCTCAATCGTGCGAATGAACCCTCAATCGTGCGAATGAACCCTCAATCGTGCGAATGAACCCTCAATCGTGCGAATGAACCCTCAATCCTGCGAATGAACCTCAATCGCACCTCAGTCGGCCGTATGGCCTCCAGTCGGTCTCCTAGCCCTAGCTGATGCAGAATGGAGTTCATCCCGAACCCAATCTGCCATTTTCGACCTCCAAGCTAATCCAAACCCATTCAAGCACACACAATCCCGGAAACAAACTCCAAACGCATCACACACAAACACATACAAATGGGTCAAACACACACATACAAAAACGGGTTTTCTATATGTTCTAGCCCCAAAATCGTTTGAAAACATGTAAAAGAAGGGTCCTAGAACTCACACAAACGACCACCAGAAGAAGAGCTTCGATTGGACTCGCTACACGACGATTTTGCCCGTTAGAAACCACTCGAACCAACCTTTCTCCCTTTTTCTCTCTTCTTTCTCTCCTCTCTTTTTCTTGGCTGAAATGTGGGTATGGGAAGAGGGTTATGGCTGCCCTCTACCTTCAAATATTACCACATACTCAACTTTCTCTTGTTGGCGAGTTTGGTCCCTCGAGTTTGGACTTTATTTCTTTTCTTATTTTGTCGGCTTCAAAATAAATAAATAACCGGGTGTTACAAGTCCACCCCCCTTAAATAGGTTTCGTCCCCGAAACCTGTTATTCCTCGAACAAACGTGGGTAATGTGGCCTCATCTCTTATTCAGTCTCCCACGTTGACTAGGATCCTTTCCTAAGCTTCCACTGTACACGCACAAGAGGAACCGTTTTATTCCTCAACCTCTTCTCTTTTCGATCGATGATTGCCACTGGTTGCTCCACATAATTGAGCCGTTCGTCCACTTCGATATCCTCCAGTGGATCAATCATATCTTCATCTGCCAAGCACTTCCTTAGATGAGATACATGGAATGTCCGGTGAATTCCACTTAACTCATCCGGTAACTCTAGTCTATAGGCCACCTCTCCTACTCGAGCAATGATTCGGAAAGGGCCTATGTACCTCGGGCTCAACTTGCCTCGCTTTCTGAAACGAATGATACCCTTCCAAGGTGAGACCTTCAACATAACCCGGTCACTCACCTGGAATTCAATCGGTCTGCGTCGTTTATCAGCATACGACTTCTGTCTATCTTTGGCTGCCTTCATGAAGGCTTTGATCTTTTCAAGCTTCTCAGTCATAGCCTCGATCACCTCAATATTCCCTAACTCCTTCTGACCAATATCACCCCAACAAACAGGTGTTCTGCATCTCCTATCGTATAGCATCTCATATGGGGGCATACCAATGCTGGCATGATAATTGTTGTTGTTCGAGAATTCAGCTAACGGTAAGTGGTCATCCTAACTTCCTCCAAAATCGATAAAACATGCCCGAAGCATGTCCTCCAATGTTAGAATGGTCCTTTCTGACTGACCATCAGTCTGGGGATGATAAGCCGTGCTAATATGTAACCTCGTCCCCATAGCATCGTGGAATTTCTTCCAAAATTTAGATGTAAACCGGGTTCACGATCAGACAAAATAGACACCGGCACACCATGACGAGTTACAATTTTCTTGATGAATAGATCAGCCAACCTCTCGGATAAAAATGTCTTGCGGATCGGTAGAAAGTGAGCACTCTTCGTCAAACGGTCAACTATCACCCATATGGGCGGCAGCTTTGTAATGAAATTCATGGTGATGTGCTCCCACTTCCATTCCGGTATATCCAAAGGTTGGATCTTTCCATATGGCTTCTGATGCTCGGCCTTCACTTGCAAACAAGTAAGGCACTTACTCACATACTCCACTACGTCACGCTTCGTACTCGGCCACCAATAATCTTCCTTCATGTCTTGGTACATCTTTGTAGCATCGGGATGAATAGAGTATCGAGTCTTGTGAGCTTCATCCATGATCTTCATGCGTAGATCCCCAAAACGAGGAATCCACATTCGTCCAAATCGGGTTCTAACACCAAGTGTGTTTTCACCCAACTCTGCGACCAGACCTCTCATTCTTTCAGAGTTAAGATGATCTTCTTTCAATGCCTCATCTTGAAACTCTTTGACTTGCTTCATCATATCCGAGGTCATGATCATCTGGTATGCTTTCACCCGAATCGGCTTGGGTCTCTCCTTTCGGATAAAGGCATCTGCCACCACGTTGGCTTTGCCCGGATGGTAATGGATCTCGCAATCATAATCCTTTATGAGCTCCAACCATCGTCTCTGCCTCATGTTCAGGTCCTTCTGATCAAAGTACTTCAAGCTCTTGTGGTTAGTGAATATGGTGCACTTCGTCCCGTAAAGATAGTGCCTCCAAATCTTTAACGCAAAGACCACGACTGCTAGCTCCAAGTCATGACTAGGATAATTGACCTCAGGAACCTTCAACTGTCAGGATGCATAGGCTATAACCTTCCCTCTCTGCATTAATACACACCCCAACCCCGAGTAGGAAGCGTCAGAATAAACCACCAAATACTCACTTCCATCGGGTAATGACAGAACAGGAGCTTGAGTCAACCTCGCCTTCAGTTCCTCAAACGCCTTCTCTTGAGCTTGACCTCATACAAACTTCACATCTTTTCGGGTCAACTTAGTTAGTGGAGAAGCAATCTTAGTAAAGTATTGAATGAATCTTCTGTAGTAGCCCGCCAAACCCAAGAAGCTACGAATCTCGGATGGCGACTTTGGTGACTTCCATTGCATAACCGCCTCCACCTTTGCCGAGTCCACCATAATCCCGTTAGGATTTACCACATGACCCAAGAATTGAACCTCACGCAACCAAAACGCGCACTTGGAGAACTTGGCGTACAACTTCTCCCTTCTCAACGTCTCTAGAACCACCCGAATATGACCGGCATGCTCTATCTTGCTCTTCGAATAAATCAGGATATCAACAATAAACACGATCACTGATTTATCCAACATCAGCCGACACACTTGATTCATTAGATCCATAAAAGCACCTGGCGCATTGGTCAAACCAAAAGACATGACAAGGAACTCGTAGTGACCATATCGCGTGCGGAAAGCTGTTTTAGGGAGATCCTGCTCTTTCACCTTCAACTGATGGTAGCCCGATCGAAGGTCTATCCTCGAAAACCAACTGGCACCTTGAAGCTGATCAAACAAATCGTCGATTCTCGGTAAGGGGTATCGGTTCTTTATCGTCAACTTAGTCAGCTCACGGTAGTTAATACACATCCTCATACTACCGTCTTTCTTCTTCACAAATAAGACCGGAGCACCCCAAGGAGAGATACTCGGCCTAATAAACCCCTTGTCAAGCAGTTCTTGCAACTGCTCCATCAACTCTTTCATCTCCGTCAGAGCCAGCCGATACGGTGCCTTGGCAACAGGTTGGGCACCCGGTATTAGATCAATCTGAAACTCGATCTCTCGGTTAGGTGGCACTCCTGGTAAGTCTTCTGGGAACACGTCTGGAAAGTCACACACAACCGGTACATCGGCTAGTTGTGGTGTTGGCGTATCCACATCCTTTACATAGGCCAGGTAGGCACTACATCCACGCCTCATACACTTTCCCGCCACCGCCCTCGAAATTACTTTCGGAATCGTCATGACCCGATCACCATAAACCGTCACCGAACTCCCGTCAGGCGCTGTCAACCGAATCATCTTCTGGCGACACACAATGTTCGCCTCGTAATTTGCTAACCAATCCATCCCAAGAACCAAACCGAAACCACCTAAGGTCATCACGAACAGTCTAACAGGAAACTTATGACCTTCTAGCTCTACATCACAGTTCTCTATCATCTCAGAAATCTTGGTAGACTTACCTATTGCAGTTTCTACATCAAAGGGCGCATCGACACGTCTACTACTAACAGGCAGCTTAGCACAGAAAGCAGCAGAAATAAAACTTTTACTAGCACCAGAATCGAATAACACATAAGCTAAAGTTTGGTTCACTAGAAACGTACCGGACACAACGTCAGGGTCTGTCCTAGCCTCCTCTTTTGTCATGGTGAATTCCCTGGCCCTCGCCCTCGGTCCTTCACTTCCCGTCTTCTTCACCCCAGAACCCTTAGCCCTCGGCTTCTTCCAATCCCTACTTATGTGGCCCTCCACGCCACAGTTAAAGCATCGGACCGTACGACAGTCCCTGGCTATATGCCCCGTCTTCCCACATTTGAAGCACACGTTCGATCCCGGCCTGCATTCCCCACTATGCTCTTTTCCACACCTACCACACTTCTTCAAACCAGCACCCAATGCGACCACACGGCGGTCGTCCACCCGTGCCTTCTTGTTACGCGTCGAGGCATCACCCCCACCAAACCTCTTCCCATGCCAGTTCCGATCACCACTACCCTTCTTGCTACCTTCAGTCACCACCACCGTCCTCTCACCATACAGTCTCCCTTCCAAATCCACCGCCGACCTAAACGTACTCGGTCGGGCAACGATCATATGCCTGCGAATATCCACTGGCAAACCCTGAATGTACCTCTTAATCTTTCGTGACAAAGGCGTCACTTGGTTCGGCACCAGGCTTGCCATCTCATTGAACTTGGTAGTATACTGCTGATGTGTCATGGTTCCCGCCTCCAGATGCAGGAACTCTCTCTCGACTTTATCCATTTCTCTATGAGGACAGAACTCCTCGATCACCAACTTCTTTAGTTCAGACCATCTCATTCTCCCGATTGCCCGACTACCCTCAGCTTGGACCATATTGTCCCACAGCATAAAGCTGAGTCCACAAACGAGTGGGTAGCAAACTTCACCTTCTGGTCCTCCCGGCACTCGCTGATATCAAGAACAGCCTTCATTTCCCTCACCCACCGGTGAGCAGCAGCAGCAGTGCCGTTACCATCGAAAGTAGGGGGCTTGCATCTCATAAACGCCCCATAGTTACAGCCTCGTACCACCTTTTGCATGGGCTCATCTTCCTCTTCCTCTTCTTCATTATCAGAGAAAATCGTTTCAGGCTCTGGTTGCTCCCGTCCCCCCGAGGCCCTGTTTCCCTTCTTTCTTTCTCTTTCCTTTACTGCCTTGATAACTTCAGTCACCACAGACGGTAAGATTGTCTGCATGACCTGATGCACTCCTTCAACAACAGCCTCCTTTACCGAGGCCCTCAAGTTAGCACTCTCATCCCCAGCCTCTGGATAAGGGGTCTTAGGTTCTTCAGGAAGCACCTTTTCAACTCTAGGCCTTCCTCTTTTGGGTCGCGGTTCAGCACCAGGCGCACCACGACCTCCACCCCTAGAAGCTTTTGAAGATCTACCACCGGCCATTCTCTAACAAATTGAAAGATTCAAACACCAACACAGTCATTCAAGGGAACAGCTCAGTTTATGTCAAGTATAGTAAATCCCTAACTATAGTGGCCAGTTGTGATTAGCCACTTACTTTACTCTTCATATCCCGAGCATTACCTATCCTGACTGATGGGTTTGTTAGAACATCAAAACCGAAGTTTAACCATTTAAACTTTTTGAAAAACGCAGCGGAAGATAGACATTATAACATGTTTATAATCTGAAAATTTTGTGTTCTTAATGATGTTTTAAGATGAAGAAACAAACCCAAAACAAAAGGGATCTTTTGTATGTGAATAAACATGCTATGTATACATAAAAGCAACATAATATGACAACCACAAAGGGCTGCCATAACTACCTTTCAAGAGCTCTAAAAGTCGACCAAAGAAGGATGTTTGGATGCTAGAGATTCGGCCAAAGCTTCAAGGTTGGATGTCCTCAAATGTTGACTCCCACAAAGCTCTAAGTAAGCATCAATCTTGCTTGGATTTGGACACCAAAAACACCAAAATGAAAGCTGCCAAAAGACCTTCAAGATAGTGAACTTCCAGCAGCAAATTTGATGATGTGGGAAGATGAAATCGACCAAGGTTCCAAGAGGAGGAACCCTCAAGTGTGTATACCCCAAGCTTATCTTGCAAACACCATTCTTGTTAGAAAGAAACACCACAAAAGCTCCAAAAACCCTCAACTTTCAGCTGCTAGAACCAAGATTTTGAGAGAGAATAGAGAACTTTTCTTGTTTGCATGTTTTGTGAATGGTGGAGAAAAGGAGAACCCCAAGACCACTTAATGTGTGTGTGTTTCTCAAAACAAAATGGTCCAATGAGAAATGGAGGGGGGGGACGGCCAAAACTCATTCAAAATGGGTTTTCCCTCTTTAAATTAAACACATACACACACATTAAAATGGTCTTGCAACTAGACATATAATTACCATTTAATAGTATGTACAAGTTTTATAACTTATAAAATTAACCAATTAACTTATAAGTTATAATTCTCAATATTATTTGGTGTTATTAACTCATTTAAATACCACTTCAAATAATATTGTTGAACAAAATATTCTAATAAGTTGTTCCACCTCATATGCAACTTATTTAGAAAACCCATTTTCTAAATTGGTGTAAATATTTAACTGCATGATCATATCATCAATTAAATATTAATTGGTGTTTGCTAAGCTTGTTATTGGGTATAACCCGACTTGGATCATGACATACTAACCGCATTAATGTTCTATGTGTCTTGGGGATATAGAATCTAACAATCTCCCACTTGCACAAGATTCATAGAAGATTGATGCAAGTAGTAAATACCGCCTAACAACGGGTTACTACCCTTAATACGCATGACATATAGCCATTCAATAACATCATCCCATTCAAGTATCCTACTTGAAATGATTTAGGTGAATTAATCATTTATCCTTTTGTTACAGATGTCATGTTAAATCCAAGAACATAGAGTGATCATTCCTTGTTGATTTAACTTATCAGGCCTTAGACATCTAACTCTCAACGAATAAGAGGAACAAATTCCATCTTGACTACATACGTTTCTCAAAAACACCTCGTGTCATACCTGAACATACCCTTATGTGCTGTCTACTATTTCAGGACAGTGAAGAATAAGTTCAAGGTATAACACTTGGTGAATATCAAAACCCAATATGTATCTCAGGTCGGAGGATACCAATGATATTCGCCTTTACTCAAAATTTATTATGATCAATCAATAAGATTCCATGTAGTAAAATTTGAGATGCGGGTTAGTCCAATATTTGTATCCCAAAATATCTATGAACCTTGGTAGCAACCCATTGCTCTATATTCATCCTTATGAATGTCAACCAATCCAAGTTCATAATAGTCTTACCCTCACACTTGTTCCCACAAGTATGAACGACTACGGACATTTAGAGTAAACAATTTACTCATGGATTAAACATGCTAAACTGGAACATTAATTGAAGCATTATAACCAAATAATTTTATTCAAATAATATAGAGTTCCACATATCCAAATACAAAATTTACAGATCAAATCCAATCACTAGAATATCGAAGTCCCATGGCACAAGTATGACCTTCATGCTTTGCCTTTTCAAGGAGCTTCGAGAGAGGATCCGCAATGTTTTGATCCGTGTGAACTTTACGAATACATATCTTTCCCTTTTCAACTTCATCTCGTATGTAGTTGAATCTCCGCTCAATGTGCCTAGTCTTTTGATGAGCACGAGGTTCCTTGATTTGAGCAATCGTACCCTCGTTATCACAAAAGATCTCTAGGGGGTCCTGAATGGAAGGGACAACCCCTAGATCGGCAATGAATTTCTTCAACCATGCAGCTTCTTGAGCTGCCAATGAGGCGGCGACGTATTCTGATTCTGTAGTTGATAGAGCCACCACATCCTGCTTGGAGCTCTTCCTAGAGACCGCTCCTCCATTCAGAATGAAAATATATCCCGATTGTGACCGAGAATCATCACGATTGGTTTGGAAACTCGCATCCGTGTAACCTTTTACAACGAGTTCCTCGTCACCAGATCCATAGATTAGGACATATCCCTTGTCCTCCTTAGGTACTTAAGTATGTTCTTAACTGCCATCCAATGACTGTTTCCAGGATTTTGCTGGTAACGGCTTGTCATGCTTAAGGCGCATGACACGTCCGGTCGAGTGCATATCATCGCATACATGATGGATCCAATAGCAGATGCGTATGGGATTGCCTTCATTTTATCTTGCTCATCCTTTGAGCTTGGACATTGAGTCGTACTCAATATCGTTCCTCTTTGAATAGGTACGGTACCTTTAGAGTTCTCCATCTTGAACCTTCTAGATTTTATCAATATACGCACTTTGATTTAAACCAATCAACCGCCTTGATCTATCCCTATAGATCTTTATTCCCAGAATATAGGCGGCTTCTCCAAGACTCCTTGATGGAAAAAAAACTTCCAAGCCAGGTTTTTACACCTTCCAAGGTGGATGTCATTTCCAAATAGTAGTATGTCATCAACATACAATACTAGGAAAGTACTGTGCTCCCACTAGCCTTCTTATACAGACAAGCCTCAATCAGCGTTTTTGATGAAGCCAAATTTCTTTACTTCCTCATCAAAACGGTGATTCCAGCTTCACGATGCTTGTTTCAATCCATAGATTGATTTCTTTAACTTGCATACTTTATTAGGATGTTTAGGATCGACAAAACCTTCAGGCGAACCCATATAGACATCTTCCTCAAGATATCCATTTAGGAAAGCGGTTTTGACATCCATTTGCCAAATCTCATAATCATAAGAGCAGCTATGGCAAAACAATATCCATTATAGGACTTAGCATCGCACAGGTGAGAAGGTTTCATCATAATCAACCCCGTGAGTTTGAGTGAAAACCCTTTGATACAAGGTCTAGCTTTATAAGATCAAGTTTCCATGCATATCGGTTTCTTCTTGAAAAACCCACTACTCCAACTACCTGGAATTAAGAGGTGGTACAACAAGTTCCCAAACTTGATTGTCATACATGGATTGCATCTCAACGTTCATGGCCTCAAGCCATTTGTCACAATCCAAATTGGACACTGCATCATGGTATGTGGTTGGTTCATCTGAATCTATCACATAACATCCATCCATGAAAAATCCGTATCTTTCAGGTGGATTACTAGTTCTACCACTTCTGCGAACGGTTTGTGTGTATTGATCACCATTTGATATCTTCAACATCTTCCTCATATGAGTGCTAGTTTCAAACCAAAGTGCATCGGGTTTGTGGTTCTTGATCTCCTCAAGATCCACTGATCTACTGCTAGCTCCTTCCATAGAAGAAACTTGCTTCTAAGAACTCACCCTTTCTGGCAACAAACACCTTTTGTTCCAGTGGATCATAAAATAATATCCCATAGAATCTCTAGGATATCCAATAAAGATACACTTGGTGGATCGGACTTCCAATTTGTTTGGGGTGGGAGTCTTAACATAAGCCTCACAACCCCAGACCCTTAAGTATGATAGGGATGGAACTCTTCCATGCCATATCTCAAAAGGTGTCCTTTCCACCTTTTTGGTTGGGGCCATATTTAGAATACGGGCCGCGGAGAGCAAAGCGAAACCCCAAAATGATAGAGGTAATGTGCTTCTAGCCATCATAGATCGAACCATATCCAATAAGGTTCGATTCCTCCTCTCAGACACACCATTATGTTGTGGTGTTCCAGGTGGAGTAAGTTGTGAGACAATCCCACAACTCCTAAGATGATCTTGAAAAGCATCACTTAGGTATTCACCTCCTCTATCGGTACGGAGAACTTTAATCGACTTGTTGAGTTGATTTTCTACTTCATTCTTGAAGATTTTGAACATTTCAAAAGCTTCATCTTTGTGCCTTAATAAGTACACATACCCATAGCGACTATAATCGTCGGTAAAGGTAACGAAGTATCTTTCACCATTCCTAGTCATTGGCTTAAAAGGACCACATACATCCGAATGTATGATTCCTAATAAATCTTTTGCCCTTTCGTTAGTCCCACTAAAGGTGCCTTTGTCATTTTACCTTGTAAACAAGATTCACACACATCAAATGAATCACATTCACTTGTTTTTAAAAGACCATTCTTTTGTAGTGTTTGAATTCTTTTCTTGTTTATATGACCAAGACGACAATGCCAAAGATAGGTATCACTCAAATCCAACTTGAGTTTCTTGGTGCTAGTTTGGTACAATGAACTATTTAAAGTATATTCATGAACCAATTCATAAATACCATTAATGGGTATAGCTTTAAAATAGAACATATCATTTAAAGAAACATGAATATCATTTTCAATAAAAGATAATACATAATCATAAAGTCTTAATTGGGATACAGAAATAATGTTCCTAGTCAAACTAGGAGCATACAAAACATTCTTCAAAATAACATCCAAGCCACTTGGAAGTTTTAGGATGTAGTCCCCACGAGCTTCAACTTGGACTTTGGTTCCATTTCCCATGAAAAGACTAACATCCCCTTGATTGAAGTCCCTACTTCTTGTGAACCCCTGCAACAAATTGCAAATATGAGTTCCACATCCGGTATCCAATACCCATGTGTTAGAAGATGTAACATTAAGATCAATATGAATCATGTATATTGTACCTGAGGTCTGCCCGGCATCCCTCTTGGCTTTCAACTCTTGGAGATGGACAGGACAATTCCTTGCCCAATGTCCAATCTCCCCACACTTGAAGCATGGGTCATTGGTAGCAACCTTTTGCTTCTTCTCCTGTGGTTTGGGTGGTACCCTTACCACCCCTTTCCCCTTTCCCAAAACGGGTCCCTTACCCTTGGCAACCTTTGCCTTGGGTGCGGGATAAGGCCTTTTCTTGTTCCCACCTTCATTGATGGTGAGAACGGGTAAAACCCTTTTACCCATGGCCGCCTCGGCCGTTTTGAGCATTGAGTGAAGCTCACCAATGCTCTTGTCCCAAGCATTCATGTTGTAGTTCAACACAAATGTCTCGAACTTCTTGGTAAGGCCATTAAGGATCAAATCCGTGGCCAATTCCTTCGAGACGGGACAGTTAAGCCTCTCGAGGCGGTCAATATGACTTTTCATCTTAAGAACATAAGATGAAACAGATTGGTTGTCGTCCATACGACATGCATGGAGTGCTCGAACCGTTTCGAAGCGCTCAACCCTTGCTTGCTGTTGGAACGTTTCCTTCAGCTGGGTTATCATGTCATAAGCTCCGTGATGTTCATACTCCTTTTGGAGATCCGGAGTCATGCTCGCTAGCATGAGACAAGACACTTGGACGGAGTCCTCAGTGTACTTCAACCAATCGTTGAAGGCCTCCTGATCATCCTCAGTAGGTTGATCGGGGATAGGGTCGTCTAAAACATATGATCGTTTCTCTTGCTTGAGAACGATTCTCAAGTTTCGATACCAATCAATAAAGTTGTTATGATTTAGACGTTCCTTTTGGAGGATCGCACGTAATGATTGGTTGGATGCGGATGAGTTATCGTGATTCTCATTGTTGGTGGCCATCTACAAAATTTAACAAAGGTCTATTTAGTATTTTCGATATTGCTATTTTAATAATTAACGCCTTTTAAGGTCATTTTTATATTAAAATCTAGAACCCAACATTACATTTAAATTGTGGTTAGGTGACCTTTATCCCACGATTTAAATTAATAAGGTGGTCAACGATTGACGGTTGCAACCATTTGCAACTTCTAGAGGCATGGGATCGACTTTAAACATCATATGCAAAGTCGGCATGTAAATCCCATCAACACCATTTGGAAACCATATTTAGGTGATCCATTTAACATGGTTTGCAAATCAAGTTATCCTACTTGCCCACACGTGTGAGTTTACCCACATAAGTGGTTAGGTGACCTTTATCCCACCAATGTGGTACCCCCACCTTAAGTCACAAGTTCCCTCTAAATGGTTAGGTGACCTTTATCCCATTTAGAGTTTCCAAATGACTCAAGTGTTGTGCAAAAGACGGTGTTAAACTTGTTTGTCAAAAGTTTAGAGATTTCATAATTCTAGTTTTAGAAAACTCTATGTACTTGTATTTGCATGCTATCAAATACAAGATACCCTATGGTTCTCTTTTAATAAAACTTCTTTTATTTTGAAATCATTAATCCTTTTAACAACCTTTTATTAGTCACTTAATGATTAGGAACCATAAAAAATTCAGCTTGTTATGATAATTAATTTAGATTGTTAAGCATATCCATATATCAAACAATCAACATAAAATGAATAATCAAACAAGCATATTTCATACAACCACATGTGCATAACCATAGCCACTAAGATGACTACACTTGTTTGCCATCACAAGTGTTGTCATAAGGTCTTTCCTAAGGGTTAACAATGACACATCATATGTGTCCATGAACTCCCACTTGATTCCACATCCAAATGCTTCAAGTGTACATGTCTTTGATGTCCATCTTTGGGTCTTGATGTTGTGCATCTTCCTTTTACAAATTTGTATCCTAATACATTTTTCTAATAAAAGAAATGCACCTATTCTATTTATTACATAACCAAATGAATAAATAAATACAACCCAAATAATAAACATAAAATTACAACCAATTGAATGAATAAAACCAACCATTCCAATCATCCAAATCAAAAGGCCAAAAGCTAGGTTATGCACACTAACATCTATTGATCATATCATCCAAACATATAATGAAACCCCACTTAAAACCACCAAATTTCAGCCCACATAAACTGAAATTTTGGGTTTCAAACATTGTCCAAACAAACAACATTCCATAATATATATCTTTCAAGATCTAATCACTAGCATGTGCGATATGACCTTGAAAGTTTGGGGAATCATTCATACAAAATATAGCAGCCCAAAATCAGCCATAAAAGGTAGATAATACATCTTTAAAACCGATTTTAAAGACTATGAACAAGCAAGTTATCCACATAACCGGCTCTTGATGCCATTGATGGGTTTGTTAGAACATCAAAACCGAAGTTTAACCATTTAAACTTTCTGAAAAACGCAGCGGAAGATAGACATGATAACATGTTTATAATCTGAAAATTTTGTGTTCTTAATGATGTTAAGATGGAGAAACAAACCCAAAACAAAAGGGATCTTTTGTATGTGAATAAACATGCTATGTATACATAAAAGCAACATAATATGACAACCACCAAGGGCTGCCATAACTACCTTTCAAGAGCTCTAAAAGTCGACCAAAGAAGGATGTTTGGATGCTAGAGATTCGGCCAAAGCTTCAAGGTTGGATGTCCTCAAATGTTGACTCCCACAAAGCTCTAAGTAAGCATCAATCTTGCTTGGATTTGGACACCAAAAACACCAAAATGAAAGCTGCCAAAAGACCTTCAAGATAGTGAACTTCCAGCAGCAAATTTGATGATGTGGGAAGATGAAATCGACCAAGGTTCCAAGAGGAGGAACCCTCAAGTGTGTATACCCCAAGCTTATCTTGCAAACACACCTTCTTGTTAGGAAGAAACACCACAAAAGCTCCAAAAACCCTCAACTTTCAGCTGCTAGAACCGAGATTTTGAGAGAGAATAGAGAGCTTTTCTTGTTTGCATGTTTTGTGAATGGTGGAGAAAAGGAGAACCCCAAGACCACTTAATGTGTGTGTGTTTCTCAAAACAAAATGGTCCAATGAGAAATGGAGGGGGGGGACGGCCAAAACTCATTCAAAATGGGTTTTCCCTCTTTAAATTAAACACATACACACACATTAAAATGGTCTTGCAACTAGACATATAATTACCATTTAATTGTATGTACAAGTTTTATAACTTATAAAATTAACCAATTAACTTATAAGTTATAATTTCTCATTATTATTTGGTGTTATTTAACTCATTTAAATACCACTTCAAATAATATTGTTGAACAAAATATTCTAATAAGTTGTTCCACCTCATATGCAACTTATTTAGAAAACCCATTTTCTAAATTGGTGTAAATATTTAACTGCATGATCATATCATCAATTAAATATTAATTGGAGTTTGCTAAGCTTGTTATTGGGTATAACCCGACTTGGATCATGACATACTAACCGCATCAATGTTCTATGTGTCTTGGGCATATAGAATCTAACACTGACTACATCAGTATGTAAATCTACATACAACACATAAACCACATAACATGCGCACGTAATACCGGTTAACATTACAAAAATACCTGATGGCAGGAAACTACTCAGATTGGCATCCCATTCTCTTTCCGTCCCATTTTCAGTTTAAGTTAAGGTTTATTTGGAAAATTTACCCATTTCACTTAAATTTGGCTCTGATACCAACTTGTAAGGCCCCGTTCCCGAGACGCCTACAGTTGGTCATTCATCGCACATATAACATATATTTACATTTAACTTTCATAAAACATCGCAGCGGAATTATCAAAATAGACATCTCATCTCATTATAAAAACTTTTGCAAAACAATACATCGTTATCAGGTTATAAAATACATGTTGTATTTCATCACAAAAGCATTATAAAAGTGGATGCCATCCACAAGAGCTGAGTAGCCGCCTTGTGCCATCCTCAACAATCATTACCTGCCAACTGGAAACACATAAAAGTCAGCGTTGTTGAGTGACTTCTAGTTTTAAAATAAAACATACTTTTCTTTTGTTAAAACTGTACTTTACTTTCATGCGATCATGCATCATACGTATACATAAATAATATCATTATTATCTTTGTCAATCATTCATTAACTTCCATTCGTTCATACATTCTTACATCATTTCTTTCCATCAAAACCACGAACTTTACCCTTTAGTTTTCCTGGTACTGGGCCTAAGCCTATCATAGACCTTCCATTACGGTGCACAGCACCTCTGGCCACAGTACCTAAGACAAGCAACAATGGTTCTGTACAAATGGTCAATCACAAAGAAAGACCCCGATGTGCATCCTCCCGGGGTCGCGAACCCACACACCGTTGGGCTAACACCTAAGAAAGGGGTGTGTCCCGTTATACCATGGTTGCAAGACTTTTATTGCATTCCATCGTTTATTAATGCATGCATTCATTCATCATCTTCCTCTTTTATTATCTTCCACTTTACGTTACGTAATAATTTCATTTCATTCATTAACATAACACGTAAAGCCACAGGAAAGATGAACATTCATCAAAATCAGGAACATCAACATACACAGTCATCATTATCATACAGGGCAACATCATACATACATAGCATACATCATGCATAAATATGCAACATCATCATCATCATGCCCAACATACCCTCTAAGGCCTCAATAGTCATCTTTCATGAACTTACGGGAATTTCCATGTCAAAACCTACATCTGCACTTTCCCCCGAAAGTCAGTAACTAAACTACACGTTTTCCCGGGTACAGTAGCCCCATTTAGGCGTATGGACACCCTTCAGTCGCATGGCCTCCAGGCGACTGAACATCATGCGAATGGACACACGCGGATGAACATCTATGCGGATGGACACCCAGTCGTGCGTATGGACCCCATGCGGATGGAACTAATGCGAATGAGCACCTACGCGATTGGAACTAATGCGGCTAGGCACCTATGCGACTGGGCCCTCAGTCGCATGACTCCCCATGCGACTGGAACCCAATCGTACGAATAAATCCTCAATCGTGCGAATGAACCCTCAATCGGGCGAATGAACCCTCAATCGTGCGAATGAACCCTCAATCGTGCGAATGAACCTCAATCGCACCTCAGTCGTCCGTATGGCCTCCAGTCGGTCGCCTAGCCCTAGCTGATGCAGAATGGAGTTCATCCCGAACCTAATTAACCATTTTCGACCTCCAAGCTCATCCAAACCCATTCTAAGCCTAAATCAATCATCCTAAACCTTAGGAATGCATACCACAACACCATTCAAGCACACACAAGCCCGGAAACAAACTCCAAACGCATCACACGCAAACACATACAAATAGGTCAAACACACACATACAAAAACGGGTTTTTCTATATGTTCCAGCCCCAAAATCGTTTGAAAACATGTAAAAGAGGGGTCCTAGAACTCAGCCAAACAACCACAACGAGAAGAGCTATGATTGGACTCGCTACACGATGATTTTGCCCGCTAGAAACCACTCGAACCAACCTTTCTCCCTTTTTCTCTCTTCTTTCTCTCCTCTCTTTTTCTTGGCTGAAATGTGGGTATGGGGAGAGGGTTATGGCTGCCCTCTCCCTTCAAATATCACCACATACTCAACTTTCTCTCGTTGGCGAGTTTGGTCCCTCGACTTTGGACTTTATTTATTTCTTCTTTCGTCGGCTTCAAAATAAATAAATAATCGGGTGTTACACGCGGTCCGGTGGCACACCTGGTAAATATGCTGGGAACACTTCTGGGAATTCACACACAACTCGTACATCGGACGATTGTGGTACTAACATGTCTACATCCTTCATGTAAGCCAGGTAGGCGCTACATCTACGTTTCATGCACTTTCCCGCCACCGCTATCAAAATCACCTTCGGAACCGTAGTAACTCGATCACCATAGATCGTCACCGAATTCCTGTCAGGCGCCGTCAGTCGGATCATCTTCTTGCGACACACAATATTCACTTCATAGGCTGCTAGCCAGTCCATCTTTAAGACTACATCGAACCCGCCTAAGGTCATCATAAACAAGCTAGCAGGAAACCTATGACCCTCTAATTCTATGTCATAGCCTTCTATCAGATCATAAATCCTGGTAGAATTACCTATGATAGTTTCTACATCAAAGGGCTCATCAATGCTTCTACTTCTAGTAGACTACTTAGCACACAAAGCAACACAAATGAAACTCCTACTAGCACCAGAATCAAATAACACAAAAGCAAGAGTTTGGTTTACTAGAAACATACCTAACACAACATCAGGGTCCGTCCTAGCCTCCTACCAGGTCATCGTGAATGCTCTGGCGCTCACCTTCTGCCCTTCATTCTCGGCCTTCTTCTTTACCCCCGAACTTTCAGCCCATGGCTTCTTGCAGTCCCTACTCAGATGGCTCTCTTCACCACAGTTATAACACCTTACAGCTCCACACTCTCTTGCCATGTGACCGGGCTTCCCACATTTGAAGCAGATGTTAAACCCCTACTTACACTCCCCCGAATGCTCCTTTTCGCACTTACCACACCTCTTCGACCCCACACCGGACGTAGCTACACGCCGCTCATCCACCTGTGCACTCTTGTTGTTTGGAGTGAGACCGCCACGTCCAAACCGCTTACCATTCCAATTCCAGTCACCACCACCTTTCTTGCTCACCTCAACCACTGCCACCTCCCTCTCATCATACAGCCTCCCCGCCAGATCAACTACCGACCTAAAGGTGTTTGCCCGGGCAGCGATCATGTATCTAAAAGTCTTCGGATGAAATCTTTCTTCACTCTTTGGCTTCGAAAGACTTTGTCTTTGAAGCTTCGGAAGACTTTACTTTTGGCTTTGGAAGATGTTGGTCTTGGCTTCGGAAGATTTTACACTTTGAATATTTTCTAGTGCATTGTGTAAAACTTCCGAAGCATTTCTACTTCTATACTTTAGTGCATGCATGTAGAGAGACTTTGGATGTGTTGTCTGCATCAGATTTATAGGAATCCTTACAAACTCCCCCTAGGCTGTTGCTACCAAAACATTTGAAGATCTTCAGTTGTTGACAGTCCTCATCATGATGATGACCATGTCCTTCTTCATTAGATGGTCAGGATCACTTAGAGACTCATAGTATCTTCTCATCTCAAAGAGATAATGCACAGGTAGGTTGAATAGGTCTTGCCATGTGTAGACATCTTCACCACCTTGATCTCTAATCACATGCCATTTTCTGGATTAGTTGTGAAGGGCCAGGATAAGATGGGTCTCTCAGATGCGAGAGGAGGCACTTGATTTGGAGTTGATGGGGTTGCCTCTTCATGCACTTCCTCAGGTTGATCTGATTCACCTTGAAGCTTGGAGGTGGATGATTCAGACTTCTTCTTCTTCTTAGACTTTGGTTTAGAAGCCACCTCTTCCTCCTCTTTGAAGACTTTAACTGGAAAGACTGGCCTGCCGCACCTTGTTGATCAGTCTTGTCTTGCTCAGTTGGGTGTTCCTCCCTCATAGGTTCAAAAGGAGAGGGAGTTTGACCCTGCTGTGGATCAGAAGATGAAGCTTGCTGAGACTCAGCAGGAGGTCCAGGTTGTGTTGTCTCGGGTTGTTCAACCTTAACCTCCACTTCAGGAGGAGCTTGACTTGGAGGAGAGGGTAAGTCAATGAGCTCTCCAGTTTTGATCTTTTGCTTGATTACCCTAATGTGCTCATTCATTATGGATAAAGACATAGGGCCAAGTCTCCTTCTAGAGAATCCATACAACTTCAAGAAGCTCATCATCCTTTGTCTGTCAGCAGACTTCTTCATACTCTTTTGGATGATGGCTCTTGACTTTGCAGCCTCTTCCCTCATCTTTCTCTTTGTTTCTTTTTGTTCTTTGAGCACTTGAAGTTCAAGCTGCTTGAGATACTAAAACTTAATGTACTCAAAGGACAAGGGAAGAAGTGCAGATGCCAGGTATAGACCTGTGGCACTCAGGTATATTTTGCCTCTCTCTTTCTTTTTCTACCTGAGATTCTTGTGTAACTGCCACAGTCTCTTGCACAAGACTTTCTTGAACTGGGGAGAGAGTAGGAACATGCTTGTACAGTCTTTTCTGTCTCTTCTCTTCTTTGATTTGGAGGAGCATCCTTGCATCCTCTGCTTCCTTTCTCTCCCTAGACATTTCCATGTCTACCAGTTCATTGAGTTCCTCTAAGGGGAGAGATATAATCTTATCAATGTCATAGTTCTTGGTCTGTAGGTAAGTAATCCTGACTGCCCTCAACTCATCATCTTAAGTGTTTGGTCTGGGGGCAGCCCTGATTGCAGCTTGCATAAAGCTTGAAGACCTAGAGGAACTTTCTCCCCTTAGCTTCCTCTTCCTCTCTCTTTCTCTCCTCCTCCTCCTCAATCTCCTCAGGAGTTAAAATCCTTTTCCCCATGTCACCCACAGACCTTTATGACTCAGGGTGGAGAGAGCTTTGGCCTTCATTGCTTGGTGTAGCATCCAAGCTCTGGCTAGAGAGAGGTTGTGATACACCTTCACTAGCAGGTGTTTCACTGAGGGAATGAATGGCTAAGTTAGTTGTTGGTGTGACAGGACTCTCAGGCTCTTTCACTGGGCTTTCAGTCAAGGTTTTCCCTTTGAAGCTAATGTTAGGGTCTGCCTCAACATCCAGTTGACCAATGACATTACCTGATTGCCTATGTCTTATTCTTAGGCTGAACTATTCAGTAATTCTGTCTTGAATCCTTTGTGCCAGCCTGCCAGCTTGTCTAGATTGACTTGGGTTGAAAAGTGGCATGTTGATCAGGTCAAGACCTTCATAGTAGTTCAAGGTCTGAAAGTTGAATACTTCTTGCTGCCCTTGAACTCTTTGAAGAATGAGGGATCTTCTATCAGCATCATACCTCTACCCAATGATGTAGTTTGAAGTTCCTTGGGGTGGGGATGACATAGCCCTTGGAATGCCTTCCTCAAAGAGACTCTGAATGAGATAGTCTAGAGAGTCCACATCAAAGTGAACATGAGAAAGTTGGTGAGTATGCATAATTGCAAGTGAGGATGGTTAGTCCTCAATCTCCATACTTCCTGAAGAACTTCCAGGTTCTGTGATTGCAATGACTTTCTCCCCCTTTTTTGGTAGCATTACCCTCTTGCATAGGTGAGCTAGGAGTTAGGTCAATCACATCCACAGGTTCTTATGTTCCTGGTTGAGCTCTCCTTAAAGGTCTCCCAACTAGTTTCGCCCTGAGATAAGATATCTCAAGTTGCTGATCATTGACCCTGTTTTGCAGGGTAGTTACCTGAGATTCAAGGTGACTAACCTTAGAGACTAGGTGGGTGCATGTTTTTGACAGTTTTTGCACCTTTAGTCTCAAATTCCCTTCATCTTCATCAGAAGAATCACTTGGGGATGAGAGAATTGGACCAAAGTCCTCACTCTCACCACCAGCTTCATGTTCTTGACTACTGGATTGCCTCTACTCACTGACAGCCTCAGTTGAAGTGTCAATGGGCTGAGTTGCCATGGTTGAGGTCTTAGTTATGTAATCACTTGCAAAAGTGAGAGCCTCTTCCATATGGATCTCCTGAACAGGTTCAGAGAGGTACACCTCAGTAATGGGTGACTGATGTGGGCTAGATATAGGAGACTTAGGAGCACTCATCTCTCTTTGAGTATGGGAAGAGTAGAGAGCCTCATGGTACTCACTGAATCCTATATCCTCATTAGTATAGAATTCTAGGTTAGGAATTTGTTGGTTTAAGTCTAAAGGCTGGGGATGGTAACTGTTCCCTGAAGGTAGTTCACTTGAGTGTTGAGACTCAGAGTGAAAGCTTAAGGCAGTTAGGCTAGTGAGCTCATCAGGCTGAGCATGAGGAGCCTTAGCACTATTCCTTGAAGAAATGGTAGTGGTTTGCTCCTCAGAAGAAGTGGGAGCTCTAGTATCCACTTCCTCCTGTATGGGTGAGTATATGGGGGCTTGCACAAGCTCAATAGCTTGATCAGGGGTTCGTTTGGACTTTCTTTGGTAGGTGAGGGTGATTTGTGGCCTTTTTGGTGGTTGGGAAGTAGAATGCAGGACCGTTTAAGGGCTTAACTACAATTACAACACAACAACACAATGAGGAGAATAACTAAGCTCTAATCAAACAGTGAACTGGGTAACCAAGTATGATACTAAGAACACAAGTAAGTAAAGAGACAGAACAAGAGAGTTGGGTTTCAAGGAGGCAGTATATTGCTTTCTCAAGTTCTCTTACAAGTGTTACAAAGCATTAAGAAAAGATACAAGAACTTGAAATACTTATACTACAACCTACAGCCGGCCATACTTTGAAGGCCAGCTGGATACAATTGACTAGACACTAACAAAATCAATTGTAGGATCAAAAGGCATATCTGCCTTTTGACCTTGTGACTATGACATGCCATAGCTCACATCCTTTTACAATACAAAAAGGATAAAGTACATAAAGTGGAAAGTTACAGACTCAAGACCTCAATGTACAGTTACCAAAAGCATGACCCTTTTCACCAACTCATGTAAGTTGGTGACTTTACAGAGATGCAGCGGAAAAGGTGCTTTATGGAACAGTACATCAGATAAAGCATGTGTACTAAAAGTCTTCGGAAGAAATCTGTCTTCATAGGATGAGGCTTCGGAAGACTTTGTCTCTGAAGCTTCGGAAGACTTCATGTTTGGCTTCGGAAGATATTGGTCTTGGCTTCGGAAGATTTTACACTTAGAGTATTTTCTAATGCTTTGTGTAAAACTTCCGAAGCATTCTTCACTTCAGTACTTAGTGCATGTTTGCTGAGACACGTAAGCTGTTTTGGGTTGCATCAGACTTCAGGAATCCTTACAAACTCCCCCTAGGCTGATGCTACCAAAACACTTAGAAGATCTTCAAATGTTGGTAGTCTTCAGTACAATCAGGACCATTCCTTTCTTCATGAGATGGTCAGGATCATCAAGACTTTCATAGTATCTTCTCATCTCAAAGAGATCATGCAGAGGTAAGTTGATTATGTCTTGCCATGAGTAGACATTCTCAACACCTTGATCTCTGATAACAGTCCATCTCTCTGGATTGGTAGAGTATGTCCAGGATAAGATGGGTGTCTCACTAGTTAGAGGAGCCACTTGAATAGGAGTTGATTGGGCTGCCTCATCATGCACTTCCTCAGGTTGATCTGATTCAGCCTGAGGTGCAGAGGTAGATGACTTTGGCTTCTTCTTCTTTGTCTTTGGTTTAGAAGCCATCCTCTTCTTCCTCTTGGTTGTCTTTAACTGAGAAGACTGGTCTGCAGCACCATGTTGATCATCAGTGTCTTTCTCAGTTGGGTGTTCCTCCCTCACAGGTTCAGAAGGAGAGGGAGTTTGACCTTGCCTAGGATCAGAAGATGAAGCTTGCTGGGGCTCAGCTGGAGGTGCTGTTTGAGGTGTCTCTGGTTGTTCAAACTTGACCTCCACTTCAGGTGGGACTTGACTTGGAAGAGAGTGCAAGTCAATAAGTTCTCCACTCTTAATCTTCTGCTTGATCACCCTAATATGCTCATCCATAGTGGATAGAGCCATGGGGCCAAGTCTCCTTCCGGAGAATCCATACAGCTTCAAGAAGCTCACCATTCTTTGTCTGTCAGCAGACTTCTTTGCATTCTTTTGAATGGTGGCCCTTGACTTTGCAGCTTCTTCCCTTAGTTTCCTTTTGGTTGTCTTTCTTTCCTTGACTAACTCAAGTTCAAGTTGCTTTAAATACTCAAACTCAATGAAGTCATAGGATAAAGGGAGAAGTGCATCTGCCTGATAGAAGCCTGTGGCACTCAGGTAGTTGATCATTTTGATCCTATCTTCCTCTTTATCTACCTGAGGTTCTTGTGGAACCACATCTTCTTGTGCAGGACTTTCTTGAACTGGTGAGAGAGTAGGAGCATGCTTGTATAGTCTTTTCTGTCTCTTCTCCTCTTTGAGTTGGAGAAGTATCATTGCATCCTCTTTCTCCTTCAACTCTCTTGACACTTCTCTGTCAGCCAGTTCATTCAGTTCTTCTAAGGGGAGGGAGATGATCTCATCAATATCATAGTTCCTGGTCTGTAAGTAAGTAATCCTGACTGCCCTTAACTCATCATCCTGAGTATTTGGTCTGGGGGCAGCCCTGATTGCAGCTTGCATGAAGCTAGATGACCCAGTGGAACTTTCTCCCCTTAGTCTCCTTTTCCTCTCTCTCTCTTCCTCCTCAATTTCCTCAGGAGTCATTATCCTTTTCCCTTTGTCACCAACAGACCTTTGTGACTCAGGGAGGATTGAGGCTTGGCCTTCATTGCTTGGAGTAGCTTCCATGCTCTGGCCAGAGAGAGGCTGAGAAACACCTTCACCAGCAGGTGTCTCAGTTGGAGTTTGGACCTCAGCAGCAGTTGTTGATGATGAGACAGGGGTCTCAGGTTCTGTCACTGGGCCTTCAGTCAAGGTTTCCCCTATGAAACTAATCTTAGGGTCCACCTCAACATCCAGTTGACCGATGACATTGCCTGATTCCCTAAGTCTCCTTCTTAGAGAAACTCTGCCATGATCCTGTCTTGGATTCTTTGAGCCAGCCTGTCAGCTTGTCTTGAATTGCTTGGATTGACAAGTGGTAGGTTGACTAAATCCAGTCTTTCATAGAAGCTCAGGCTTTGGAATTGAAAAACTTCTTGTTGGCCTTGAACTCTTTGAAGTATGAGGGCTCTTCTGTCATCATCATACCTCCACCTTATGATTTGATTGCTAGTTCCCAGTGGTGGAGATGAGACAGCCCTTGGTATGCCTTCCTCAAAGAGACTCCTGATGAGAGAGTCTATAGAGTCCACATTAATGTGAACTTGAGGAAGTTGCTGAGAATGCACAACAGCAAGTGAGGATGGTGAGTCCTCTATGTCCATTCTCTCTGAAGAACTCCCAGGTTCTGTGGTTGTAACAACTTTCTCCCCCTTTTTGGTAGCATCACCCACTTGCATAGGTGAGCTGGAGGATAAGTCAATCACTTCCACAGGTTCTTGTGTTCCTGGTTGAGCTCTCCTTAAAGGTCTCCCAGCTAGTTTTTCCTGCAGATATGAAATCTGGAGTTGCTGATCATTGACCCTGTTTTGTAAGGTAGTCACTTGAGATTCCAAGTGACTAACCTTAGAGACTAAATAGGTGCATGTTTTTGACAGTTTTTGCACCTTTAGCCTCAAATTCCCCTCATCTTCATCAGAAGATTCATTGGGGGATGAGATGATTGGACCAAAGTCCTCTCTCTCACCACCAGCTTGAGTTTCTTGGCTGCTGGTTTTCCTCTGCTCACTGGCAGCCTCAGTTGAGATGCCAATGGGCTGAGTTGCCATGGTTGAGGTCTTAATGATGTAATCACTTTCAAAAGTGAGAGCCTCTTCCATATGGACATCCTGAACAGGTTCAGAAGTGTCCACCTCAGTAACAGGTGACTGATGGGGGATAGACTGAGGAGAGTCAGAGGTACTCATCTCTCTTTGAGTAGGGGAGGAGAAGAGAGACTCATGGTACTCACTGAATCCTAAGTCTTCATCAGTGTAAAAGGATAGGTTGGGAATTGGTTGGTTGAGATCCAAAGGCTGGGGATGGTAGCTGTCCCCTGAAGGTTGTCCACTTGAGTGTTGAGACTCAGAGTGAAGGCTTAAGGTTGTTGGGCTATTGAGCTCATCAGGGTGAGCTTGAGGAACCTCAGCCCTGATAGGTGAAACATGGGAGTGGTTTGCTCCTCAGGAGAAGTGGGAGCTCTAGTGTCCACTTCTTCCTGTAAGGTTGAGTATTTGGGGGCCTGCACAGACTCAATAGTCTGAGCAGGGGTTCGTTTGGATTTTCTTTGGTAGGTGAGGGTGATTTCTGGTCTTTTTAATGGTAGGGACAAAAGAGGTGTGGGTTCAACACTAGCTTGTGTTGCTAGGTTGTCACCTTGAGCAATGAGCTCTAACATTTTTGGGACTAGGGCTGTTTCTACCCCAGAGAAGCCTACAGTTGGCTTCTTCATTATTTTAAAGATGCCGGGCTTCATCTGTCCCAATTTAAGAATATTACCTGTTTCCCTCAACTGTGAGCCCAGTTCACAGTTGAGAATGTGTTGAACATATCTAGGAAACATGTAATACTCTAAGGAGTCTAAGTTTGCAAGTAAATTAGTATATACAAATTGTGAATACCTGAACTTGACCCCTTGAACCATTCCATGAACAATGAAGGAGAGATCCTCAGGAATCTGGTCCCATCCACCATGCTTGTTTGACAAGCTGTGGATAACCACATGGAGCAGGAATTTCCATTGGGATGAGACCTTCCCTTTCCTAAAGGTCTTTACAGAGAAATCTCCTTCATAGCCCATCTGCTCAAAAGAATGATTTACAGCTTCTTTTGGGAAGGACACCTCACCTTCTTCATCATCCAGCTGTAGATGTTGGTTAATGATGGCCGGAGTGATGAAGACTGTCCTCCCTTGCACTGTGGCAGACAGTGCCTTCTCCCCATCCATAATGACCTCTTGGCAGGTCTTCCAGAATTCAAGCAACTGATCCTCATATAGAGGAGGATCAATGGTCAGGGAGGTGAAGTAGTTAGATAGAGTCAAGAATTGGCAAATCTCTGAGAAACTTGCATCTTTCTCAGAGCTTAACAGAGCAACTTGATTATGTTGCCTGTGTAGTTGCATGGAGAAATCAGGGTTGTTTCTGCGGTTAAGGTTGGCCATTTAGAAGCTTAAGGGTGAAGAAAGGTAGAAAGCAAAGGCGGTTTAGAGAATTAGGTTAGAGAAACAGTAGAATTGAGGAAGATAGTGGGAAAGAGGGGGAACCGTTGGGTATTTATATGAAAAGGGATTTGAACCAAAGTTAATGAAAGAGGATAAACTTTGAAATCCGAAAGTCGGTCCCACCTCTGAAAAAGTAGTTTACTTTTGCTCAAAAAGTAGTTTTCTTGGAATTCGAAAAGCTTCCGAAGTTTATTTGTCTTCGGAAGTTTTGATTTAAAAAGCTTCCGAAGCTAAAATGGCTTCGGAAGATTTTCCTGAGAGTCTTGATAATTTATGCTTCGGAAGAGAAATAAACCTTTGAATGCTTTGTAAAATAAACAAAGCTTCCGAAGGTTAATTTTGCTTCGGAAGGAAAAGGTTCTTGAAAATAGATAAGTGTCTGAGATAAGAATTTTAAGCTTCGGAAGATGAACTTTACTTCTTCCGAAGGTAAAATCTCTTAGACAGTTATTTATTTTAAAGACATGTTTTTCTTCCGAAGATAAAATCTTATCTTCCGAAGTATCAGAAATTTTCAAGAATCTAAGGAAAGTCTTCAAAAAGAATTTTACATCCAAAGAAAACATGAGCTTATGAAAGTGATGAACTAGACAACTTAGGACACACATATTTTAAGAAGAAATAATTAGAATTAGTTTTAATAAAAAGTCTACTCAAAGTTAATCATCCCAATAGCTGATATCAGATACTTAAATCTCTGTTCATCAAAAGCTTTGGTGAACAGATCAGCATATTGTTCATCTGTATGAACTTTGACTAGTTTAATTAATCCTTTTTCATAGTTATCTCTTATTAAATGATACCTGATGTTGATGTGTTTGGTCCTTGAGTGCTGCACAGGGTTCTCAGTGATAGAGATAGCACTATTGTTGTCTATGTGGATAGGAGTCTCCTTGAAGTTAAATCCATAGTCCAGCATCTGATTTTGAATCCAAAGCACTTGAGCACAGCAGCTTGCAGCAGCAATGTATTCAGCCTCAGCAGTTGATGCAGACACACAGGATTGTTTCTTGCATTGCCATGAGACCACCCTTCCACCAAGGAATTGACATCCCCCAGATGTAGACTTTGCAGTCATATTGCAACCACCATAATCACTATCTGTATAGGCATACAGATTGAAATTTGGATTCTTTGGATACCATAGACCAAGTGTTGAAGCACCTTTGAGGTATCTTAAAATCCTTTTCACAGTGATTAAGTGAGACATCTTAGGGTTGGCTTGATATCTTGCACAAATACATGTAGCAAACATGATATCAGGCCTGCTAGCTGTAAGATACATAAGAGACCCAATCATAGCCCTGTATAAGTGTTCATCTACACACTCCCCCTCAAGATCTGGACCAAGGGAGTGGTTTCTGGCTATGGGTGTCTTAGCAATCTTACAATCAGTCATATTGAACCTCTTGAGTATGTCTTGAACATACTTTGACTGACTTATGAAGATGCCATCTTCAACTTGCTTCACTTGAATTCCCAGAAAGAAGTTGAGTTCTCCCATTGAACTCATCTCAAATCTGTCTTTCATCAGCTTCTCAAAGTCTTTGCAGAGCTTTGGATTAGTTGAACCAAAGATGATGTCATCAACATATACTTGAACCAGCAATAAGTCATTTCCCTGTCCTTTGATGAAGAGGGTTCCATCTATAGTACCTCTTCTGTATCCATGCTTGCAGAGATACTTAGATAGTGTCTCATACCACTTCCTGGGTGCCTGATGCAGCCCATAAAGAGCTTTGTCAAGCTTGCAGACATAATCAGGATGATCAGGGTCTACAAAACCAGGTGGCTGTTTGACATAAACCTCCTCATCAATCACTCCATATAAGAAAGCACACTTTACATCAAGTTGGTAGACCTTGAAGTTCTTGGATGCAGCAAATGCCAGGAATATCCTAACAGCTTCTAGTCTTGCTACAGGAGCAAAGACATCAGTGTAGTCAATCCCTTCTTCTTGTGTGTATCCTTGAACAACTAGTCTTGCCTTGTTCTTGATGATGATTCCCCTATCATCCTTCTTGTTTCTAAAAACCCATTTGGTTCCAATGGTAGTCTTCCCATGAGGAAGAGGACAAAGGTTCCAAACTTTCTGCCTTTTGAATTGAAGCAGCTCTTGTTGCATAGCTTCAACCCAACTTCCATCCTTTAGAGCTTCATCAACTTTCTTGGGCTCTATCTGAGATAAGAAACAAGAGTGAAGACAAACATTTGCTTCATGGGTTTGTCCTCTTGTTCTTACCCCTGTGACAACATCTCCAATGATGTTTGTGGTGGGGTGAGACTTGTGGATCCTTAGCTGAGGGATCACAGCAAGTTGCTGGGAAAGATCTAAATTTGAGAAATTTAAATCTGGTCCTGAAGATTCACCCTCCACATTATCACACTTATCAAGATTAACTTGATCCAATGAGTGTGAGACATCATTGATGTTGTCATCTATGGTGTGGTTATTAGCATCAAGGAATTCCTGATCACTATCACCATCACCATTGTTGTCTTCTACAAGTGAGGTTCTTTATCTGGTTGAGAGGCCTCTGAGCTGGAATTTGAAGGCATGCCAGATGTATCAGCTGAATTTGTCATTGTTGTGCTGATAGAAACCTCATTTGCTGAAGTAGTTCCAACTGGAGCTGAAGATGTATGAGTTGAAGATCTTCCTAGCTCAAATCTTGGATCAGGATCACCTGTATTTAGATTTTCTGCAGATCCTGAAACATGCTCACAAGATTTGTTAAAACAGTTGGTAACTAAATCAAGATCAAACAGCCAATCCGGACCAGAACCAGCCACACAGGGAGTGTGCTCATTGAAAGTCACATTGGCTGACTCCTCAACAATTCTAGTTCTGAGATTGTATACTCTATAAGCTTTAGCTTGAGAAGAGTATCCAATGAAATGTCCATCATCTGATTTCTCAGCAAACTTGGCAATTTGATCTTTGGTATTCAAGATGGTGCAGGGACATCCAAATGACCTGAGAAAACCAATGAAAGGTTTCCTCTTGTGCCAAAGTTCATAAGGAGTCTTACCATGTGTCTTAACTACTAAAACTCTGTTTTGCACATAGCAAGCAGTATTGACTGCCTCTGCCCAGAAGGTGATAGGCAGTTTAGAGTCAGACAACATAGTTCTTGCAGCTTCAATAAGTGTCCTGTTTCTCCTTTCAGCAACTCCATTTTGCTGAGGAGTCCTGGGAGCACTATATTGTCTTGTAATACCTTTTTCATCACAAAATGCATCAAGGATTTGGTTCTTGAATTCAGTTCCTTGATCACATCTTATGGTTTTGACCTTGTGATCACATTGATTCTCAACTTTTAAGATGAAATTCTTCAGAATCTCAGGGGTTTCATCCTTAGTTCTAAGGAAGAAGACCCAAGTGAATCTTGTAAAATCATCTGTGATCACCAGACAGTAAGAGGTCCTTCCTAAACTCATTACACTGGTGGGGCCAAAGAGATCCATATGTAACAAGTGTAGGGGAGTAGTGATGGAGTTCTTTTCCTTAGGCTTGTGAGATACTTTGTGTTGCTTCCCTTTCAGGCATGCCACACAATGATCATCACTAGTAAACTCTTTCTTTGGCATTCCAGTTACCAAATCATGTTTAATTAATTTATTCATGTTCTTAAAGTTTACATGGCACATTCTTTTATGCCATAGGAAAGACTCATCACTATTTGCTTTAGATAGAAAGCATGAAACTTCTCCAGAGGGAGATGTTTCTTGCAAATCCATCTTGTACATGTTCCCTTTCCTGGGGGCTCTGAGCAGGATATGCTCATGAGGAATGACCACACCAGGTTTGAGAACAATGCACTCATGCTCAGTAAAGAGCATGTTATGACTCTGATCACAAAATTGGGATACACTCAGAAGATTGTACCCAAGCTCCTTGACAAAGTTTACCTTCTCAATGCTGAGCTTACCATTTGTGACCTTGCCCCTTCCAGAAATGTAACCACCTTCATCTCCTCCAAAAGCAACTGGTCCTCCATCAATCCTCTCAAAATTGTGGAGTAGAGACCTATTGCCAGTCATGTGCCTGGAACAGCCACTGTCAATTATCCAGACATTCCTGTTGGTCTTGAGCTGTTCCTGCACAGAGAAGATGATTAGTTACATTTGGAAACCCAAGCCTTACTTGTCTTGGGCTCATTAACAGTAAAAGAAGGTAATGCAACAGTAATAGATCCTATGGTTGTACTATAGGGATCTTCAGCTGTTGTTGATGGAGAAACCTCAGTCATTTGGTCTTTCTTAGACTTCCACACCACCTTTGGAGTCTTGGACTTGACCTTCAAAACCTTAGAAGCTTTTGGAACTTCATAAGTTTTGATGACTGATCCTTCGGAAGAGTCTACAGTCACTGCAGCAGACTTTAGTGCTTCGGAAGAATTCCTTTCTTCCGAGACCAACTTTGCTTCCGAAGGTAATTTTCCACTTACCTCCTTCTTTGATTTGGAGCTTCCGAAGGAAACAGACTTTCCTTCCGAAGCTTGAGATTTCTTGAGACTCTTTGAAGTCTTTGTTTTAGTCATGTGGACAGTACTTTTAGGATTGTATGGGCAATCCTTAGCAATGTGAGAAGTACTTTCACACATGACACATAACATTATCTTCTTCAAAGAAGTCTCCCTTTGAGAACAAGACTGACTTTGGTCACATCCCCTCTCCATCTTCATCTTGGTAGATGCTGAGACAGTTTCTTTGGGCTGTGAACTGTTCTTGGAGTTTGATGGTCCAGGCTGTGCAGCAGTGGTACACAGCAAATCAGTCTTCTTCTTGGCACTGAGATGATTTGAACAAGAACCATGACTCTTAGCTAAGGAGTCTTGGTTGATGTCTTCAGTCCTTACTACTTTGAAACCTGCAGAGATAAAAACTTGTTTCTGCTTAGCATCAAAAGTAGCCTTGATTTCTTGAGCCTTCTTTGCTTTTCTTTTGCTCTTTCTGATCAAGTTCTTTCTTTTGGACTTGGTCATCTCAGTTGATTTCTTCTCCTCAGAAGGATAGTGGCCCTTGGGAGAATCCTCTTCTTCACTCTTCTCAGAGGAATTCTTCACTATCACTTCTTCATCATCCTCACTTACAGGATCTATGAGAGGAAGCTCATCTTCACAAGTTCCACACCTAGGAGATCTTACAGACAAGATTGTGTGTGGAGGAGCTATCTCATTTGATCCTAGTCCCTGTCTGTTTTGATAACAAACTTTGTTGTGCAGGGATGAGGATATCATGTTCTTGAAGGTCTCTTCTTCAAGAACACTCTTTTCTGCCTTGGCTTTGCTGATCACAAGCTCAGCCTGGCACTCAGTTAACTTAGTGATGAGATCTTGGATCTGAGTTCTGAAATCTGTATGTTCATGTTTTAGTACTGAAATGGTTTTCTCCAAGTCTTCTATCTTTAACTTGTAATCATTTTCAGACTTTCTAAAATCAGATTTTAATATGTTTAATGACTCAAGATCAGATCTCATCTCTAGGTTATAGGACCTGTATCTATTTACTTTAGCAATGCATTCAGGGGAGCAAAGATGTTCCAATACCTTGGCTTCATCATGGTCAGCCATCAGTGCTTGGTTTGGAGAAGCATCCTCCACCTGAAAACTCCAGTCAAAGCCTCCTTCTTCAACAGCAACAGCAGCATGTTGCTTTGTCTTCTCAGCTTGAGGAGCTTTGTCAGCAAAGTTTGGTCTGGGTTGTGTTTGGCCCCCATTTGTTTTAGGTGCCTTACACTCCCTGGCAAAGTGACCCATAAGGTTACAGTTGTAACACTTAACTTTGCTTTTATCCAGCCCAAACTTGCTGCTGGTAGCATTGCTTGGGAATCTTCTTCCTGTCCTCTTGTAGAACTTCTTGGCTCTGTGAGTGAGGAGAGCCATCTGCTGAACTATCTCCATGTATTCCAGGTCATCTGGATGGATACAGTCCAGGTCTTCAAGAGTGAAGAGATAATTCCCACAGCTTTCATCTGCAGACACAAAGGCTTGAGAAGAACTTGTCTCTTGGAATGGGCTTCCTTGAGTAAAGTTCTCCCTTGGTGTCTCCGGGAAGGTGATGAAAGGACCCTTTTGTGAGTTGTCAGGGTAGCATAAGAGATGATGCTGAGGTTCTATGCTGTCCCTTTCAACCACATGAAGGGCTGAACCCATTTGATTGTTGGAGTTGCCAGATGAACCTTGCATGTTCATCTCCATCTGGTATCCACTGAGAATCCCATACAACTCTGTAAGAGTAAGAGTCTTAAGGTTCTCAGTCCTCTTGATCACCACACAATAGTGTGTCCATTGCCTAGGAAGTGATGACATGAACTTCCTTACAATGTCCCTGTTCTCAAGAGGAACTCCTCCATCCACTAGGGTATCCACAATCTCAACATACTGAAGTATTGTTGAGTCATGGTCTCACCTGCCTTGAAGGTGAAATTTTCAAACTGCTGCTTCAAAGATCTTTCTTGTTCTCCTTGGCTTCAGAGGAGCCTTCATACATCAGCTTCAGTGCATCCCACAGCTGCTTGGCTGTCTTGCACTTCTTGAAGCCTCTGTATACAGAGTTTGGGAGAGCAGTCTGAAGAGCAGTCATGGCCTTCCTATCAATTTCTACTCTTTTTCTATCTTCATCTGAGTAGTTGGCACATCTTTAGGAATCATACCAGCACCAGTAGCAGAGGGGGTGCTGGGTATGAAAGGTCCATTCTCAACAGATTCCCACATTCTTGAATCAAGAGACCTGATGAAGCCTTCCATCCTCATGCACCAGGTGTCAAAATCATCAAGAGTGATCAGTGGGGATTTGTTCATGGTTCCAGTCTCCATATCAGTCTTAGAGATGGCAGCCATTTGAAGAGTTTAGCTTTTGTGTGTTGTGAGGGATCTTAAGATGGTTAGATCTTATATCAAGAGCCTGGAATGCTCTGATACCAATTGCAGGACCGTTTAAGGGCTTAACTACAATTACAACACAACAACACAATGAGGAGAATAACTAAGCTCTAATCAAACAGTGAACTGGGTAACCAAGTATGATACTAAGAACACAAGTAAGTAAAGAGACAGAACAAGAGAGTTGGGTTTCAAGGAGGCAGTATATTGCTTTCTCAAGTTCTCTTACAAGTGTTACAAAGCATTAAGAAAAGATACAAGAACTTGAAATACTTATACTACAACCTACAGCCGGCCATACTTTGAAGGCCAGCTGGATACAATTGACTAGACACTAACAAAATCAATTGTAGGATCAAAAGGCATATCTGCCTTTTGACCTTGTGACTATGACATGCCATAGCTCACATCCTTTTACAATACAAAAAGGATAAGGTACATAAAGTGGAAAGTTACAGACTCAAGACCTCAATGTACAGTTACCAAAAGCATGACCCTTTTCACCAACTCATGTAAGTTGGTGACTTTACAAAGATGCAGCGGAAAAGGTGCTTTATGGAACAGTACATCAGATAAAGCATGTGTACTAAAAGTCTTCGGAAGAAATCTGTCTTCATAGGATGAGGCTTCGGAAGACTTTGTCTCTGAAGCTTCGGAAGACTTCATGTTTGGCTTCGGAAGATATTGGTCTTGGCTTCGGAAGATTTTACACTTAGAGTATTTTCTAATGCTTTGTGTAAAACTTCCGAAGCATTCTTCACTTCAGTACTTAGTGCATGTTTGCTGAGACACTTAAGCTGTTTTGGGTTGCATCAGACTTCAGGAATCCTTACATAGAAGGTGTGGGTTCAACACTGGCTTGTGTTGCTAGGTTGTCACCTTGAACAATGAGCTCTAACATTTTAGGGACAAGGGCTGTTTCTACCCCTGAGAAGCCTAGAGTTGGCTTCTTCATGATTTTTAAACATGCCAGGCTTCATATGTCCCAATTTAATAATATTACATGTTTCCCTCAATTGTGAGCCCAGTTCATAGTTGAGAATGTATTAAACATATCTAGGAAACATGTAATACTCTAAGGAGTCCAAGTTTGCAAGCAAATATGTATAAACAAACTGAGAGTACCTAAACTTGACCCCTTGAACCATTCCATGCACTATGAATGAGAGATCCTCAGGAATCTGGTCCCACCCTCCATGCTTGTTTGACAAGCTGTGGATAATCACATGTAGCAGGTATTTCCACTGGGATGAGACCTTCCTTTTCCTGAAGGTCTTTACAGAGAAATCTCCCTCATAGCCCATCTGCTCAAAGGAATGATTAACAACTTCTTTAGAAAGGACAACTCACCTCTTCATCATCCATCTGAAGATGAGTGTTGATGATGGCTGGACTGATGAAGATTGTCCTCCCCTGCACTGTAGCAGATAGTGCCTTCTCGCCATCCATGATGACCTCTTGGCAGGTCTTCCAAAATTCATGCAGATAATCCTCATAGAGAGTAGGATCAATGGTTAGGGAGGTGAATGTGACATCCGTCACCTTAAGATCCGTCAATTAACGAGGCTTTCCGTTAACTATTCTTTGATCGATCATTCCTCGTCTTTATTAACTCTTTATGTGGATATCATGCTTGCTTTATCATTGTTGTGCTTGTGCTTTCATTGTAATCATATGCTATCCTTAAAAACTTTTAAAACTTTCAACATCGTAACCGCCAAATATATCATTTTTATAAAAAATTAACATCACTAATAAAACCATTTTTATAAGTTATAAATATCATTAAATACATTTTTATAATTAACATGAATAACCTAACAAAGTCCTTTTCAACCGAAACAAATTTGGGAAACTAGGGGGTTAAGTGTAGGGACTAAACTTGACATTTTGCAAACTTGGGATGGGTATAAATAGCCCCATTTTCCAGCCCTAGAACCATTTCTTCTTCTTCATCTTCTTCAACCCCTTCTTCACATTTTCTTCATTCTAGCACCAAATCCGACCCGCTTGGTCTCGTTTTCGTCGTCTAGACTTCACCTACAGCCTAGTGTACTCCATTCTAGTAGGTAGACGACCTTGGTTGTCCCTTTTCTTGCTTATTCACGGCTGTCCAAACTAGGGTTTTGGGTGTTCGGGTTCAACCCGAACACATGAGGTCGTGTGGTTGCGTGTGAGGTCTTTCTGCGTGTGCTTCTTGTTTTTGTATGTTTGTAGTGTGTTTCTGGAAGTCCTTGTTGTGTAAAACTCGTGTTTGGAGCAGCCGAAGGCTGCTCAGCCCGTCAACAGTCGCGATTCTACTGTTCAAGCGACTGGGTCTATCATGCGATTGAGTCGTGCGACTGGAAGAGTCGTGTGACTGAGCCATGCGTCTGAGTCAATCGTGCGACTGAGTTGTGCGACTAGGTATGTCGTGCGACTGAGTCGTGCGACTGTGTGTATGTGTGCGAATGAGTCATGCGTGCGAATTTATGTGTGCGATTGAGTCAGGTGACCGACTGAATGTATGCAATTGTGTGTGTATCGCACGACTGGAGTCCAATCGCACGAATGAAGGTCCAATCGTACGAATGAAGCTGATTTACACGATTGAAGGTTGATTCGTGCGTATGGAGGTTTAGTCGTGCGATTGGGTGTTGTGTGGTAGGACTGAATGCCAGTCATACGAATGAAGGCTCAATCGTACGAATGAAGCTGATTTGCACGATTGAGGGTTAATTCATGCGAATGGGTTGTTGAGTCGTGCGTCTGGTCCTGTCGTGCGACTGAAGTTGTTGTGTGTGATTTCCTTCGTATGCGTGGTGTGTGTATGTCATGTGATGTTGAGGTAACATTAACACAGTTGCCATTGTTCGGCCACAAAGATTAAAGTCAACGCTAAAAGGGCTACAAATACTATTCAAAAATCAAATCAATCTAACGTCTCACGATTATCAACCGATTTGTAATTACTAATGTTTATCAAATACTTCTTCAATAACAATGAAACTTTTACACAAACATCATCAACAATGGCAATGATGTCTAGTACTTGGATCTACATAAGATTTAGTACGTGGGTCTGTTTGTGTGTGTGTTACACGCGACCTAACCGATATAACCCGAACCGACCGAACATTATTATACGCTTATTTCCTATCATTAATGCTTAACAATAACTGTCAATAGGTGTTTGACCGTTCATTTGCATTCAACATTTGGATACATTGATCTTACATACTTACCACTTAACAAGTGAGTTTCGTGGCCCCTTTTACGCTTACAATATTTCAATCATTTACAACTTGCGGGAAAAGTATGCTCACCCATTTTCAATGCTGTACAATTTACTTACAATTTACAAACATGGAATCGACGTGATATTATTTTGCAAGTACTTATCTGATACATGCTTGGGTCTGCTGTGTGGTTCTATCTTTGCAACTATTTAATTCCAGTGTGGGAACCGACGGATAGGTATTGGTAGTACTACTGGGTTGACACCCCCACCCTTGTTCGATGGTATACTAGTTAGTACCATTAGTGGCCAGGAACGGGCCCTTGGGTGAATATATTCCGACAATATCTTTGTGTACGTTGCTAGGTTTGGTTGCAAAGCTCATTGTCATGTGATTTTACTTGTTTATATAACTGTATTCACGGTATTCCACATCATTTACTATATAAAACATCACTTACTTATTTATTACTTAAACCTGCGAGCTCACCAACAATTTTGTTGACCATTTTGAGCATATCTTTTCAGGTGATCATGCAAATTGAGGAATCTAGGTGTGCTGCCTTAGTTGAAACCCTAGGATGCATTTTTGGGACTAAACATATTTGACAAACAATTTTTTGAACAATGTTGTAGTCTGATGAACAATTACAATTTTTTTTTGATACTTGTTTCCGGGTTGTGGGAATTTACATTACAATTTCATCTTTATTTGGTTATGTGAATCATTTAACATGTTTATGGTTATGGCTTTTTGTCGTGAATATTGACAAAACACGACACAAGTCCCCTTGTTGTCGGGTGTCGTCATGACACGCTTGTCATCATTTATTATATTGCATCTCTATCGCTTGCCATGTGTTATGACGATCCCGATCTCGTTACATCCCCGTGTTTCCGCTTTTAGCGGGGGTGTGACAGGTTGGTATCAGAGCCATTGGTTATAGAGAATTAGGCAATACGCTGACCTAGACTATAACCTAGGAACCTTCATGTAGATTTGCATGCTAGGATCTGTATGCATTTTATATCTCGCGTATGTGTTCCTCGTTACTTGATTTGTTCATCTGTCTGTTATGTGATCTTTCACCCCATGAGAGAGCCCTTGTGCTCACTCCTTATGGGATGCTTCTATTGGATCTTTCGTTCCCTCTACGCGCCAAGTTGGTTTATCGAATCCGGGTATTAAACCCGAAGAGATCTTCACAGATCATGCTATTGCGTTTGACCTTGGACATTGAGTTTAACCCTGAGGAGGTTATGTCTGAAACCTTGAAAGAGGAAGAGATAGACAACCTCCGCTAGACTAAACGTGACTATATACATGGATTTACAACTGTTATGATGGACTATTGTTGAGACATTATCAATTCTTGGTGTGAGAACTACACGACTTGGATGCGATGTGTGGTGACAATAAGTGTGATATTAACTTAGAATACTGGACTTGATGGGTGTAATGGATAATACACTTTGAAATGATTTAAGCTTACGTGCTTACTATTTCTATGATTAGAAAATGCCGCCTCGAAGAGTTACCCGCAGCAATAGTGGCGGGAGTGAAGCCCCAAGGGGCAGAGGCAGAGGCAGAGGTAGAGCACCAAGAACAAATGATGGTCCTGCCAGTAACAATCAGGAAACAGGAAACTCTGATATGGCAGCTCTGATCGCTCAACAGTTGGCCGCACTGATTCCTACTATCGTGGCCCAAATGAGTGATGCACTCCAGCAACACCACCCCCACGAGGATTGTGGCAATGATAATGGAGATACTGGAGAAAGAGCTCAAGGTGGGATCGAAACTGAAGTGGGAAATGGAAACTCAACCGGAAACGAAAGCAACCAGGAGACCGGAAATGGTGGTACAGCCGGTGTTCATTGCAGGGCAAGGCCCTAACCTGGTGGAACACCCAGGTTCAAGCTAGAGGAAGAGAATCTACGATACAGATGTCATGGGATGAGTTTAAAGCTTTGATCACCGATGAATATTGCCCCCTCAACGAGATGCAGAAATTGGAGCATGAGTTCTGG
Source organism: Flaveria ramosissima (assembly GCA_025215565.1). Taxonomy (NCBI): domain Eukaryota; kingdom Viridiplantae; phylum Streptophyta; class Magnoliopsida; order Asterales; family Asteraceae; genus Flaveria; species Flaveria ramosissima. Next base: position 24,982,425 of record CM046033.1, read on the forward strand.
AATCAAGCTATGGTGGGGGCCGGGCATGCAGCTTATACTGACTGTTTTCATGAGCTGGCAAGATTGGTTCCGCATCTGGTCACGCCGGAATCAAAGAGAATTTAGAGGTACATTTGAGGACTTGCGCCTCAAATCCGAGCGTTCCTTACAGCAGCTGCTCCTCCTACTATCCAGAGCGCAATTTTGAAGGCTGGCGCTTTGACTGATGAAATGGTGAGAACGGGGGTTCTGGGCAAAGGAGCAGAAAAGAGAAAGGATGTTGGGTAAACGAGCCGGTCGAGTGCCGGGAAATTTGATAAAAGGGCCAAGACAACTAGGAATTTTGTGCCCGTGACTCAGGGCAAGAGAGAGTATGTGGGGCCACACCCCAAATTTGACAGGTGCAACTATCATCATCCCCCGGGAACGCAGTGCCGGGTGTGCGTGAATTGTAGGCGCCCGGGGCATTTGGCGAGAAACTGCAGAACAGCGCCGAATCTTGTGGCACCGGTCAACGCGGTTAACCCCGCTGGGAATGCAAGGGCATGTTATGAGTGTGGAAGCCCTGATCATTACAGAAACATGTGCCCCGGACTAAATCGGGCACCGGGTCAACAAGGGAACAACCAGCAGCAGGTGATGGCTATAGCTGGAAATCAAGGCCCGACCAATCAAGGGAATGCAGCTCGGGGACGTGCATTCGTCATTGGAGCCAACGATGCCCGTCAGGACCCGAATGTTGTCACGGGTACGCACTTACTCAATCATCACTTCGCATCTATATTATTTGATACTGGAGCAGACAATAGCTTTATATCCTCTGAGTTTGTGCAATTGCTTGATTTGAGTCCCAGTAGGCTAGAAACTAGCTACTCTGTAGAAATGGCCAATAGTAGGGTTGTTCAGGCCGATGAGATTATTAGGAAGTGCTCGATAACATTGGAGGACCATGCCTTCGATATAGACATGATACCCTTTGAGCAAGAAAGTTTCGACGTTATTGTGGGTATGGATTGGTTGTCGCAAAACGGAGCAGAGATTGTCTGTCGGGACAAAGTAGTACGAATCCCCATGCCAAATGGGGAGGTACTCAAGATTCAGGGAGAACGACCGGGAAGGAACTTAAAGCTTATTTCCTGCATGAAAGCACGCCGAAGTTTACGAAAGCAGTGCTACGCTTTTCTGGCTCATGTGGTAGAAAAGAAGGACGAAGAGAGGAAACTAGTAGATATTCCAGTGGTACGGGACTATCCAAATGTATTTCCAGATGACTTGTCTGGTTTGCCTTCTCCACGACAGGTGGAATTCCATATAGAGTTGGTTCCTGGAGCTACACCAGTAGCGAAGACGCCCTATTGGTTAGCGCCATCCGAGATGCAAGAGTTATCTAGTCAGTTACAAGAGCTACTGTAGAAGGGTTTTATTCAACTGAGTCATTCACCGTGGGGAGCACTGGTATTATTTGTCAAAAAGAAGGATGGGTCATTCCGCATGTGTATCGATTACCGTGAGTTGAACAAGTTAACCGTGAAGAATCGATATCCTCTCCCCAGGATCGACGATCTGTTTGATCAACTGCAAGGAGCTTCGTATTTCTCAAAGATCGACCTTCGTTCTGGATATCATCAACTAAGGGTTTTCGAGGAGGACATACCGAAAGCAGCGTTTAGAACTCGTTATGGGCACTATGAGTTCTTGGTCATGCCGTTCGGGCTGACTAACGCACCAGCCGTGTTTATGGATCTAATGAATCGGGTGTGCAAACCTTACCTGGATAAATTTGTGATCGTATTCATAGACTATATACTTATCTACTCCCGATCGAAAGAGGATCATGAAGAACACCTTCGAGTAATACTGGAACTACTACGGGAAGAAAAACTTTTCGCCAAGTTCTCGAAGTGTGAATTTTGGTTGCGGGAAGTGAAGTTTTTGGGCCATGTGGTTAACAAGGACGGGATTCATGTAGATCCCGGCAAGATCGAAGCGGTGAAGAAATGGGACGCGCCCCAGACACCATCAGAGATACGGCAATTTTTAGGATTCGCCGGTTATTATCGTCGCTTCATCGCGAGTTTTTCAAAGATCGCGCAGCCCTTAACATTGTGACTCAGAAAGACAAGAAGTTTGATTGGGGACATGCACAAGAACAAGCGTTCCAAACGCTGAAAAGAGAAGTTGTGTAACGCGCCTATACTGTCCCTCCCAGACGGAACTAATGATTTTGTGGTGTACTGCGATACTTCACATCAAGGATTGGGATGTGTGCTAATGCAGAAGGATAAGGTGATTGCCTACGCTTCGCGACAACTTAAAGTGCACGAAAAGAACTATACCACTCATGATCTTGAGTTGGGCGCGGTAGTATTTGCACTCAAGATTTGGAGTCATTACCTATATGGAACCAAATGCATCATCTTCACTGATCATAAGAGCCTCCAACATATCCTGGATCAAAAGGAACTCAATATGCGTCAGCGACGTTGGGTAGAGCTACTTAGTGACTACGATTGTGAAATCCGGTATCATCCGGGGAAAGCTAACGTGGTGGCTGATGCTTTAAGTCGTAAAGAACGCGTGAAACCACTACATGCTCGAGCGTTGGGATTGACCATTCATACGAACTTGAAAGCTCAGATCCAAATTGCACAAAGTGAGGCATTGAAAGAAGAAAACCTTGCGGGAGAAGAATTCCGAGGGTTGGATACACAGATGATTCGCAAGGATGAAGGTATACAATACTTCATGGATCGCATATGGGTACCCAGATGGGGAGGTGTACATACCTTAGTCATGGATGAATCCCACAAGACGCGATATTCTATTCATCCTGGTGCAGACAAGATGTATCACGATCTCAAAGATCTATACTGGTGGCCAGGTATGAAGAAAGACATTGCCATGTATGTCAGCAGATGCTTGACATGTTCGAAAGTTAAAGTTGAACATCAGAACCCATCGGGATTATTACAGCAACCTGAAATTCCCGAGTGGAAATGGGAGAATATAGCTATGGATTTCATTACCAAACTCCCTAGAACAAGCAGCAGGCATGACTCGATATGGGTTATAGTGGATTGAATGACGAAATCAGCACATTTCTTGCCTATCCGAGAAGACTACAAAATGGATAAGTTGGCGAGACTGTACATCAAGGAGGTCGTGACACGGCACAGGGTGTCGGTGTCAATAATATCCGACCGTGACAACCGATTTACTTCACGATTTTGGCAGACATTACAGAAAGCGATGGGCACTCGATTAGATATGAGTACCGCCTATCACCCTCAGACAGATAAAAGTGAACGAACTATACAGACGCTAGAAGACATGTTGAGAGCGTGTGTAATCGACTTCGGTGGTAGTTGGGATGCTCATCTACCGCTGATTAAGTTCTCTTACAACAACAGCTACCATACAAGCATTGGGTGTGCTCCGTTCGAAGCGTTGTATGGAAGGAAATGCAGATCTCCCGTTTGTTGGGCCGAGATTGGTGAAAATCAGCTAACAGGCCCAGAGATCATTCAAGAAACAACTGAATAGATCTTTCAAATCAAAGACCGACTGAAAGCTGCTAGAGATCGCCAAAAGAGCTACGCCGACAACCGTCGGAAGCCTCTAGAATTCAACATTGGGGATCGAGTCTTACTTAAAGTCTCCCCTTGGAAAGGAGTCGTTCGATTTGGAAAGAAAGGGAAGTTAGCCCCAAGATACGTTGGACCATTCGAGATTACAGAAAGAATCGGTCTAGTGGCTTACCGATTAAGGTTGCCACAAGAACTTAACGGTGTGCATGATACTTTTCACGTGTCGAACCTCAAGAAGTGTTTGGCCGACGAATCCCTTCACGTGCCAATTGAGGAAATCAAGATTGACGAGAAGCTTCATTTTGTTGAGGAACCCATTGAGGTCATGGATCGAAAGGTCAAGCAACTGAAGCGCAGTAGAATACCTATTGTTCGTGTAAGGTGGAATTCAAAACGAGGGCCAGAGTTTACATGGGAACGTGAAGATCACATGAAACTCAAATATCCACATCTATTCAAGGATGACACTCTTGGACCCAACTCCAGCTGAATTTCGGGACGAAATTCTCTCAACTGGGGGATACTGTGACATCCGTCACCTTAAGCTCCGTCAATTAACGAGGCTTTCCGTTAACTATTCTTTGATCGATCATTCCTCGTATTTATTAACTCTTTATGTGGATATCATGCTTGCTTTATCATCGTTGTGCTTGTGCTTTCATTGTAATCATATGCTATCCTTAAAAACTTTTAAAACTTTCAACATCGTAACCGCCAAATATATCATTTTTATATAAAATTAACGTCACTAATAAAACCATTTTTTTAAGTTATAAATATCATTAAATACATTTTTATAATTAATATGAATAACCTAACAAAGTCGTTTTCAACCGAAAAAATTAGGGAAACTAGGGGGTTAAGTGCAGGGACTAAACTTGACATTTTGCAAACTTGGAATGGGTATAAATAGCCCCATTTTCCAGCCCTAGAACCATTTCTTCTTCTTCATCTTCTTCAACCCCTTCTTCACATTTTCTTTATTCTAACACCAAATCTGACCCGCTTGGTCTCGTTTTCATCGTCTAGACTTCACCTACAGCCTAGTCTACTCCATTCTAGCAGGTAGACGACCTTGGTTGTCCCTTTTCTTGCTTATTCACGGCTGTCCAAACTAGGGTTTCGGGTGTTCGGGTTCAACCCGAACACATGAGGTCGTGTGGGTGCGTGTTAGGTCTTTCTGCGTGTGCTTCTTGTTTGTGTATGTTTGTAGTGTGTTTTTGGAAGTCCTTGTTGTGTAAACCTCGTGTTTGGAGCAGCCAAAGGCTGCTCAGCCCGTCAACAGTCGCGATTCTGCTGTTCAGGCGACTGGGTCTGTCATGCAATTGAGTCGTGCGACTGGATGAGTCGTGCGACTGAGCCATGCGTCTGAGTCAATCGTGCGACTGAGTTATGCGACTGGGTATGTCGTGCGACTGACTCGTGCGACAGTGTGTATGTGGGCGAATGAGTCATGCGTGCGAATGTATGTGTGCGATTGAGTCATGCGAGCGAATGAATGTGTGCGATTGAGTCAGGTGACCGACTGAATGTATGCGATTGTGCGTGTATCGCACGACTGGAGTCCAATCGCACGAATGAAGGTCCAATCGTACGAATGAAGCTGATTCGCACGATTGAAGGTTGATTCGTGCGTATGGAGGTTGAGTCGTGCGATTGGGTGTTGTGTGGTACGACTGAATGTCAGTCATACGAATGAAGGCTCAATCGTACGAATGAAGCTGATTCGCACGATTGAGGGTTGATTCGTGCGAATGGGTTGTTGAGTCGTGCGTCTAGTCCTGTCGTGCGACAGAAGTTGTTGTGTGTGATTTCCTTCGTATGCGTGGTGTGTGTATGTCGTGTGATGTTGAGGTAACATTAACACAGCTGCCATTGTTCGGCCACAAAGATTAAAGTCAACGCTAAAAAGGCCAAAAATACTATTCAAAAATAAAATCAATCTAACGTCTCATGATTATCAACCGATTTGTAACTGCTAATGTTTATCAAATACTTCTTCAATAACAATGAAACTTTTACACAAATATCATCAACAATGGCAATGATGTCTAGTACTTGGATCTACATAAGATATAGTACGTGAGTCTGTTTGTGTGTGTGTTACACGCGACCCAACCGATAAAACACGAACCGACCGAACATTATTATACGCTTATTTCCTATCATTAATGCTTAACAATAACTGTCAATAGGTGTTTGACCGTTAATTTGCATTCAACATATGGATATATTGATCTTACATACTTACCACTTAACAAGTGAGATTCGTGGCCTCTTTTACGCTTACAATATTTCAATCATTTACAACTTGGGGGAAAAGTATGCTCACCCATTTTCAATGTTGTAAAATTTACTTACAATTTACATACATGGAATCAACGTGATACTGTTTTGCAAGTACTTATCTGATACATGCTTGGGTCTGCTGTGTGGCTATGTTGTCGTGAATATTGACTAAACACGACACAAGTCGTGAAGCTTATGGCTATGTTGTCGTGAATATTGACTAAACACGACACAAGTCCCCTTTTTGTCGGGTGTCGTCATGACGCGCTTGTCATCATTTATTATATTGCATATCTATCGCTTACCATGTGTTATGACGATCCCGATCTCGTTACATCCCCGTGTTTCCGCTTTTAGCGGGGGTGTGACAGTGAAGCAGTTGGATAGAGCCAGAAAACAGCAAACCTCTGATAAACTATCATCTTTCTTAAAGTTAAACAGAGCAACCTGGTTGTGTTCCCTGTGAAGTTGCATGGAGAAGTCAGGGTTGTTTCTGCGATTTAGGTTGGCCATTTTAAGAAGCTTAAGGGTGAAGGAAGGTGAAGAACAAAGGCAGTTTGGGTGAATTTAGGTTAGAGGATTAGTGCAGATGAAGAAGATAGTGAAAGATGGGGGAATCGTTGGGTATATATATGAAAAGGATTTAAGACAAAGTTAATGAAATAGGATAAACTTTTAAATCCGGATGTCGGTCCCACCTCTGAAAAAGTAGTTTACTTTTGCCCAAAAAGTAGTTTTCTTGGAAATCGAGAATCTTCCAAAGGTTATTTTGCTTCAGAAGTTCTGAAGACAAGCTTCCGAAGGCAAATTGGCTTCGGAAGAGATTTATTACTCAGAGTTTTTATTCTAAGAAGAATGAAAACTTCTTAAGGTAAATTGCTTTCGGAAGAAAATTGTTCTTTGAAAATATATAAGTACTTAAGTTAATTTTAAGCTTCGGAAGAGATTTCAGAAATTTCTTCCGAAGGTAAATCTACTGAAGTAGTTTTTTGTTTTCTAAGACATAAGTTTCCTCCGAAGGTAATTATGAATCTTGCGAAGAATAAAAATACCAAAATATTCGAAAATCTAAGGAATGCTTTTAAAAAGATTTTTCTTCCAAAGAGAACAAGGGATTATGAAGGCGATAAAATAGACAACTTAGGACACACAAGTTTTAGAAATAATATGATTAAGTTTATAAGAAAAGCTACTCAAAGTTAATCATCCCAATAGCTGATACAAGATATTTGAATCTCTGTTCATCAAAAGCGTTGGTGAACAGATCAGCATATTGTTCATTTGTCTTAACTTTGACTAGTTTGATTAATCCATTTTCAAAGTTATCTCTAATCAAATGATACTTGATGTTGATGTGCTTTATCCTTGAGTGCTGCACAGGATTCTCTGTGATTAGGATAGCACTGTTGTTGTCTATGCGGATAGGAGTCTCCTTGAAGTTGAATCCATAATCCAACATCTGATTCTTAATCCAAAGCACTTGAGCATAGTAGCTTGCAGCAGCAATGTATTCAACTTCAACAGTTGATGCAGACACACATGATTGTTTCTTGCATTGCCAAGAGACTATCCTTCCACCAAGAAATTGACATACCCCCAGATGTAGACTTTGCAGTCATGTTGCAACCACCATAGTCACTATCTGTATAAGCATACAGATTGAAGTCAGATTTCTTTGGATACCAAAGGCCAAGTGAAGGAGCACCTTTGAGATATATTAAAATTCTCTTGACAATGATTAAGTGAGACATCTTGGGGTTGGCTTGATATCTTGCACAAATACATGTGACAAACATGAATCAGGCCTGCTAGCTGTGAGGTACATAAGAGACCCAATCATTGCCCTCTAGAGATGTTCATCAACACACTCCCCCTCAAGATCAGGTCCAAAGGAGTGGTTTATAGCTATGGATGTCTTAGAAACCTTACAATCACTCATGTTGAATCTTTTAAGTATGTCTTGTACATACTTTGACTGACTTATGAAGATGCTATTGTCAACTTTCTTCACTTGAATTCCTAGAAAGAAATTGAGTTCCCCCATGGCACCCATTTCAAATCTATCCTTAATCAGCTTCTCAAAGTCTTTACCGAGCTTTGGATTAGTTGACCCAAAGATAATGTCATCTACATATACTTGAACTAGCATTATGTAACTTCATGTTCCTTTGATGAAGAGAGTTCCATCAATAGTACCCCTTTTGTAGCCATGCTGACAGAGATACTGAGATAGAATCTCATACCACATCCTTGTTGCTTGGTGGAGCGCATAAAGAGCTTTATCAAGCTTGTAGACATAATCAGGATGGTCAGGATCTGCAAACCCAGGTGGTTGTCTGACATACACCTCTTCATCAATCACCCCATATAGAAAAGCACACTTGACATCAAGTTGGTAGACCTTGAAGTTCTTGGATGTAACAAAAGCTAGGAATATCCTGATAGCTTCAGGTCTTGCTACAGGAGCAAAAACATCTGTAGTCAATTCTTTCTTCTTGAGTATACCCTTGAACAAATAGTCTTGCCTTGTTCTTGATGACAACTCCTCTATCATCCTTCTTATTCCTGAACACTCATTTGGTTCCTATGGTAGTCTTCCCTTGAGGAAGAGGACATAGGTTCCAAACCTTTTGCCTTTTGAATTGAAGCAACTCCTCTTGCAGAGCTTCAACCCAACTTCCATCCTTTAGAGCCTCATCAATCTTCTTTGGCTCTATCTGGGAAAAGACAAACATTTTCCCAATTATTATAGGCCTCCTCATCTTCCACATGATGCAAATGTTTGTCTTCACTCTTGTTTCTTGTCCCAGATAGAGCCAAAGAAGATTGATGAGGCTTTAAAGGATGGAAGTTGGGTTGAAGCTATGCAAGAGGAGCTGCTTCAATTCAAAAGGCAAAAGGTTTGGAACCTATGTCCTCCTCCTCAGGGGAGGACTACCATAGGAACCAAATGGGTGTTCATGTAACACCCGGATATTTCTTATTTTGAAGTCGGCGAAGAAAGAAAAGAAAATAAAGTCCAAAGTCGAGGGACCAAACTCGCCAACGAAGAAAAGTTGGGAAATGTGGTGATATGTGTAGGGAGAGGGCAGCCCACTCTCCCCACACACCACATATTTTCGGGTTTCAAGAGGGGGAAGAGAGAAAAGAAGAGAAAAATGAGAAAAAGGGGTGTTTCGGGTGATTTGGGTGTCCAAATTCGTCGAGTAGCAAGCCAAATCGAAGCCCTTGACGTTGTGCTCGATTGTGTGAGTTCTAGGACCCCACTTTTACTTGTTTTCAACTGATTTTGGGGCTGGAAAATGTTCAAAACCCGTTTTTGTATGTGTGTGTGTTTGACCCATTTGGGTGTGATGTGTATGATGCGTTTAGAGTATGATTTCGGGCTTGTGTGTGCTTGTATGGTGTTATGGTATGCGTTCCTAAGGTCCAGGAGGGTTAATTTAGGCTTAGAATGGGTTTGGATGAGCTTGGAGGCCGAAAATGGCAGATTGGGTTCGGGATGAACTCCATTCTGCATCAGCTAGGGCTAGGCGACCGAATGGAGGCCATACGGCCGAATGAGAGGCGATTGAGGGTCATTCACATGATTGGGATTCATTCGCACGATTGAGGGTTCAATCGCACGACTAAGGCTTCAGTCGCACGACTGGGAGTCCAGTCGCATGGGGATTGCACGACTGAGGGTTCAGTCGCATAGATGCTTAGTCGCATGAGTCCATTCGCATGAGGTTAGTCGCATAGGTGCCCATTCGCAGTAATCCCATTCGCACAAGGTCCATACGCACGATTGAATGTTCATTCGCATACATGACTATCCATATGAGTCCAGTCGCATGATGTTTAGTCGCATGGAGGCCATGCGACTGAAGGGTGTCCATACGCCCGAATAGGGCTGTTGCACTCGAAGGAATGTGTAGTTTGACTTCTGGCCTTCGGGGAAGGTGCAGATGTAAGTTTGACGTAGAGTAACCCGTAAGAGCATGTAAGAGGACGGTAATGGCCTTAGAGAGCATGTAGGGCATGATGATGATGATGTTGCATGTTTATGCATATTATGAATGTGTGATGTTGCCCTGTATGATGATGATGAATGTGTATGATATGTTCCTTATTATGATGTATGCTTATCTTTCTTGTGGCTTTACATGTCATGCTAAGGAATGAATGAATGAATGAAGTATTATGTAATGTAAAGCGAAAGATAATGAAAGAGGAACATGAAGTAAGAATGCATGCATTAATGAATGATGAATGAACGAAAGAAAGGCTTGCAAGCATATATATTGGGGTGAGCGACTTTGTGTTTCAAAAGACTCGGATGAAGTGGAATCATTTAGATTGCCTATGGGGTGAGCAACCTTGTTGTTGCAAAAGACTCGAGTAAAGTGCTATCGTGATGTTGCCTTGGGGTGAGCAACCTTGTTGTTGCAAAAGACTCGGATAGCTTGCTATCGTGATGGGCAATGAGGTGAGCAACCCTAGGGGTGCAAAAGACTCGGATAGCGAGCAATCATTGAGATTGCCATTGAGGTGAGCGACTATGTTGTCGCAAAAGACTCGGAAGAAAGAATGAATGAAAAGAATGGAAGATAATGAATGAGATGAAAGATAATAAAGACATTATCTGTGTATACGTATGTTGAATGATCGCATGATAAAAGGAATAGTTTTCAATGAAAGTAAAGTATATTTATTTTATAAAACTAGAACTCACTCCGCAACACTGACTTTTAATACGTTTTCCAGTTGGCAGGTAAATGATTGCTGAGGATGGCACGACTAGGCTACTCGGCTCTTTTGGGATGGCATCCATTTATAAAGCTTTTGTGATGTAATGCAAACATGTATTTTTGTAACCGGATAATGATGTATTATTTGGCAAAAGTAATTATAATGAAATGAGATGTCATTTTTGAATGTTTCCGCTGCAATGTTTTCTTAAGGCAAATGTAATTATATGTTTTATGTGCGATGAATGACCAACTGTTAGCGTCCCGGGAATGGGGTCTTACAAGTTGGTATCAGAGCCAAAGTTTAAGTGAAATGGGTAAATTTTCAAAATAAAGCTTAACTTAAACAGAGAATGGGACGAAAGGGGAATGGGATGCCAAACTGAGTAGCTGCGTGCCATCAGTATTTTCTTAAAGTTAACCGGTTTATGTGCCCATGGTATATGTTATGTGTTGTATGTAGATTTGAATACTGATGTAGTCAGGACAGGTAATACTTGGGGTATGAAGAGTACAGTAAGTGGCTAATCACAACTGGCCACTGTAATTAGGGACTTACTATACTTGACATAAACTGAGTTGTTTCCTTAATTGACCGTGTTGGTGTTTGAATCTTTCAGTGTGATAGAGAATGGCTGGTGGTAGATCTTCTAGAGCTTCTAGGGGTGGAGGCCGTGATGGCCCTAATGCTGAACCACGCCCTAAAAGAGGAAGGCCTAGAGCTGAGAAAGAGGTTCCTGCAGAACCTGAGACTCCTCATCCAGAAGCTGGGGATGAGAGTGTGAACTTGAGGGCCTCGGTAAAGGAGGCTGTTGTTGAGGAAGTACATCAGGTCATGCAGACAATCTTACTGTCTGTGGTGACCGAAGTCATCAAGGCTGTGAAGGAAGGGGAAAGGAAGGAGAAAAACCGGGCCTCGGGGGAGCAACCGGAGCCTGAAATGATTTTCTCCAATAATGAGGAGGAAGAGGAAGAGGAGCCTGTGCGAGAGGTGACACGAGGCTGTAACTACGGGGTGTTTATGAGATGCAAGCCCCTACTTTCGATGGAAATGGCAATGCTGCTGCTGCTCACCGATGGGTGAGAGAAATGGAGGCTGTTCTCGACATCAGCGAGTGCCGGGAAGATCAAAAAGTAAAGTTTGCCACCCATTCATTTGTGGACTCGGCACTATGCTGGTGGGACAACATTGTCCAAGCGGAGGGTAATCGGGCAATCGGGAGAATGAGGTGGCCCGAACTGAAGAAGATGGTGATCGAGGAGTTTTGTCCTCATCGGGAAATGGATAAGGTCGAAAGGGAGTTTCTGCAACTGGAGGCGGGAACCATGACACACCAACAGTACACCACGAAGTTCAAAGAGATGGCACGTCTGGTGCCGGATCAAGTGACGCCTCTGTCCTGAAAGATCAAGAGGTATATACAGGGTTTGCCGGCGGATATTCGCAGGCACATGATTGCCGCCCGGCCGAGCACGTTTAGGTCGGCAGTGGATTTAGCGGGAAGATTGTACGATGAGAGGACAGTGGTGGTGACTGATGGTGGCAGGAAGAGCGGTGGTGATCGAAACTGGCAGAGGAAGAGGTTTGGACGGGGTGATGCCTCGTCGGGTAATAAGAAGGCACGGGTGGATGATCGCCGTGTGGGCATGTCGGGTGCGGGATCGAGAAGGTGTGGTAAATGTGGACGGGAGCATAGCGGGGAGTGCAGGTTTGGGTCGAACTTGTGCTTCAGGTGTGGAAAGGCGGGGCACATGGCAAAGGACTGTCGTACGGTCCGGTGCTTTAACTGTGGTGAAGAGGGTCACATGCTCAAAGATTGTAAGAAGCCGAGGGCTGAGAGTTCAGGGGCAAAGAGGACGAGAGGTGATGGACCGAGGGCGAGCGCCAGGCATTCACCATGACACAGGAGGAAGCTAGAACGGACCCTGATGTCGTGTCCGGTACGTTTCTGGTGAACCAAACCTTAGCTTCTGTGTTATTTGATTCGGGTGCCAGTAAAAGTTTTATTTCTGCTGCTTTCTGTGTTAAGCTGCCTGTTAGTAGTAGATGTGTTGATGCGCCCTTTGATGTAGAAATTGCCATAGGTAAGTCTACCAGGATTTCTGAGATGATAGAGAATTGTGATGTGGAACTCGAGGGTCATAAGTTTCCTGTTAGACCGTTTGTGATGACCTTAGGTGGTTTTGATTTGGTCCTTGGGATGGATTGGTTAACAGATTTTAAGGCGAACATTGTGTGTCGCAAGAAGATGATTCAGTTGACGGCACCTGACGGTAGTTCAGTGACGGTGTATGGTGATCGGGTTACTACGATTCCGAAGGTGATCTCGATGGCGGTGGCGGGAAAGTGTATGAGGCGGGATGTAGTGCCTACTTGGCCTATGTAAAGGATGTGGATACGCCAACACCACAACTAGCCGATGTACCAGTTGTGTGTGACTTTCCAGATGTGTTTCCAGAAGACTTATCAGGAGTGCCACCTGACAGAGAGATCGAGTTTCAGATTGATCTGATACCGGGTGCCCAACCTGTCGCCAAGGAACCGTATCGGTTGTCTCCGATCGAGATGAAAGAGTTGATGGAGCAGTTACAAGAGTTGCTTGATAAGGGGTTCATTAGACCGAGTATCTCTCATTGGGGTGCTCCGGTCCTGTTTGTAAAGAAGGACGGTAGTATGAGGATGTGCATTGACTACCGCGAGCTGAACAAGTTGACGTGAAGAACAGATACCCCTTACCGAGGATAGATGATTTGTTCGATCAGCTTCAGGGTGCCAGTTGGTTTTCGAGAATAGATCTCGGTCTGGTTATCATCAATTGAAGGTGAAGGAACAAGATATTCCTAAAACAGCTTTCCGTACGCGCTATGGTCACTATGAGTTCCTCGTCATGTCTTTTGGTTTGACCAATGCGCCAGCTGCTTTTATGGATTTGATGAACCGTGTGTGTCGGCCTATGTTAGATAAATCAATGATTGTGTTTATTGATGATATCCTGATTTACTCGAGGAGCGAAGCAGAGCATGCCGGTCACATTCGGGAGGTTCTAGAGACGTTGAGAAGGGAGAAGTTGTATGCAAAATTCTCCAAGTGCGCGTTCTCGTTGCGTGAAGTTCAGTTCTTGGGTCACGTGGTGAATCCCGACGGGATAATGGTGGACCCGGCGAAAGTGGAGGCGGTTATGCAATGGAAGTCACCAAAGACGCCATCCGAGATTCGTAGCTTCTTGGGTTTGGCGGGTTACTATAGAAGGTTCATCCAAGACTTCTCCAAGATTGCTTCTCCACTAACCAAGTTGACCCGAAAAGATGTGAAGTTCGTATGGGGTCAAGCCCAAGAGAAGGCGTTTGAAGAATTGAAGGCGAGATTGACTCAAGCTCCTGTTCTGTCATTACCCGATGGAAGTGAAGATCTGGTGGTTTATTCTGATGCTTCTTACTCGGGGTTGGGGTGTGTGTTAATGCAGAGGGGAAAGGTTATAGCCTATGCATCCCGACAGTTGAAGGTTCATGAGGTCAATTATCCTACTCATGACTTGGAGCTAGCAGCTGTGGTCTTCGCGCTAAAGATTTGGAGGCACTATCTGTACGGGACAAAGTGCACCATATTCACCGACCACAAGAGTCTGAAGTACTTCTTTGAGCAGAAGGATTTGAACATGAGGCAGAGACGGTGGTTGGAACTTATAAAGGATTATGATTGTGAGATCCACTACCATCCGGGCAAGGCCAACGTGGTGGCTGATGCCCTTAGCCGAAAAGAGAGGCCCGAGCCGATTCGGGTGAAAGCCGATCAGTTGATCATGACCTCCGATGTGATGAAGCTGGTTAAAGAGTTTCAAGATGAGGCATTGAAAGAAGATCATCTTAACTCTGAAAGAATGAGAGGTCTGGTTGGGGAATTGGGTGAAAACACACTCAGTGTTAGAACCCGGTTCGATCGTGTGTGGATTCCTTGTTTTGGGGATCTACGGGTGAAGATAATGGATGAAGCTCACAAGACTCGGTACTCCATTCATCCTGGTGCCACGAAGATGTACCATGATGTGAAGAAAGATTATTGGTGGCCGTGTATGAAGCGCGATGTGGTGGAGTATGTGAGTAAGTGCCTTACTTGCTTACAGGTGAAGGCCGAGCATCAAAAGCCATATGGGAAGATACAACCTCTGGATATACCGGAATGGAAGTGGGAGCACATCACCATGGATTTCATTACCAAGTTGCCGCGTACCCCGAAAGGGTACGATGCCATATGGGTGATAGTTGATCGTTTGACGAAGAGTGCTACTTCCTACCGATCCGCGAGACATATTCATCTGAGAGGTTGGCTGATCTGTTCATCAAGGAAATTGTAACTCGTCATGGTGTGCCGGTGTCTATTGTGTCGGATCGCGACACCCGGTTTACATCCAAATTCTGAAAGAAGTTCCACGACGCTATGGGGACGAGGTTACATATCAGCACGGCTTATCATCCCCAGACTGATGGTCAGTCAGAAAGGACCATTCAGACGTTGGATGCTCCGAGCATGTGTGATTGATTTTGGTGGAAGTTGGGATGACCACCTACCGTTAGCCGAATTCTCATACAACAACAGCTATCACGCCAGCATTGGCATGCCTCCATATGAGATGCTATACGGTAGGAGATGCAGAACACCCGTTTGTTGGGATGATATTGGTCAAAAGGAATTTGGAAGCGTCGAGGTAATCGAAGCTACGACTGAGAAGCTTGAGAAGATTAAAGCCTTCATGAAGGCAGCCAAAGATAGACAGAAGTCGTATGCTGATAAACGACGCAGGCCGATTGAGTTCCAGGTGGGTGACCGGGTTATGTTGAAGGTCTCACCTTGGAAGGGTATCATTCGCTTCCGAAAGCGGGGCAAGTTGAGCCCAAGGTATATAGGCCCTTTCCAATCATTGCTCGAGTAGGAGAGGTGGCCTATAGACTGGAGTTACCAGATGAGTTAAGTGGAATTCACCCGACATTCCATGTATCTCATCTAAGGAAGTGCTTAGCAGATGAAGATATGATTGTCCCATTGGAAGATATCGAAGTAGATGAACGGCTCAATTATGTGGAGCAACCAGTGGCAATCATCGACCGAAAGGAGAAAAGGCTAAGGAATAAAGTGGTTCCTCTTGTGTGTGTACAGTGGAAGCACAGGAAGGGATCTGAGTCAACGTGGGAGACGGAAGAAGAAATGAGACAACATTGTCCACGTTTGTTCGAAGTATAACAGGTTTCGGGGACGAAACCTATTTAAGGGGGGTGGACTTTAACACCCGGATATTTCTTATTTTGAAGCCGGCGAAGAAAGAAAAGAAAATAAAGTCCAAAGTCGAGGGACCAAACCCGCCAACGAAGAAAAGTTGGGAAATGTGTAGGGAGAGGGCAGCCCACTCTCCCCACACACCACAAATTTTTGGGTTTCAAGAGGGGGGAGAAAAGAAGAGAAAAAGGAGAAAAAGGGGTGTTTCGGGTGATTCGGGTGTCCAAATTCGTCGAGTAGCAAGCCAAATCGAAGCCCATGACGTTGTGCTCGATTGTGTGAGTTCTAGGACCCCACTTTTACTTGTTTTCAACTGATTTTGGGGCTGGAAAATGTTCAAAACCCGTTTTTGTATGTGTGTGTGTTTGACCTATTTGGGTGTGATGTGTATGATGCGTTTAGAGTATGATTTCGGGCTTGTGTGTGCTTGTATGGTGTTATGATATGCGTTCCTAAGGTCCAGGAGGGTTAATTTTGGCTTAGAATGGGTTTGGATGAGCTTGGAGGCCGAAATAGGCAGATTGGGTTCGGGATGAACTCCATTCTGCATCAGCTAGGGCTAGGCGACCGAATGGAGGCCATACGGCCGAATGAGAGGCGATTGAGGGTCATTCGCACGATTGGGATTCATTCGCACGATTGAGGGTTCAATCGCATGACTAAGGCTTCAGTCGCACGACTGGGAGTCCAGTCGCATGGGGATTGCACGACTGAGGGTTCAATCGCATAGATGCTTAGTCGCATGAGTCCATTCGCATGAGGTCAGTCGCATAGGTGCCCATTCGCAGTAATCCCATTCGCAAAAGGTCCATACGCACGATTGAATGTTCATTCGCATAGATGACCATCCGCATGAGTCCAGTCGCATGATGTTCAGTCGCATGGAGGCCATGCGACTGAAGGGTGTCCATACGCCTGAATAGGGCTGTTGCACTCGAAGGAATGTGTAGTTTGACTTCTGGCCTTCGGGGAAGGTGCAGATGTAAGTTTGACGTAAAGTAACCCGTAAGAGCATGTAAGAGGACGGTAATGGCCTTAGAGAGCATGTAGGGCATGATGATGATGATGTTGCATGTTTATGCATATTATGAATGTATGATGTTGCCCTGTATGATGATGTTGAATGTGTATGATATGTTCCTTATTATGATGTATGCTTATCTTTCTTGTGGCTTTAAATGTCATGCTAATGAATGAATGAATGAATGAATGAAGTATTATGTAATGTAAAGCGAAAAATAATGAAAGAGGAACATGAAGTAAAAATGCATGCATTAATGAATGATGAATGAACGAAAGAAAGGCTTGCAAGCATATATATTAGGGTGAGCGACTTTGTGTTGCAAAAGACTCGGATGAAGTGCAATCATTTAGATTGCCTATGGGGTGAGCAACCTTGTTGTTGCAAAAGACTCGAGTAAAGTGCTATCGTGATGTTGCCTTGGGGTGAGCAACCTTGTTGTTGCAAAAGACTCGGATAGCTTGCTATCGTGATGGGCAATGAGGTGAGCAACCCTAGGGGTGCAAAAGACTCAGATAGCGAGCAATCATTGAGATTGCCATTGAGGTGAGCGACTATGTTGTCGCAAAAGACTCGGAAGAAGAATGAATGGAAATATTGGAAGATAATGAATGAGATGAAAGATAATAATGACATTATCTGTGTATACGTATGTTGAATGATCGCATGATAAAAGGAATAGTTTTCAATGAAAGTAAAGTATATTTATTTTATAGAACTAGAACTCACTCCGCAACACTGACTTTTAATACGTTTTCCAGTTGGCAGGTAAATGATTGCTGAGGATGGCACGGCTAGGCTACTCGGCTCTTTTGGGATGGCATCCATTTATAAAGCTTTTGTGATGTAATGCAAACATGTATTTTTGTAACCAGATAATGATGTATTATTTGGCAAAAGTAATTATAATGAAATGAGATGTCATTTTTGAATGTTTCCGCTGCAATGTTTTCTTAAGGCAAATGCAATTATATGTTTTATGTGCGATGAATGACCAACTGTAAGCGTCCCGGGAACGGGGCCTTACAGTTCAGGAATAAGAAGGATGATAGAGGACTTGTCATCAAGAACAAGGCAAGACTAGTTGTTCAAGGGTATACTCAAGAAGAAGGAATTGACTACACAGATGTTTTTGCTCCTGTAGCAAGACTTGAAGTTGTTAGGATATTCCTAGCTTTTGCTACATCCAAGAACTTCAAGGTCTACCAACTTGATGTCAAGTGTGCTTTTCTCTATGGGGTGATTGATGAAGAGGTGTATTTCAGACAACCACCTAGGTTTGCAGATCCTGATCACCATGATTATGTCTGCAGGCTTGATAAAGCTCTTTATGGGTTGCACCAAGCACCAAGGAAGTAGTATGAGACTCGATTTCAGTATCTCTATCAGCATGGCTACAAAAGGGGTACTATTGATGGAACTATCTTCATCAAATGAACATGAAATGACATAATGCTAGTTCAAGTATATGTAGATGACATTATCTTTCGGTCAACTAATCCAAAGCTCTACAAAGACTTTGAGAAGCTGATGAATGATAGGTTTGAAATGAGTGCCATGGGGGAACTCAATTTCTTTCTAGGAATTCAAGTGAAGCAAGTTGAAAATGGCATCTTCATAAGTCATTCAATGTATGTACAAGACATACTTAAAAGGTTCAACATGACTGATTGTAAGGTTGCTAAGACACCCATAGCCAGGAACCACTCCCTTGGACCTGATCTTGAGGGGGAGTGTGTTGATGAGCATCTCTACAGAGCAATGATTGGGTCTCTTATGTACCTCACAGCTAGCAAGCCTGATATCATGTTTACTACATGCATTTTTGCAAGATATCAAGCCAACCCCAAGATGTCACACGTAATCATTGTCAAAAGAATTTTAAGATAGTCAAAGGTGCGTCATCTCCTGGCCTTTGGTATCCAAAGAATTCTGACTTTAATCTGTATGCTAATACAGATAGTGACTATAGTGGTTGCAACATGACTGCAAAGTCTACATCAGGGGGATGTCAATTTCTTGGTGGAAGGATAGTCTCTTGGCAATGTAAGAAACAATCCTGTGTGTCTGCATCAACTGCTGAGGCTAAATACATTGCTGCTGCAAGCTGCTATGGTCAAGTGCTTTGGATTCAAAATCATATGCTGGACTATGGATTCAACTTCAAGGAGACTCCTGTCCACATAGAATCAACAGTGCTATCTCAATCACAGAAAATCGTGTGCAGCACTCAAGGACAAAGCATATCAATATCAGTTATCATTTGATTAGAGATAACTTTGAAAAGGGATTAATCACACTAGTCAAAGTTAACAAAAATGAACAATATGCTGATCTGGTCACCAAAGCTTTTGATGAACAAAGATTTAAATATCTTGAATCAGCTATTGGGATGATTAACTTTGAATAGCTTTTATTAAAACTTAATCATATTATTTCTAAAACATGTGTGTCCTAAGTTGTCTATTTCATCATCTTCATAAGCCCTTGTTTTCTTTGGAAGAAAATCTTTTCAAAAGACATTTCTTAGATTTTTGAAAATTTTGATCTCTTTACTTTTCGGAAGATTTAAAATTACCTTCGGAAGAAATTTATGTCTTGGTAAACAAATAACTTCTTCAGTAGTTTTACCTTTGGAAGATGTTTTTGAAATATCTTCCGAAGCCTAAAATCAACTTAAGTACTTTTATGTTTTATAAGAACAATTTTCTTCCGAAAGCAATTTACCTTCGGAAGTTTTCATTCTTTTTTGAATAAAAACTCTTAGTGTTAATTTTCTTCCGAAACAAAATTCTCAAAAAGCTTTGAAATATCTTCCGAAGCAAATTTGCCTTCGGAAGCTTTTTCTTCAGAACTTCCGAAGCAAATAACCTTCGGAAGGTTTCTCGACTTCCAAGAAAACTACTTTGGGTAAAAGTAAACTACTTTTTCGGAGGTGGGACCTACATCCGGATTTCAAAGTTTATCCTCGTTCATTAACTTTGTCTCAAATCCTTTTCACATAAATACCCAATTGTTCCCCCGTCTTTCACTATCTTCTTCAATAATACTATTCCTTAAACCTAAATTCTCCCAAACCGCCTTTGTTCTTCACCTTCCTTCACCTTTAAGCTTCTCAAAATGGCCAATCTTAACCGCAGAAACAACCCTGACTTCTCCATGCAACTTCACATGCAACACAATCAGGTTGCTCTGTTGAACTCTAAGAAAGATGATAGTTTATCAGACGTTTGCCGTTTTCTGGCTCTATCCAACTACTTCACCTCCCTAACCATTGATCCTATTCTTTATAAGGATCATCTGCTTGAATTTTGGAAGATCTGCCAAGAGGTCATTATGGATGGGGAGAAGGCACTGTCTGCCATAGTGCAGGGGAGGACAATCTTCATCACTCCAGCCATCATGAACACTTATGAAGAAGGTGCTTTCCTTCCTAAAAGAAGCTGTTAATCATTCTTTTGTGCAGATGGGCTATGAGGGAGATTTCTCTGTAAATACCTTCAGGAAAGGGAAGGTCTCATCCCAGTGGAAGTACCTGCTCCATGTGGTTATCCACAGCTTGTCAAACAAGCATGGAGGGTGGGACTAGATTCCTGACGATCATTCCTTCATAATTCATGGAATGGTTCAAGGGGTCAAGTTCAGGCACTCTCAGTTTGTTTCACAAATTTGCTTGCTAACTTGGACTCCTTAGAGTATTACATGTTTCCTAGATATGTTTAATACATTCTCAACTATGAACTGGGCTCACAGTTGAAAGAAACAGGTAATATTGTTTAATTAGGACAGATGAAACCCGACATCTTCAAGGTGAAAACCTAGCAACACAAGCTAGAGTTGAACCCATACCTTCTACCTCCCAACAACAAAAAAGACCACAAATCACCTTCACCTACCAAAGGAAATCCAAACGAACCCCTGCTCAAGTTATTGAGCTTGTGTAGGCCCCCATACACTCACCTATACAGGAGGAAGTGGATACTAGAGCTCCCACTTCCCTTAAGGAGCAAACCACTCCCATCTCTTCAAGAATTAGTGTTGAGGTTCCTCATGCTAAGCCTGATGAGCTCACAAGCCCAGCTGCCTTAAGCCTTCATTCTCAGTCTTAACACTCAAGTGAACAACCTTCAGGGGACAGTTACCATCCCCAACCTTTAGACTTAAATCAACCCATTCCCAACCTTGAATTATATAGTAATGAAGACTTAGGTTTCAGTGAGTACCATGAGTCTCTCTACTCCTCCCTAACATAAAGAGAGATGAGTACTCCTGAATCTCCTTTGTCTAGCCCACACCAGTCATCCATTACTGTGGTGGATCAACCTGAACCTGTTCAGGAGATCCATATGGAAGAGGCTCTCACTTCTGCAAGTGATTACATCATTAAGACCTCAACCATGGCAACTAAACCCATTAACACTTCAACTGAGGTTGTCAATGTGCAGAGGAAATCTAGCAGCCAAGAACCTAAAGCTGGTGGTGATAGAGGAATTTGGTCCAATCATATCATCCCCCATTGATTCTTCTGATGAAGATGAGGGGAACTTAAGACTAAAGGTGCAAAAACTATCAAAAACATCCTCCTATTTAGTCTCTAAGGTTAGTCACCTTGAATCTCAGGTGACTACCCTACACAACAGGGTCAGTGATCAGCAAGTTGAGATATCTTATCTCAGGGAAAAACTAGCTGGGAGACCTTTAAAGAGAGCTCAACCAGGAACACAAGAACCTGTGAATGTGATTGACCTAACTCCTAGCTCACCTTTGCAAGAGGGTGATACCAAAAAGGGGGAGAAAGGCATTACAATCACAGAACCTGGGAGTTCTTCACGGAGTATGGACATTCAGGACTCACCATCCTCACTTGCAATTGTGCATACTCAGCAACTTCCTCAAGTTCACATTGATGTGGACTCTTTAGACTCTTTCATTCAGAGTCTCTTTGAGGAAGGCATTCCAAGGGCTATATCATCCCCACCCTAACGAACTTCAAACTAAATTATTGGGTGGAGGTATGATGCTGATAGAAGAGCCCTTATTCTTCAAAGAGTTCAAGGGCAGGAAGAGGTGTTTAATTTTCAAACCTTGAACTACTATGAAGGTCTTGACCTGATCAACATGCCACTTGTCAACCCAAGTCAATATAGACAAGCTGACAGGCTGGAACAAAGGATTCAAGACAGAATTACTGAAGAGTTTAGTCTAAGAAGGAGACAAAGGCAATCAGGTAATGTCATTGGTCAACTGGATGTTGAGGCAGACCCAAAGATTAGCTTCAAAGGGAAAACCTTAGCTGAAGGCATAGTGATAGAGCGTGAGGGCCCTGTCACACTAACAACTACTTCAGAAATTCATCAGTGAATCACCTGCTGGTGAAGGTGTATCACAACCTCTCTCTGGCCGGAGCTTGGATGCTACACCAAGCAATGAAGGCCAAAGCTCTCTCCACCCTGTGTCACAAAGGTCTATGGGTGACAAAGGAAAAAAGATTCTAACTCTTAAGGAGATTGAGGAGGAGGAGAGAGAGAGGAAAATGAAGCTAAGGGGAGAAAGTTCCTTTGGGTCTTCAAGCTTCATGCAAGTTGCAATTAGGGCTGCCCCGAGACCAAACACTCAAGATGATAAGTTGAGGGCAGTTAGGATTACTTACCTGGAGACCAGGAACTAAGACATTGATGAGATTATATCTCTCCCCTTAGATGAACTTAATGAACTGGCTGACATAGAAGTGTCAAGAGAGATGAAGGAAGCAGAGGATGCAAGGCTACTCTCCAAATCAAAGAGGAGAAGGGACAAAAAAAATTATACAAGCATGTTCCTACTCTCTCTCTCAGTTCAAGAAAGCCTTGTGCAGGAGGCTGTGGCAGCTACACAAGAACCTTAGGTAGACAAGGAAACAGATAGGCAAAACATGATCAACTACCTGAGTGCCATAGGTCTCTACCATGCATGTGCACTTCTTCCCTTATCCTTTGAGTACATTGAGTTTGAGTATCTCAAACAGCTTGAACTTCAAGTACTCAAAGAACAAAAGGCAACAAAGAGAAAGATGAGGGAAGAGGCTGCAAAGTCAAGAGCCATTATCCAAAAGAGCATGAAGAAGTCTGCTGACAGACAAAGGATGATGAGCTTCTTGAAGCTGTATGGATTCTCCGGAAGGAGACTTGGCCCTATGTCTCTATCTACAATGGATGAGCACATCAAGGTAATCAAGCAAAAGATAAAAAGTGGAGAGTTAATTGACTTACACTCCCCTCCAAGTCAAGCTCCTCCTGAAGTGGAGGTTAAGGTTGAACAACCTGAGACAACACAACCTGGACCCCCTGCTGAGCTGAGCAAGCTTCATCTTCTGATCCACAGCAGGGTCAAACTCCCTCTCCTTCTGAACCTGTGAGGGAGGAACACCCAACTGAGCAAGACAAGACTGATCAACAAGGTGCTGCAGACTAGTCTTCTAAGTTAAAGTCCTCAAAGAGGAGGAAGAGGATGGCTTCTAAACCAAAGTCAAAGAAAAAGAAGAAGCCTGAATCATCCACCTCTACACCTCAGGCTGAGTCAGATCAACCTGAGGAAGTGCATGAAGAGGCAGCCCAATCAACTCCAATCCAAGTGGCTCTTGTTGCAACTGAGAGACCCATCTTATCCAGGACCTTCACAACTAATCTAGAGAGATGGCATGTGATCAGAGATCAAGGTGGTGAAGATGTCTACACATGGCAAGACTTATTCAACTTACCTTTGCATGATCTCTTTAAAATGAGAAGATAATATGAGAGTCTGAGTGATATTGACCATCTAATGAAGAAGGGCATGGTCATCATTATCATTAGGACTGTCAAAAGTTGAAGATCTTCAAATGTTTTGGTAGCATTAGCGTAGGGGGAGTTTGTAAGGATTCCTATAAGTCTGATGAGCCAAAACATCCAAAGTCTCTCTGCATGCATGCACTGAAGAACAGAAGTAGAAATGCTTCGGAAGTTTTACACCTTGCATTAGAAATATTCTAAGTGTAAAATCTTCTAAAGCCAAGACCATCATCTTCCGAAGCCAAAAGTGAAGTCTTCCGAAGCTTCAAAGATAATGTCTTCCGAAGCCAAAAAGTGAAGACTGATTTCTTCTGAAGACTTTTAGAGACATGCTTTTATCTGATGTACTTTACCATAAAGCTGGACCACCTTTCCATTACAACTCTGGTTAGTCACCAACTTACATGAGTTGGTGAAAAGGTCCATGCTTTTGGTAACTATACATTGAGGTCTTGATTATGTGCTTTCTACTTTATGTATTTTTATCCTTTTTGTAATATATTAGGATGTGAGCTATGGCATGTCATAGTCACTAGTCAAAAGGCAATCTGTCTTTTGACTCTACATTTGATTTTGTTGTCTAGTCTTATGTATCCAGCTGGATTTCAAAGTATGGCCGGCTGTAGGATGTAGTATATGTATCTCAAGTACTTGTAACTTCCATAGTATGCTTTGTAACATTTGTAATAGAACTTGAGAAGCAATATACAACATTCTTGAAAACCAAATACTTGTGTTGTTTGCTATCTTGTTTTGTCTTATTTTTACTTGTGTTCTTATCATCTTTCACTAAGGTTAACCAGTTCTCTATTTGATCTGTTAAGTGTTCTAAGTAACTCTCCTCATTGTGTTGTTGTGTTGTAAGTGCATACCCTTCACCGGTCCTGCATAACATGATTTAAAACTGAAGAAATTAATAAAACAATAGAACAAATAATAAATAGAAAATTTACAGAACTAAATATACAAAATGAGGTAGATGATATGATTATAGAATGTATGACAATATTAGGGATGACATACGAACAAAGTTATAATTAATTACAAGAATACTACAAGTTATCTCTAGTAGAAAATGTTTTACAAGGGAAATCCATATTATCATAATTTTATAAACAAGAAGACGTCTTTATGGATGTAGATGAACAAATGAGAAATAGAAATGTTAGACCAGTAGTTGAATGGAGCGGGGATACAGGTGAAGTAATATCACATGAAACTCTAGGTAGGGAACGATGGGCAACACCCTTTATAAACTATAATCAACAATCAACAATAAGAGGAAGAGGTAACAGATTACCTATAGGACAAATATATAGTGATAGTATGTTACTATTAGAACAAAATATACCCTAATTATGGATTGATGAAGTATTAACATGGGAACAGATAGTAGTAAGAATATGGGAAACAAATAAAAAAGATAGTATGGACATATTCTCATACTTAGAAACTACACTAGGACCAATAGCTCTAGGAATATGGCAAAGCAAAAAGGCACAAAACTCTAAAGAGATACAATTTAAAAGCGTTAGGAGATAATTCCTATAATTTTATATCACAAATAAGGACCCTTATACTGGGCGTTGATCCTGCTAAAAATAATAGCATAATACAGGATACAGCTATAAGGAATCTAGAACAATTAAGTATAGCTGACATGAAATATATATAAATGAGTTTACATCAGATTTTATAAGGTTATTATTACAAACAGTGAAAGCAATGGATGACAATCTATGCGATAAATATTTCATAAAATTACCAGGATATCTAAGAAAAAGTATACACAAATCATGGAAAACAAAATACTGAGAACAACACAATCTAGGAATAGGACCAAGAATAACATATACATTTGGTATACTAGAAGGTAAATGTAAAGAGGTAGCTCGACAAGAACAGTTAAAAAGATATGCATATGCCTTTTGTAAAACGGCTATTTACACACCTCAGGCCTATGAGTTCTACAATAAAAAGAAGAACATAAGAAAAAGTACTGCGTACAATAAAAATATTCAAACAAGGAATAATAAAAACAGATATGTTAAGAAGCCCCAAACAAGAAAATGCAAATGCTTTGTATGTGGGGATGAAAGGCATTTAGCTAATAAATGTGCGAATAAAAATAAAAACACTGAAAAAGATAGTCTAGTAGAACAACTAAATGATTATGAAATAGAAGCTATTAAAACAAATGATTCAGATGATGGATCTATTTATAGTATATATAGTGAAAATGAAAAGCCAATTGCTAAAGTAACATATACATATATGAATACCAAAGTATATAACCATGATTAGAAACATAAAAGAGGAGATAATTATATAAAATGTTATAGTTGTGGATATTATCCTAGTATAGAAAAAATATCACAATGTGACATATGTTTCAAAGAAATATGTTGTATTTGTCTTAATAAAAATGTAATATTGAAATAGGAAATACATCTGTTGGATCTAGAAAGGCTGGTGCAACCAAAACCAAATCACTTAGACTATTTTAGTGCAACTAATAAAGGACTTCCGAAGCTAAGTGTGAAACTTCCGAAGGAAAAGGAGTTCTTCCGAAGACAAAGTGTAAGATCAACTTCCGAAGGAAAACTCCAACTTCCAAAGACAAAGTATTCACTTCCAAAGATCAAGACTTAGAGGGAAAGATCAGAAGTCAACTTCCGAAGTATGAAGAAATAAAGAAGTCCTCAAGCCTCGGAAGTATAGTAGCCTCTTCCGGAGTATAAGTGACTTCGGAAGAACTTGTTCTTCCGAAGACAACTAACCTTCGGAAGACACTACTATTAACCAGTGGACATAAGTATGGTTTATCTGACACTCCGCTACAGACCTCTGAGATACTGCATGGCGTTTTCTCTAAAGCCATGTAGTTGATCATACTTTATTCCACTGTTTATCTTTATCAGTTTGTACAGTTGCCAACTTTAGTTGGTGACTGTTGGACCAAAAGAACCAATGAGCCGGATCAGGAAAACCTTTAAGTCCCACAGACGTCACAAAAACTACTGAAGTCCACAAAGACAACACCTGAAGACAAAGTCTAAAGACAAGTGCTGAAGACAAAGTCTGAAGACACAAGTGCTGAAGACAAAGTCTGAAGACACAAGTGTTGAAGACAAAGTCTGAAGACACAAGTGCTGAAGACAAAGTCTGAAGAGACAAGTGCTGAAGACAAAGTCTGAAGACACAAGTGTTGAAGACAAAGTCTGAAGACACAAGTGCTGAAGACAAAGTCTGAAGATGTTGTCATAACAGCTGAAGAGGACTTCTTCAGTAGTTGTGACGGTTTACTTTCAGTAGTTTTATGTTTTTAGTAGTTTTGTAAAACGACTGAAGAGTTTGTTCTTCAGTCGTTGTACTTTCAGTAGTTTCTTATCAGTAGTTTTATATTTTATATACTTAGCACTCTGATATGTTCTCAGTAGTTGTGAACATTTAAGTAGTTTGTTAAGTGTTAGTTATTTTTGTAATAGATCTGCCAGTTGTCACTATCCCGTGATAACAACAGTGATTGCACTCTATATAAGGAGTGTCAACCTTATTGTAATATGTGAATGATTGAGCAGAAATATTTGGTATAATTGAAACATTCCTTAACACAGAAATATATTCTCTCGTATTTGTTTACAAATATCAAATTCTTGCTACAAATTGTCTAATTCTTGATCTTATTCCGCTGCATTACTCTCTAATCCATCGAACTTATGATCACTGATCCTGACAAATGGTATCAGAGCAGGTTAATCATTGATCGATCTAATAATTGATCATTGAAACTGCTATTTAAGATCCAAGTTTGATTGAATTAGCATTTTTGCAAGAAACGGTTATAGAGATTGAATTTTCTGTGTTTTTGGTCATTCATTCTGAGATTTATTCTTGATTTTCATTGAGTTTTGTTGTGGTCTGGGTAAAATCTTTTAAAAAGCTTGAATTAAATTGTTTTTGGACCTAAAATGACTACTCCTTCCAATGATCCTCACAATACTGGTTCCTCAACCAAGCCTCCAATGCTGTTAGGAATGAGTACAACATATGGCAACGACGTATGCTCCATCACCTGTCTGTTAACAGCTCAGGTTGTTGGACATCAGTGGTACATGGTCCACACAAGCCTATGGTGAATAACCCGGAAACCAATCAAATGGTTCCGAAGAGGAAGGATCAATACTCAGATGAGGATAAGAAATTGTTTGAGATTGATGCAAAAGCCCATGGAATTCTGGCCATGGCACTACCCAATGAAATCTATTCTGGGCTAATGCATTATGAATCTGCCCATGACCTCTGGAATGCCTTGAAAGAACAATTTGGAGGAACAGATGAGGTCTTGGCAAATAATAGAGAGATCCTTGCCCAACAATATGAGACATTCTCTCATAGGAAGGGTGAGACACTGACTCAACAGTTTGAGCGGTTCTCTTGTTTGATCTCTGAATTAAAAATGGTCAAACATGAGTACACCAATATCCAGATGAATAACAGATTTCTCAGATCACTACCTGAGAGATGGGACACATATACTATTGTCCTACGCTCCAGTGCAAATTTGGACAAACTATCTCTCACCCAACTCCATGGGAAATTGCTCACATTTGAGAGAGAGATAGAACAAAAAAGAAAATTGTCTTCATCTGGTAAGCTCACTGAAGACTTTGTACCAGGCAACACTGCCTTGGTTAGTCATGAGTCAGAATATGCTTCATCTGAATGCCAGTATGATGAGCATATTGATTTCTCTTCAAACATTTCTGATTCTGCATTTGTGAGTGTTGATAGTCATTTACTGGGTGTAATAATGAAATCTATGCTTCATCATGGATGATCTCAAGGGGATTGCTGATGATGACTTAGAAGAGATGGATATTTTGAGCCAAATGGCCTTGATAAATATCAGATCTCAGAAGTTCTACAAAAGAACTGGAAGAAAGTTCCCAGGACTCTCTGGCAAAACCAAAGTTGGTTTTGACAAGAGTAAGTTGAGGTGTCACAAATGCCAAAGGCTTGGACACTTTGCTAGAGAATGTAGATCATCTGGATCTAATTCCTCTGCACCTTTTGTGACTTTCCCTGGCAATAGTCAACAAAACAAAGGGCAAATCCTGTCAATTCTAGTCATCATTCTCAACTACAATCTCCTGCATATTTTGTTCCTCAGGGTCAAATGCCATACCCTTACCCTTGTTATTACATGCCACAAACCAGTCAAGTTCAAGCTCCTATGGTACCACAACCTCATGCACTACCAGAACCTCAACCATCTCATCAACCTCCTCAACCTCAACAACATAGCTTCTTCACCCCTGAAGTTGTTGACTGGAGCAGTTTGCCAGATGACATGTCTGGTCATGAACAACTGTTCACAGGTGCTGATCAACATGGTGGTGACAGTCCTTTTGGGAATCTAGCACTTATGGCTCTGGAGTCTACTGAGGGTTCCTGCTCAAATGCATCATCTTCACAGGTAACTCGTATCTTCAGAGGCTAAAGCCAAGTTATGTTCTGAATCATGCATAGCTGCCTTTGTCTCTATTAGAGAGGCAAATGTAGCATTAATAAATCAAAAACTTGAGTTTGAGAAAATCATTTCCAAAAGAAAAGCTGAGTATGAGTCTGTTCTTAATAGTAAAAGTGATGAGATTTATAAGCTTAAATGCCAATTAAATGATGAAAAGGCTAAGCTAGAGGTTATTTGGAAGACCAGAGAAGTCTCAAAGAAACCCTTGCAGTCACCCAAGTAGAGTGTGATCGATGGGTACAATCATGCAAAGGTTTTGAAATGCTTCTTAGCAAGCAATCAGCTTCCAATGTGAAGTTTGGCATTGGTTATAATCACACTGCTCCTCCTACAGATTTTGCTTCAAGAGCAGAAGTGAAATGGAGAAAGCAATAACCAATCCACCTCATCATGTGATTCACTTTTTGATAGAGCATCATCAAAAGTTGAAGTCAGCACTAAGCCCTCTCAGAACCAATCAGCTGATGTTGATGGTTCCATTGCTGACACTCACATGATCAAAGAGTTGATCAACTCAGGAGTTATTTCTGGAAGTCCTGAAAGGACTGGAGAGCAAGATTTAACACCTGAAGTTCAAACTCCAACTACTGAAGAGAAGAAAAATGTCAGTAGAAAGAGTTTGAAGACTACTAAAGAGGAAGTCAAGAAAGCAAATAATGCTTCCAAAGTACTGAAGAGCAAGTCTTCAGAAGTTTCATCCTCTTTAGTTGATGATCAACATAAGATGAAGAAGAAACCATGTGAAGTATGTGGTTTGTTTAATCATCTTACAGATGATTGTTGGTACAAAAGAGGATCCAAACTCAAACATAAAGAGGAAATTAAAGAGAAAATGGTTAAAATGAAAACATGAGTTTGAAGCCACATTTGTACCAACATCAAATCCTGTAACCCTTAAGTCCAAAAAGAAATCCAAAAAGGAAGGGGTTAAACAGGTAACAGCTGAGATTGCTCAAAAGAAGAAGGTGCAACATAAGAACTTATCAAACTCCAATGCCAATGTGTCTGAAGAGCTGAAAGCTTTATCACAAAATCAGACACAGCTGGTTATGATGGTTCAACATCTATTGGGAAGAGTTAACCAATTAGATGTTCCTATGTTGAAACCACAGAAAAGGAGGTCCAAGCCAAAGGATTCCTCTTCTTCACCATCTTCTTCCTCTCAGGCTGTTGTTTCCAACAAACCTGTTAGTTTACCATCTGTTGATGTGAACAGGCCCAAAACCAAAAAGGTTTGGGTCTCAAAATCTAACTAATTTGTTTTGTTTTGCAGGGTTCTTCAACATGCCACAGAGGCATCTGGTATGTAGACAGTGGAGGATCCATGCATATGACAGGAAACAGATCACTTCTTAATGACTACTCTCAAGGAAGGAAGGGGTTTGTGTCTTTTGGCAATGATGCAAAGGGTTACATCATCGGCAAAGGCTTTGTTTCCAATGGGGAAATAAAGTTTGATGATGTTAACCATGTGGAAAATCTCAAGTACAACCTCTTGAGTGTCAGTCAAATGTGTGACAAAGGCCATGTTGCTCTTTTCACCAGTCAGAACTGCCGGATTCTGTCATCCAAAGTTCTAAGTTTGATTGATAAGGTGTTGGATGAATACACTCTCCTAAAGGCCAACAGGACAGGAAGAGTGTATGCCTTAGATCTTTCCAAGAAAGTAGATCTCAAAGGCCATCCTTGCCTATTTTCCAAGGCTTCCCCTCAAGAATCTACTCTATGGCATAGAAGGCTGGGTCATGTTAATCTCAAAAACATAAATCAGCTGATAAACCATGGTTTAGTAAGGGGATTGCCTATGAAGGAGTTCAAATGTGAAGATGACTGCACTGCTTGTTTAAAAGGAAAACAGCACAAAGCTTCATTTCCCTCCATAGAAGAACCTAAGTCCAATGCCTGCTTACAGCTTCTTCACATGGATCTCTTTGGTCCTGTGAGAGTGATGAGTATGGCTAAGAAGAAATACTGTCTGGTAATTGTGGATGATTACTCCAGATTTGTATGGACTTTCTTCTTGCATTCAAAGGATGAGGCAGCTCAGAAGATTATCAACTTTGTGTTGTATGTTGAGAAGCAGTATTCCCTCTCAGTCAAGTGTATTAGAAGTGATAATGGAAGAATTTAGAAACAATACACTTGATGAGTTCTACCTCTCAAAGGGAATCAAGAGGCATTTTAGCATTCCAAGAACTCCTGAACAAAATGGAGTAGTGGAGAGAAAGAACAGGACCCTTATTGAAGCTGCAAGGTCCATGTTGGCTGACTCTGGACTGCCAATGACTTTTTGGGCTGAAGCTGTCAATACAGCTTGCTATGTACAAAATAGAGCTCTAGTAAATAAGAGGTTGATGAAAACTCCATATGAAGTTCTTCATCATTTGGCCCATCTAATTTCATTCTTTAGAGCTTTTGGATGTCCTTGTTTCATTCTCAACACACGGGATCAACTCCAAAAATTTGATTCTAAGGTGGATGCAGGGTACTTTGTTGGTTATTCATCAACTTGCAAAGCATACAGAGTCTTCAACTGTAGAACAAAGATGGTTGAAGAGACTCTACATGTTAAGTTTAATGAATCTCCAAAGGACAAGATTCCACAAAGCCCTGTGGAGATATTTGATTTGGACATACTGCAATATGTTCCTTATCAAACTCCTGCTGTTGCTCCTGTCAACAGTTCACCACCTGGTGGTAGTGCTGGTGCTGCTGCTGATGATGATAGTAGTACTCACCTCTTCAAGTTTAGTGATCAACTGCCTGATTCAGCTAGACCTGATGTTCCTGTAGCTCCAGCAGCACAATCCACAACAAATGCTGATGAGATTTCTACAACTTCAACTTCCTTTGAATTACCATCTACTGATTGGTTTCAAGGAAATGCTTCACCATCACCATCTGTTGGTGCTGAGCATGCTACAAACACTTGCACTGATCTCATTGTGTACCAAGATCTGAAGAATCACCCTATGTCTCAAATCATTGGTGATATCACTGCTGGGGTATCAACAAGAAGTCAATTGTCAAATTTCTGCTTCTATGCTCTCTTCATCAGTCAGCAAGAGCCAAAGAATTATCACATTGCTTTAAAGGACAATGGATGGGTTGATGCCATGCAGCTTGAGCTTCTTCAGTTCAAGAAACAGCAAGTGTGGGAACTGGTTCCTCTACCTCCAGGTAAGTGTGCAATAGGCACCAAATGGGTGTTTAGGAACAAAACTGATGAAAATGGGCTTATTGTTAAGAACAAGGCCAGACTGGTTGTTCAGGGGTTTGCACAAGAAGAAGGTATTGATTATGATGAAACCTTTGCCCCTGTAGCCAGACTGGAAGCAATTCGATTGTTTTTAGCTTATGCTGCTTATCAAAATCTTAAAGTTTTTCAAATGGATGTCAAAAGTGCATTTTTGTATGGGAAAATTAAAGAAGAAGTTTATGTATGTCAACCACCAGGTTTTGAGGACAATAAACATCCTAATTGGGTGTATAAGCTTGATAAGGCTCTTTATGGGTTGAAACAAGCTCCTAGAGCCTGGTATGAGACATTATCAAACTTTCTTCTGGAAAATAATTTCACTAGAGGCTCCATAGATAAAACTTTATTCATTAAGAAAGCTGGGCAGCATAATCTACTTGTTCAAATTTATGTAGATGATATTATTTTTGCATCCTCTGATCCACAGTTGTGTGATGCCTTTACAAAGTTGATGCAACAAAAGTTTGAAATGAGTGCCATGGGAGAATTACAATTCTTTCTGGGTTTGCAAATCAAACAAAAGGCTGATGGAATTTTCATTCATCAGTCCAAATACACAAAAATCTTTTGGAAAAATTTGATTTACAAAACTGTAAGCCCTGTTCTACTCCCATGTGCAACACCACACAACTGGATACAGATCAGAAAGGTAAAGTGGTTGATGAAACACTTTACAGATGTATGATTGGGTCCTTGATGTACTTAACAGCTTCTAGACCAGATATTATGTTTGCTACATGTGTTTGTGCTAGATTTCAGGCTGCACCTAAGGAGTCTCATTTGATTGCAGTCAAGAGGATCTTTAGATATCTGCAAGGCACTCCATCTCTAGGTTTATGGTATTCTACTAGACATTCTGGTAAATTAGTTGCTTTTTCTGACAGTGACTATGCAGGGTGTAAGTTGACCAGGAAATCAACTTCTGGTGGATGTCAATTCCTAGGCAACTGTTTGATTTCTTGGCAGAGTAAGAAACAAACCTCAGTTGCTACATCAACTGCTGAAGCCGAGTACATTGCTGCTGCAAGCTGTACATCTCAGGTACTATGGCTTCAAAACCAATTATTGGATTATGGCATAACAGAGACTAAGACTCCATTGTTAATGGACAGCTCTTCAGCTCTTTGTATTGTCAAGAATCCTGTCCAGCACTCTAGGACTAAACATATTGAAATCAGACACCATTTTATTAGAGATTGTTTTGAAAAAGGTCTGATTGATCCAAAATTTGTTCCTAGTGCTGATGAGCTTGCAGACATTTTTACTAAGCCTTTGGATAGTTCAACTTTCCACAACCTGGTGTTAAGGCTTGGTATGCTGCAGCTAGAATAAGTGACAACTACTGATGATCTCAGTAATAAGTACTGATGATCATTGGTAACCATGTCACATATAAGTACTGATGAGTTCCTTTACCTCAGAAGTTTTTATAACTACTGAAGGCAACATGCTCACAAGTACTGAAGTACTTTATTTGTTAAAACAGCTGATGTAGTTACAACAGCTGATGAAATCACAACAGCTGATGTAGCTATAACTACTGATGTCAGAAATGCAGATAAGTACTGATGACCAATGAAACCTCTGATACTCAGATTTAAGTCTGATGAGCAAGTGTGGAGGTCAGACTGAAACAGCTGAAAAGCTATGAATTGACGAAAACAGCTGATGAGTAATTTCTCTTCAGTTGTTTCTACAACTGCTGTTTCTAAACAACTGAAGCCAAACCTATGTCTTCAGTAGTTTACAACTACTGAAGACTAACACCAAGTCTTCAGCTGTTTACACCAACTGATGACAAAAACCATGTCCTCAGTTGTTTCACCACCTGAAGTCAAAACTGTCTTCAGTAGTTTTATAACTACTGATGACTAAATCAGAGACTTCAGCCGTTTCAACGTCTGACTGTTAAAACCAAGTCTTCAGTTGTTTTATAACAACTGATGATCACACCAATACGGTCAGTCATTTCAAACCTCTGAAAGTTAATACCACGTCATCAGTAGTTTCAACAAATGATGACTAATACCAAAACCTTCAGTCGTTTTACAACCCTACCCTATAAATACCTTATCCCACCTTCAGAGTTTTTCTCACCTCTCTTCTCAAACCTAACGTTCAAAAACTCTGTAACCTCTCTTCATCCATGGCGACCATGCAACTAAAACCACGACACAACTGTGTCGCTCACCTCACAAAATCGCCATACTGGACCAAGTTTCACAACGCCATTGATTTAATGGTTCAGTCACCTTACCAAACGGCTTTTCTGTGAAACCCCACCATATATGCCGAATCTCTTAGCCAATTCTGGACAAACGTCACTCTTGTCTCTGAGGAGAATGACACAGAGTCTCTTCAATCGTTTGTCCACAGCCAAAAGGTGGTCATTACTCCAGACATTCTTCGCCAAACCCTCAATCTGGATGATGCTGCTTTCCCAACTGGTTATCCAAAGGGCACAACAGATCTATCATTTGCCCACCACGGATACGAAGGTAACCTGAGTGCCTCTACATATTGAAGAAACATTTCCAAGATGCCGAACGTCTCATCTTTCATATGGTAAACGTCTGCCTTGCCCCCAAGACTTCATCATGGGATCAAATGTCCACAAGGTGGCAACAGGTAATGTACTCCATCCTTGAGCAACAACCTTTAAATTTTTCTGAAATACTATTTTTAGAGCTCAAGGATATGGCCCAAAAATTATATCCTCGGTTCATAATGGCCATAATTGAAAACCAGCTTCAAGCTGAGGGACTTGTTGGCCTGGGAGTCCCTTCTATGGCTGTATTGCCTGAAGTATACTCCCGGCAAAACTCTGACCAATCACTCAAAATGGCTGCCAAGCTGCGCAAACCCACGCAGCTGGAACCCACAGCCACCACCACAAGATCCAAAGTCCCCACCAAACCAAAAACCAAACGCACCAAAACAGCTATTCAGGGAGATGAGTCCCCTGAAGATGCTCCTGTACCACCAAGGCAGGATATACTTGCTGGTGTAAACCCCCCAGCAGTATCAAAGACTCTACCAGCCACAGCCGCTCAGGATTCCTCTCAAAAGGAGCCTGCAGCAACCAAAGAAGGGGTACCCACAAATCTGGAATCTTCCTCATTTGAGGAGATTACCATTGAAGAGCACCATTCTCCCCAGATGCATACTGATTTTACCCTATCTCCCCATGAAAATGCCCCCCAAAGTCCAACCATTATAATTGCAAACATGCTGACTCAGTTGCATGCCTCTCCTCCTCCCCAACAAACACCAACAAAGGGGAAAACCACAGCCATTGAGGAAGAGGATCAACATGCTTCTGACAACCCACAGCACCGGGGTTTAAATGTTCTGTCTCCTGGTGTAGATAAGGAGATCAGAATATCTGGTGAGGCTGCCACCTCTTCTGAATCAGCACATGATCAGACTGAGGCTGGTAACATTGCTAAGACCTCATCAGAGGCAACAGCTGATGAAGGACATCGTCCTGAGGCTGGAAGTCCCCAGTTCCAAGAAAAAGGGGCACATGCTAAAACTAGTCTACACCCAGTGCATGTACATCCTGCTACAAGCAAAGTATGATGCATTAGAAAGAGAAAGACTGGAGATCATGATCAGATTCATTGCAAAGTATCTTGGGAGATCATTGATTGAGATTAAGTCATGGACCAGGGACAGTATCTTGGCAATAACCACCAAGATCTGTACGTCTGAAGCATACACTAAGGGATTGATAATTGAAGCACTAAATGAGGCAGGTGCTGGGAACAGAAATGAACTAGCAAAACACTCAAAAGCCTCACTCACTATAAGAATGCTAGAACAACCTGCAAAACTTACCACTTCAAAATCACCACTACCACAACCCATTAAACCAACTCCTTTACCCTCAAAGCCAATAGCCGATGATGCATCCAAGAAGAAGAAGAGAAGGATGCTGAGGCTAGAAGAAGAAGAAGAAGAGGATGATGAGGAAGAAGATAGGCTGCCTCTTTCCGCAGTCCTAACTTTGCCTAAAGCCAAACCTATGCCCATCACTCCCACCTCACAGATGGAAACGGTGAGAATAAAGATAGAAGAAGAACAGCAGCAAAGGCTTCATGATGAGGAGATGCTGAAAAGCATAGACAAAACTTATGCTGCTTCTTCATCAATAATCAGTATGAAGAAAGAAGCTCTGAGATTGTACACCCTTGCTAACACATTTCAATATCAAAAAGAAAAGGTGAGAATATGGCCTGATCCTAGGGTGGCTCACAGAATTGTAAAGAAAGATATTCCTGCGAGATACAAGGGCCAAGTAAAAAGGATCGTAGATGAAGAGATCACAGTGGTCCTTGTAGTATCACCCCGGGAAATTGTAGAAGATTTCAAGAAGGCTTATGAGACTAAACAGCCACCCCAAAAGATGTTAGAGAACGGAGTTATTAAAAAGGGGTTAGTCTACAAGAAGCTTGAGAACTTCAAACAAAATGAGCTCAGTCTGTTACTTGAAGGTACTCACCCAGATGAGTTTGCATACAGACAGATTACAACACTTGAGCTCAAAAATGGCAAACAGGCCAAGTACATTTCAGAGCTGTATGGGCGTGAAGGATTGTTTGATGGTGAACCAGAAAATCTTACCATGGAAGAACAAATTATGTTTCTCAGAGCATACACCAGAGAATCCTACAGGCTTATACATGGGAAGTGAGTCTCATGGATGGGGCAACAGCTCAGTGTCCAATTCCCCAATACAGAGCTCCCATCCATACATTCCCAACCAAATCATCAGAGACTCATTTCCAGGCTAGTGCTTATATGGGTCATCTTCTCAACTGATCAAGAAGGAAAAAGACCAACCATTTTGCCAACAATAAGTGGGACCTAAATAAAGTTAAAGGTTTTGGCTGCATTGGTTCAGGGGGAGTTTGTTGGACCAAAAGAACCAATGAGCCGGATCAGGAAAACCTTTAAGTCCCACAGACGTCACAACAACTACTGAAGTCCACAACAGCTGTAGACAACACCTGAAGACAAAGTCTGAAGACAAGTGCTGAAGACAAAGTCTGAAGACACAAGTGCTGAAGACAAAGTCTCAACACACAAGTGTTGAAGACAAAGTCTGAAGACACAAGTGCTGAAGACAAAGTCTGAAGAGACAAGTGCTGAAGACAAAGTCTGAAGACACAAGTGTTGAAGACAAAGTCTGAAGACACAAGTGTTGAAGACAAAGTCTGAAGATGTTATCATAACAGCTGAAGAGGACTTCTTCAGTAGTTGTGACGGTTTACTTTCAGTAGTTTTATGTTTTCAGTAGTTTTGTAAAACGACTGAAGAGTTTGTTCTTCAGTCGTTGTAGTTTCAGTAGTTTCTTATCAGTAGTTTTATATTTTATATACTTAGAACTCTGATATGTTCTCAGTAGTTTTGAACATTTCAGTAGTTTGTTAAGTGTTAGTTATTTTTGTAATAGATCTGCCAGTTGTCATTATCCCGTGATAACAGCAGTGATTGCACTCTATATAAGGAGTGTCAACCTTATTGTAATATGTGAATGATTGAGCAGAAATATTTGGTATAATTGAAACATTCCTTAACACAGAAATATATTCTCTCGTATTTGTTTACAAATATCAAATTCTTGCTACAAATTGTCTAATTGTTGATCTTATTCCGCTGCATTACTCTCTAATCCATCGAACTTGTGATCACTGATCCTGACAGTGACAAAAGGTAAGTCATGGAGATGTCATGACTACCATATTTTAGATAATACTTTATCTAAGATACCTTAACTTTAGCATTGTAATATATGCTTTAGTCTTAAGTTTCCAGCTGGTATCGAAGTATATCCGGTTGTAGGATCTAGTATATATAGTTTCTCATTGTAACTCTTGTTTTATGCTTGTAAGAGTCTTGTAATACTTTGAGTTGAGAAGTAATATATACAAGTACCTTGAAAAATTATCTCTTTGTGTTCTTTGCTACTTATTATATTATTATCAACTCTTAGAAGGGATTCTACTTCATCTGAGCCGAGTGTAGTATAAGTGAGTTTGAGAGAAATCCAAGTGTTAAGTGAAAAAACCCGATCCTGTAATTGGTATCAGAGCTTTTTAGGCTCTAGATTGTGAGATCTTACCATCCTAATTAACCTGTTTTTCACTCTAACTTACACCACACTCAAAATGGCCCTCAACAAGTCTGAAGTAGAGATGGGGACGATGACTAAAGCACCCATCATCTCCCCTGAAAACTTCAGGTCATGGAGCAGACACATGGAAGGCTTCATCAGGTATCAAGACAGCAAGATGTGGCAATCTATTGTCAATGGACCGTATAAACCAAAGGTGGCAAGTGGAAACGGTGCCATGATAGAGAAAGCCATTGAAGACTACTCTGATGAGGACCGAAAGAAGCTGGATATTGACAGCAATGCTATGACTGTTCTCATGACTGCAATTCCCAACTCCATCATGGTGGGGTTTGAGCATTGCAAGTCAGCCAAAGAACTGTTTGATGCACTTGCTCATATGTACTCCAGCTCCAATGACTCCAAGAAGGACTCACTGAAGCAGCAATAATTCCGGTACATGGACCTCATCTCTTCCCTTCAGTCTGTGGGAATTGCCCTTGAACTTAGAGACCTCACAAGAAAGTTCATGAGTGCACTCCCTAATGAGTGGACGTTCTACTATGTCTATATCAAGAGAACAGAAAATTTGAACACCCTCATCATGACCGAACTCTATGGCCTCCTTGATGGATACCATTTGGAGATGGAAAATAAGAGAGGCCATCAGACAAGCAGACCCTTGAGTCTTCCTGTTAGCAACGCTTTAATGGTTGCGGAAGGCTCATGACCCTCCCAACCTCAACAGTACCTGACATACACCCAACAACCATCCTGTTCTTCTGGGCCATACATTACATTTCCTGAGACTCCAAGGTCTCAATAGGCTCAACAAAGTTCCTTTCAGGAGAGCTGTGCCTTTGTCTCAGGAAGTGGACACTCTAGTGACTATCAGTATTGCTTTGATGATCTAGAGTGCTTCAGCCTAGATAACGTGGAATATGTGGACATAGT
This sequence comes from Flaveria ramosissima, assembly GCA_025215565.1. Lineage (NCBI taxonomy): Eukaryota > Viridiplantae > Streptophyta > Magnoliopsida > Asterales > Asteraceae > Flaveria > Flaveria ramosissima. Next base: position 25,021,973 of record CM046033.1, read on the forward strand.
CCAACAAATGGCTCTCTTAACCTACAGAGCAAAGAAGTTTTTCAAGAGAACTGGAAGGCAATTTCCCCAAAACCCAACCAACAGCAAATTTGGGTTTGACAAAACTAAGGCCAAATGTTACAACTGTAACCAACTTCGTCATTTTGCAAGGGAATGCAAGGCTCCCAAGTCTAATCCGGGAACCCCACAGGCCTCCACACATCCCTCTACACCAAAGCCCACTAGAAAGTCAACAGAGACAGCTGCAATGGCTCAAGAAGTTGACTGGAGCTTCATGGTACAGGATGTGACTCCTGCCCAAGCACTCATGGCTGGAACAGATGACAATAAGGTATATGAACATCTCTGTGCTCCTGCCTGTATTGCTAAGGTTAAATTGTATCAAGACTACAATATGGAGATTAAATCCGATATGAGTCTCTAAATGTTTTAAAATCTGATTTTAAAAGGGCTGAATCTGACTATCAAAGAAAAATTGAGGAGTTGGAGAAAACTATATCCTTATTAAAACATGAACACACAAACTATAAGACTCAAATAAAGAATGTAATATCCAAATTGTCTAAGGCTCAAGCCCAGCTTTTCACAGCTGAGGCACAAGCCAGGAAGTATGTTATTTCTGAGCAAAACTTCCAAGCCATTCTTGCATCATCCTCTCACTCAAAACTTTGTTACTAAAACAAAGGTGGGTTGGGAACCAATGAAATTGCTCCACCACATTATTATGAGTCTATAAGACAACCAAGGTGTAGTACTGAAGAGCAAAAGGTTCCATCTGCTTACCCACCTTCTCATGAGTCAAAGAGTGATGCAACCATGGAGTCCATCACAGGGAAGAACCAGGTAATTTTACCCACTCCTACCGGTGATGATCAACCCTGACCCCCAAAGCCAGAAAAAGCAGAGCTAAGGCAGCCAGAAACACTGCCAAGAAAGTGGTTGAGTCTAAGCTGAAGATAGACCCAAAGCAAAAGGGTGTATTCATCTCAGCTGGATTCTAGGTGGTAGGAAACTCTGATTCAAGAAAAGAGTGTAGTACCAGCACTCCTATCCTACCATAGGATCAGAAGTTAAAGGGAAAGGTTGCTGATGAAGAGAAAAAGAACAAGAAACATCAATCCTCAAGTTCCCAAAAGATTAACATTGCATGCATAATGTGTGGTCTGCAAAACCACATGGCCAAACATTGTTACTACAATCCTGCTAGCACACATTATGCAAATAATGTTAAAAGAGAAGGGGTCAGGGAAGGTTTCTCATTTGGACCATATCAAATGGTTCAAGTGATGAAAAAGGGAAAGCTTGTTTCCAAAGCAAGGTTGCTTTTGGAAGAAAGTCCTTCTTCCGAAGGGAAAATGGCTTCAGAAGCTAAAGCTGTCAAGACTCAAAAGAACAAAAGAGTCCCCTTGAATCCATCCCAGAAGAAACATACTTCGGAAGAAAAGGTGGTGAAGGCTTCTTCCGAAAAGAAAGAAGCTTCGGAAGAATGCCATGCTGTAAAAGCTTCAACAAGCTCATCCTCCATGATCAACCAAGGGATGGAATGGAAGATCAAGGAAGATGCTGCAGCCCAAACCTCTTCTTCAAATACATCCATTGAACCCCCATGCATAAATTTTGGTTCAATTATATCAGTATCATTGGAAGAACCCAAGACCAAAGGCTTTGGTTTCCAATCAAAACTAATCATCTCATCTTTTGTGCAGGGACATCCATATGACAAGAATAATAATGTTTGGATTGTGGGTAGTGGATGCTCCAGGCACATGACAGGAAACAGATCTCTCCTTCAACAATTTCAACATTATGATGGAGGTCTCTAGTTTGGAGGTGAGGCCGGACGATATATTTCTGGCAAAGGAAGTATATCCAATGGAAAATTAAAAGTTGACAAAGTTCACTTTGTCAAACAGCTTGAACACAACCTGTTAAGTGTTTCTTAGTTTTGTGATCAAAAGCATCAAATGCTCTTCACAGAACACGAGTGCATTATCCTTAAACCCGGGATGACAATTCCTCAGGAGTTGGTGCTTCTTAGATCTCCCAGAAAAGGGGGATATGTACAAGCTTGATATGAACAATGCTTCCCCAATGAGTGAAGTGTCATGCTTTCTTTCCAAAGCTGATGGTGATGAGTCAACACTATGGCATAAACGAATGTGTTATGTAAATTTTAAGACAATGAATAAATTGGCTAAAAATAAATTGGTACATGGTTTGCCTAAAAAGGAATTTTTCTGCAAAGATAACTGTGTTGCATTCCTGAAAGGGAAGCAACACAAGGCATCTCATAAATCCAAAGTTGCTAACTCCATCACCACTCCATTACACTTATTGCACATGGATCTATTTGGTCCCACAAGTATAATGAGCATTGGAAGGAAATCATATTGCCTTGTGATTGTTGATGATTTTACAAGATTTACATGGGTATTCTTTTTAAGAACCAAAGATGAAACTGCTGAAACTTTAAAATCTTTTATTCTTAAAATAGAAAATCAAATTGATCACAAGGTTGAAATAATTAGAAGTGATCAAGGGTCTGAGTTTAAGAACCATGTTCTTGACCCACTCTGTAACTCAAAAGGGATTGCCAGACAATATAGTTCTCCTAGAACTCCTCAACAAAATGGTGTTGCTAAGAGGAGGAACAGGACACTTATTGAGGCTGCTCGGACCATGTTAGTTGATTCAAAGCTACCTCTAACATTCTGGGCAGAGGCAGTCAGCACTATATGCTATGTGCAAAACAGGGTTCTTGTAGTTAAGCCACATGGAAAAATCCCTTATGAGCTATGGAACAAGAGGCCACCGTTCATTGGCTTTCTAAGGTCCTTTGGTAGTAGGTGTACCATACTTAAAGCTTATAGAGTTTATAACATTAAAAATCGGATGATGCTATCTTTGTTGGATATTCCTCTAACTCTAAAGCTTATAGAGTTTATAACATTAAAAATAAACAATTTGAGGAATCTTTCAATATTGTAGTTAATGAGCACACTCCTTGTGTTAGGGGGAATGACCCTGATCATATCTTTGATTTTGAATTGTTTCCAAATTATTCTAAACCATCTTGTGAGAATGTTCAGCTAGAACAGGGGCTCAATGTGATTCTGATGATGACCAACTATTTGAGCTACCCAGACCTATTCCACGTTCTCCAAGAGCTGCAACAAATCAAGCTCCCACTATTGGCAGATCTGATAGTATGACTATCTCTAGGGACAGTGGAGCTTCAACTAGTGATTCACCTGTTGACCCTTAAACTTCATCAGGTGACACTACACAACACCAAGCTGATAGAAGCAACATCTTGAAAGAACACGCAACTGTTAATGCTACTTCACAGCCAACAAATGATGATGATGTTTCTCATTCATTCAACTAATCCTCATTGAATGAGTTTGAAACAACAGCTGGACAAAGTGTTCAAGCTCCTGAGCAAAATATGTCCAATCTGGATCTATTTTTGCAACTAGAGGTAGTTCCTAGACTTAGGATGCACAACACTCATCCAGCTGAGAACATCATAGGGGAAGTCTCCGAAGGTGTGAGAACAAGAGGACAAACTCATAACGGGAATGTCTGCTTGTACTTATGCTTTTTATCCCAGATGGAACCCAAGAAGGTAGAAGATTCCTTGAAAGATAGTAGCTGGGCTGAATCAATGCAAGAGGAGCTGCTTCAATTGTTGGACCAAAAGAACCAATAAGCCAGATCAGAAAAACCTTTAAGTCCCACAGACATCATAACAACTGAAGTGATCTACATCTGCTGAAGACAAAGTCTGAAGACAAAGTCTGAAGACAAAGTCTGAAGACAAAGTCTGAAGACAAAGTCTGAAGATAAAGTCTGAAGACAAAGTCTGAAGACAAAGTCTGAAGATAAAGTCTGAAGACAACAGTTGAAGACAATGTCTGAAGACAAAGTCTGAAGACAACTGCTGAAGACAAAATCTGAAGACCAAGTTCTCAGAAGTTGTCACAATAGCTGAAGTAGTTCTTTCAGTAGTTGTGATGGTTTACTTTTCAGTAGTTTTATTTTATGTAAAACATCTGAAGTTCTTACACTTCAGATGTTATAGCTTCAGTAGTTGTAATTGTATCTTGTACTTAGCTTTTTGTGAAGGTGTCCTAAGTTGTTGTGGACATCTTCAGTAGTTTAGTTTACTTTCAGTTGTTTGTATAAATCAGTTAGATGTCACTATCAAGTGACATCAGCTGACGTCACATTCCTTTATAAAAGGAATGTTGACCTAATTGTTTCAAACCGAAGCTTTTACGTGAATGAAAATATTCCATTTGCAGAAAACACTCTCTTTATAATCGTCATTGTTTGATTGAATATTCATACTATTCTTGCTTAAATTTCGTCTAATTCTTGTTATATTCCGCTGCAAATATTAATCTAATTGATCAAACTAGATCCGATCCTATCAAATGGTATTAGAGCAAAAAGATCCATATGCAGTAATTGCAAGCAGGCAGTGGACTTTGGTTCTTCTATTGGAGGGAATGATACTTTGTGTTGCTTTCCTTTTAAACAAGCAGAACAGTTTTCATCACATTTGAACTCCTTTAATGGCAGACCTCTCACTAAACCATGATGAATAAGCTGGTTCATGATGCTGAACGCCTAATCTTTCATATGATCAATGTCTGCCTTGCCCCCAAAACATCTTCATGGGATCAAATGTCATCCAGGTGGCTGCAGGTATTGTATTCTATCCTTGAACGCCAAAGCTTAAATTTTTTTGAAATAATATTTTTGGAATTAAAAGATCTAGCAATGAAACCTGTGGCTAACAGATGGATATTATATCCAAGGTTTCTTATGGCCATAATTATTAATCAATTAAAATATGATGGCCTTGTTGGCCTTGGAGTCCCTGCTATGGTAGTTTTGCCTTAGGTATACTCCAGGCACAACTCAAACCCACAACTCAAAGAGGCTGCCAAACTGCTAAAACCCAAGTAGAAGGAACCCACAGCCTCCACCTCCAGATCTAAAGTCCCCTCCAAACCAAAATCCAAACAAACCAAAAAGGCTACTCAGGGAGTTGAGTCCTCTGATGATGCCCCTGCAACACAAACGCAGGATGAAACTACTGGTAGTAATCCCCTTGTAGTTTCCAAGACTCTACCAGCTGAAACCGCTCAGGTATCCTCTCAACAGGATCCTGATGCAACCAAAAATGGGGAAACCACATTACTGGAATCTCTCTCACTTGAGAAGATTGCCATTGAAGAGCACCATTCACCCCAGGTGCAATCTTTTTCACCCTTATCTCCCACTGAAACCACCCCTACAAGCCCAACTGCGGTTATTGCACAAGTGCTGACTCAACTACATTCCTCTACCCCTCCCCAGAAACCTATTACCACTAGGAAAACCTCAACAGTTGAGGGAGAGGATTATAATGTGGTTGACAACCCACAGCACATGGATTACAAAGTTCAATCTCCCGGTGTAGAGGAGGAGATTCGAACATCTGGTGAGGCTACCTCTTCTCTTGTTTCAGCACATGAACAGGATGAAGGTGGTATCATCTCTAAGACCTCACCAGAGGCAACTACCAATGAAGGACATAATCCTGAGGTAGGAAGTCCCCAGTTCCAAGAAATAGGGGCACATATGAATACTGATCTACACTCAGCACATGTTCATCCTGATTTAATCAGGAGGTCAGATGATTCAGCAAAGACTGATGATGACCTGGGCTTTTTCTTTGATGTTCTAGCCCAAAACACCGTTCTTGAGGCTGAGGTATGCAGACTACAAGAACTGCTTGCCAAATTGTCTCAAAAATCAAGTCCATCTGCCCCAATTCACCCTCAGATGGCAGCTTCTTTTGAAGCTCTCCCAAACACTGAGCCACTCTCAACAACTATGCCACCAGCCTCTGTTTCAGGCACCATTTCTCAGGGACAGAACCCCTCTGAGCAAATGGTTGCTGCCTTTCAATCCTCCTTACCTCTCATCACTCCCATCATCACTAACATTGTGCATCAAGCCATTGATGAGAGGCTTTCCTCAAATCTTCAACACCTAGTTGATGATGCTGTTTCTAAGAGACTTTCTGACATTCAAACCCCTGAACCCAATGCAACCAAAAAGGGGGAGTCTAAGTCAGTGAAAGAAGACAAAAGAAAGAGAGTTGAAGAGGAAGAAGCAAAAGAGAAGAAATAAAAGGAGATGATCACTCACAAAAGAAAGAAAAGTGCTGAACAGACTGAAGATGAGAAAAAGTTAGAAGAACTGATCAAAGAAGCTGATGAGCAACATAGCAGATCTATGGATAAGATCATTGATCAACTCTTCAGACAAGGTTTTGACACAGCCAAACTTGACTCTGAGATCATACAGTTAGAGATTCAAGAGATTGAGAATAGATGGGCCAGTTGCAATGAGAAAGAAAGGAAAAGGCTAGAAGCTATGATAAGATTCTTGTCAAAACATTTGGGAAGACCAATCATTGAAGTGAAGTCATGGTCCAGAGACAGTATTTTGGAGATAACCACCAAAATCTGTTCTTCTGAAGCATTCAACAAAGGATTGATCATAGAAGCTCTTGATGAAGCCGGTGCTGGGAAAAGGTCTGATATGGCAAAGTTATCCAAAGCCTCCCTCACAACCAAGATGATAGAGCAGCCTGTACAATCTCCCTCACCATAACAACCAACTTCACAACCCTCAAAACCAACTCCTTTACCAAGAAACCTACTCAATCAACCACCAATGATGCACCCAAGAGGAAGAGAATGGTGTTGAGGATGGAAGAAGAAGAAGAAGTTGATGAGGATGATAGTCTGCCAATCTCTGTTGTTCTTAAAATGAAGATGCTGAGCCCAGGAGTCAACCAACAACAATCACACCTGACATCCAAAGGCAAATGGTAAATGTAAAAATTGAAGAAGAAGAACAGCAAAAACAACATGATGAGCAGCTGTTAAGGATGGTTGATAAAGAATTTCCTAAGTCTTCATCCATACAAGCTATGAAGAAACATGCTCAGAGGTTGTATGCTCTCAGATTCACATTTCAATATCAGAAAGAGAAAGTGAGAATTTGGCCTGACCCCAGAGTAAGTGACAGAATTCATAGAAAGAATATTCCAAGTGGATACAATGGCCAAGTAAAGAAGACTGTAGATGCTGTGATAAAGCTGGCCATTGTAATGTCACCCTGGGAAATCCTTGATGACTTCAAGAGAGCTTACAAGACTAAGATGACTCAACAAACTTTACTAGAAAACAAAATGGTGAAGAAGGGGTTGATCTACAAGAAGCTTGAAGAAATAAGAAGAAATGAGCTCCAGTTGTTACTTGAAGGTACTCATCCTGATGAGTTTGCATACAGAGAAATAACTACTGTGGAGCTAAAGAATGGAAAGAATGTTAGATACTTATCAGAGTATTATGGGCCTGAGTTCTTCTTTGAAAGTGAAGTTGAAGAACTCACAATGGAAGAAAAAGTTGTTCTACTTGAGGCCTATGTTAGAGAGTCTTACAAACTCATCATTGGGAAGTAGGTTTCATGAATGGGGTAACAGCTCTATGTCCAATTCCCCAATACAGAGTTCCCATTCATCCTTTGCCGATCAAACTTTTTGAAACCTCTTCCTTGGCCTGAGCTTATTTTGGTAATTTCTAAGATGATCCAGAAAATGTTTCTGCCAATAAGTGGGACTTCAATAATCTTAAAGGTTTTGGCTGCATTGGTTCAGGGGGAGTTTGTTGGACCAAAAGAACCAATGAGCCAGATCAGAAAAACCTTTAAGTCCCACAGACATCATAACAACTGAAGTGATCTACATCTGCTGAAGACAAAGTCTGAAGACAAAGTCTGAAGACAAAGTCTGAAGACAAAGTCTGAAGACAAAGTCTGAAGACAAAGTCTGAAGACAACAGTTGAAGACAAAGTCTGAAGACAACTGCTGAAGACAAAATCTGAAGACCAAGTTCTCAGAAGTTGTCACAACAGCTGAAGTAGTTCTTTCAGTAGTTGTGATGGTTTACTTTTCAGTAGTTTTATTTTATGTAAAACATCTGAAGTTCTTACACTTCAGATGTTATAGCTTCAGTAGTTGTAATTGTATCTTGTACTTAGTTTTTTGTGAAGGTGTCCTCAGTTGTTGTGGACATCTTTAGTAGTTTAGTTTACTTTCAGTTGTTTGTATAAATCAGTTAGATGTCACTATCAAGTGACACCAGACGTCACATTCCTTTATAAAAAGAATGTTGACCTAATTGTTTCAAACCGAAGCTTTTACGTGAATGAAAATATTCCATTTGCTAGAAAACACTCTCTCTATAATCGTCATTGTTTGATTGAATATTCATACTATTCTTGCTTAAATTTCGTCTAATTCTTGTTATATTCCGCTGCAAATATTAATCTAATTGATCAAACTAGATCCGATCCTATCATCAATTCAAAAGACAAAAGGTTTGGATCCTATGTCCGCTACCATCTGGTCAAGTACCTATTGGCACTAAATGGGTTTTCAGAAACAAGAGAGATGATAGAGGCTTGATCATCAAGAACAAGGCAAGACTAGTGGTTCAAGGATACACTCAAGAGGAAGGAATCGATTATACTGATGTCTTTGCACCTGTTGCAAGACTTGAGGCAGTTAGGATCTTCCTTGCCTATGCTGCATCCAAGAATTTTATTGTCTACCAGCTTGATGTCAAGTGTGCCTTTCTATATGGGGATATAGATAGGGAAGTCTATGTGTGCCAGCCTCCAGGATTTGAAGACCCTCAGCACCCCAACTATGTGTGCAAATTGGATAAAGCTCTATATGGGCTGCACCAAGCACCTAGGCTGTGGTATGAGACATTGTCTCAGTTTTTCCTGAAGAATGGTTATACTAGAGGTACCATTGATAAGACTCTTTTCATAAGGAAGTCTGGAAAGGACATTTTGCTCGTTCAAGTATATGTTGATGACATCATATTTGGTTCCTCAAATGACCAAATGTGTAAAGACTTTGAGAGCATCATGAAGAAGAAGTTTGAGATGAGTTCCATAGGAAAAATGGACTTTTTCATTGGAATTCAGGTGAAGCAAATGAAGGAAGGGTTCTGTATCAATCAATCTAAGTATGTCAATGACATCTTAGAAAGATTTGACATGAAAGATTGTAAGTCAGCCAAAACACCTATACCCAGAAACCATAATCTCTGCCCTGACTCTGAGAGGGAGGATACTAATCAACATTAGTATAGAGCAATTATTGGTTCTCTGATGTATCTCACATCAAGTAGACCTGATATCATGTTTGCAACTTGCATTTGTGTAAGATATCAGGCTGCTCCAAAGGTGTCTCACCTAGTTGCTGCCAAGAGAATCCTCAGATACCTCAAAGGAGCACCTAAATTAGGTCTCTAGTATCCAAGGAACAGCAATTTCAATCTCTATGGCTACTCTGACAGTGACTATGGTGGCAGCAACATCAACAAGAAATCAACATCAGGTGGATGTCAATTTCTTGGTGGAAGGATCATCTCATGGCAATACAAGAAGCAATCATGTGTCTCAACATCAACTGCTGAAGCTGAATACATTGCTGCTGCTAGTTGCTGCTGCTAGTTGCTGTGCTCAGCTGCCGTGGATTCAGAACCAGATGATAGACTACGGATTCAACTTCATGAGCACTCCTATCCACATTGACAACAACAATGCTATCTCCATTACTAAAAATCCAGTGAAGCACTCCAAGACAAAGCACATTGATATCAGGTACCATTTCATTAGAGATATTCATGAGAAAAATCTAATTAAGCTAATCAAAAGGTCCTTCTATGAAATTTTCAAAAAAGTATAAATTCTTCAGAAGAGGAATTAACCCTCGGAAGATGTTTTACATATCTTCCGAAGAGAATTCCTCCCAGGATAATGTTCTTCTCGAAAGAGTTTTTAGTCTCGGAAGAAGCGATTGATTATATATAAGATCTACTTCTGAAGCTTAAAACACTCTCAATTCGAAAGCAAGTTTTACTCTCGGAAGTAAAAACTTTACATTCGGAAGTAAAATTGCCTTCGGAAGAACATTACCTTCGAAATGCTTTATCCTCAGAAAAAAGACTTTACTGTGTAACGGAAATCTTCCTTCATCTCCAATTCACCCAATTCCAAACCTATCTTCCTGCAACTTTCTCAAATGACACTTAACCCTCAGCACAACCAAGTCGCACTCCTTGATTCTTCAAGGGATGCCGACTTCTCTGATATCATCTTCTTTCTTACCCAATCATCTTATTACACTGCTCTGACTGTTAACCCCACCATTTACTCAAATCACATGGCTGAATTTTAGGCCAATGGCCAGATTGAAACCCTAAATGGGATTCGGGTAATAAGATCGAGAATTTGTGGCCAGGAGTTGGTCATTTCCGAACAACTCATCAGGGAGCATCACGAGCTTCATGATGAGGGGGCTCCTACAGAGTTCCCTAAGACAGATTTGGACAACACCTATATCCAAATGGGATATGGTGGAGATGTAAGTAGGTCAACCGTGTACAAGTTTAACTTCTCTAACAACTGGAAGTTCCTGCTGCATGTTGTTCTTCATTGCGTGTCCAACAAATCTGGGGGATGGGATCAAATCCCATATAAACTAGGGTGCCTAGTTCATGGATTGGTGAGAAGCCTCCGCTTTAATTATTCAAGGTTTGTGCTGACCAATCTTATGGGAAACCTCCAACGGGACACATTCTTTATGTATCCCAGGTTTCTTCAGCACATAATCAACTGTGAGCTGGACCAGAGTCAGCTTGTCTGTGCAGCTACTCTGAGTGTCCCTCAAATGAGGCCGACCATCTTCAAGACTGTTGGAGCTGTAAAAGATAGTCTATATTATCAACACAGTGAAAGTCAACAAAAGTCAACGTCACGGTCAAAGTCAACAAAAGTCAAACCCGACACGTTCGAGACGAGGAACCGAGACGAGACGTTGAAGATTTAAATGACTAGGAGTTTTATTGTAATAAATATATTTTGTGGGAACAAAATATATTTTATCTTGTTTTTAGTCATTTTTATGCTTAATATGTAATTTTGTGTTAATTAGCCTAAGTCTAGGGAGTTAAGTGCAATTAGTGAATATTAGTCTAGACTATAAATAGGTTAATTGTCATTAGTGTGGGTTAATGGTTGAATGACCATTTGATTGGGGTTTTCATATTATTCAAATCATATGCAATCAATATAGATCAAAGAGGTTTTATTGTGATTATCTTTGTTTGATCCATAATTCTTCATGTTATTTGATTCAAGTGTGTATCCTGGAGTTTCAATTTGGTATCAGAGCCATTTTGGATCAAATTCATTAAAGATTTTGAAGATTATTGAAGCTGTTCATCATTCTTGTAGAGAGAGAAAGTGGGGGTTTTAGAGAGAGAAACTAGATCTGAAAATTAAAAGTTTCAAATCTTCATCAAAATCATCAGATCTACAGAGTTTTACAAAGAATTTGAAGATTTACAAGTTAGAAATCAGATCTCTTCCAAAATCTATACAAGATTCAACAAAAAAAAATTTCAGATCCGGAGATTTTCTCTCACACACACTAGTGTGTGTTCTTGGTGTTCTTGAGGATCTTCAAATCTATAAATCATCAAGCTGCGAATTTACCATCATTCTTGAACGAAAGTTCACATGTTTGAGCGAAAATACTAGCGAAAATGCTGCCAAATCATCAATGAACCTGCGAAATTAATACAAATGTTTCAGCGAATTAAAAAAAAATCTGCGAATCTATATGTTCAAACTGCGAAATTAAGAAAATATAATCTGCGAAATTAAAAACCTAACCTGCGAAATTAAGATCGGTCAATCCCAATTCTCACTGCAATTTACCTTCAAATCCTCATTTTCATTTTCTTGTTGAACCATCTTAACAACAGAAACCTCTGTCTTTTCGACTAGTGTCGTGGTAACAACCACCGACCCCAAATCATTACCCACGGTTCCCTGCAAACTATGTTTCGACGAAATTGTTTGAGGATCATCACTTGTTCGAGAAATCGACGAAAACCCAGTTAGGGTTTTATTAATTATCTTCTGTTCTTCAATGATCTCCATTTCTGTAAGAAAGCAGAATCTTCAGAGCATGAAAGAAGAAAAGAGATATTGAGTTAAGGAAAAGAGATATAGAGTCGCGCCTGGAAAACGAGGAGGAGCTCGTCAACATCTTCATCGTTAAGCAACACCGCCGCCTGTTGTATTGATCTTCGTCGCTTCTTCCTGAATAGTAACCTTAGGTTTCCTCACCTTCTACAAGCATTTCATCTTCTTTATTGCCACCAAACAACTTCGAAGTATCAAATCTGGTGAACGACTGTTGCTCAATCTCCCCTCGGAGATTCGAAAGTGTGCTACGAGAATCACGATTGACGTAAGAATCACGATTGACGTCAATCATGCTCCAGTAAGGCTCCGGCGACTGATCTCATCTCCAATCATGCGCTTCCATAGTGTGACCAAGAACCGACCGGAAGTTTAGGGGAAGTGTCGCCGCCAGAGGCTCGCCGGAAAGGCGGCTCGCCGGAGAACCCGCCGGAACCCTAGCGGGTTTACACCTCTCATCCGCCTCTTTCTCTATATACACTTAAGTGTGTGTGTTTTAGTTTTAGGTTAGGGTTTGAGATTGGTTTAATGGACCTAAAAGTTTTTTTTTATCAGATTGGGCTAATTTAAAAATTAAAAGTGGGCTAACAATTGGGCTGCATTCATTAAAAAAAATAAAGTCATTGGGCTAGCATTATTTTAACAAATAATAATAACAAAGTTGGGCTCATTCAAAATCAAAGAAATAAATCATTTTTTTAACGCGATAAAGAAATATTCAACGAATTTAAAGGATTTATAAAAAAAATATTATTCCCGGGGGAGAATTATTTTTCAATTTTTGGGAAAAATATTTTTGGGGCGTTTAATTGTTCAAAATTTTTAATCAAATGTCATCTTCGGAAGATTTCAAATCAGATAATCTCACAACGGCATAAAGCCGGTTTGACTCTTTTGCAGCTACAAAGAAAGAAAAATTGTCAGATTTAATTGATCGATTTTTGAAAGTGGCAAATAATCTAAAGAAGCATGTTCCTAATCTCAGTAATCATGAACAGATTCAAAAGCTTCTTGACTCTCTTCCGTCTGCATGGAATCATCAAGTTAAAATGCTAAAGCAAGAAAGAGGTTATGTCGACACAAAACTTATGGATATGATCAACAGACTAAAATCTCTCGAGCTGGATATCCAAAGAAACAAATTTCAGCAAGCCGTGTTCCCACATCAAACCCACGCGCTTAATACTGATCTTGTTTCCTCTGTAACAAGCATACTTGATTACAAAACAGAGATGATTGAAAAGTTGAAGTTATTGAGAACTGATTCGGATTTAAACTCTAAATTCAGAGAAACTGTTGAAGAGAATCGTGAAGCTTTAAAAGTCGATAATGACAGTAAACTTGAGTCTGTGAGAACCGATGATGATAAGGCTGGAAAAGCTGATAACAGAAAGAAAGAATCTGAGACTGACGAGATGCTGAAGGTAACAGAAGAGGAACAACAAAAAATCACAAGGGTTTGCAGCTGTGAAAAGAGCTTAGCTGCAGAACGAACTATCATGGGTCTTCCTTATGAGACTATTCAGGATATGTGTTCTTCATCTTGTAAAATCAGATTATTTAGAATTTATAAGGCCAACAGATTGTTACTGGAAAATGAAAAGAAATTAAAAATAATCAATCAGGAATTAAAGAAAAATGAAATTGCTTTTTCAAGGAAACTTAATGAAGCATTGGCTGAAAATGATCTTTTAAGAAGAAACCATTTTGGAGCGTAACATTGAAATTAATATTTTGAAAGAAATGGCTGTTTTAGCTCAATTTGAAACGAAAAAGCTTCAAACAAAGCTTGATAAATGGACCCTTTCACACATGAAAAAGGATGAGCTTTAAACAACAAGGGGCAAGGGTGAAACATGGGATTGGATATAAATCTGATAGTGAAACTGTATTAATTCAGTTCCACCCCCTTCTACTTTATGTTATTCACCAATTCCCGAACCTCATCCTAAAAATGATTTGTTTGAACAATCTAATAGTAGTTTGCATGCAGGTTTGAGCGGTGTGAATCTTAAAGAGGTGCGAGATGATTATGATTCCACAATTGGTATAGGATACAATAAACTGAATGCTGACAGTCCAGATAATGATTGTTCAGTTCCGGTTGTTTGTAATTCTGTATCTACTGTTTCTTCTAACTTCTTTGATAAGTTTAAAGCAGGTGAAATTCCTACCTTTGAGCCTGTCAGGGTTGTGAAAGAAGAGATAAATCGGGAATCATCTAATCATCAAGTTCCAACAACAACAACACATCCTATTCCTGTCAATCAAGATCCATTGGAAGCAGATCTGTGTATACGAGACTGGTCAAGCTCAGATGATGAATCCAACACAGAGGATCGTGTTGGTTTCTCAAAGATCAAGATGTCTCCTAACATTGTGAAGTCACAAAAGCTTCCCAAAGCTGAATCAAGACCAATACAGATCTCTTCTCCAATTGCAAAGAAACCCAGTCAATCAGTCAAGATCTCATTCCCTGTTCAGCATAGCAAGTGCCAAAACAAGCAAGAATCTGCTACAAGCATAAAGCAATCCTTCTCAGCACCTGCACTACATGGGACTACAAAGAATCAAAAGCCTTTCAAGGCTTGTTTTGAGTGTGGAAAAGAAGGTCATGTGGTAAAGAAGTGCACTCAAAGACTTGGTTCAAATGGTAAAGGCAAACCAAATTGCTTCTCCGAATGTAAGTCTACAAAGAATGTTCCAGACGGTAAAGGCAACACGGGTTGCTTCTCTGGATCAAGAGGTAAAAAGCACACATCTTTGATTGGTTGGATGAAAAACCCTCCATCTAAACCTTTTCATGTGAAGTTGGTTTCACATGATATAAAGATGAAAATGACCAAAGGTTCAAAACCAAATTCTTTTCCTTCTGGTCTTAAAAAGAAAATGATTTCCAAATTTAATTCATTCAAATCCAAGTTAATTGAACCGAAAAAAATTTGGCAAATTAAAAAGAAGGATACAGCAATCCCCGATTGTTTAAACGGTTGTGTGCAGAAGCTTGTTACTTATCTTGATGAAAAAGGAACTTACAGGACTACGATGGCCTTGGTTCCCCTTTCAAACTAATCTGTTTATGAGTGCAGGAACAATTCAGGAGGACTGTTAGTAATCCGATTTACTGACAGGGATTGTTCCTAATTCAAATTTGAGGCGGAACAAACAGGTTAAGGTCATGATATTATATCCACAATCTGGATTTTTATCTGCATTATCACAGTTCTCACTTCACAGTCACTACATATTTCTTGAGAATTCATTTCTTATCTTCATATCAGAGTAGTTTGGAAGACCTTCTTTGATAAAATTTTATTTTTGTACAGTTTTTAAAAAAAAATAAAAAAAAATAAAAAATAAAAAAAATTATAATAATAAAAAAATAAAAAAATAAAATAATAAAATAATAAAAAAAATAAAATAATAAAAAAAGTGTAAAAATAAAAATTTAGGGGGAGAGTATAAGTAAAGAAAAATGAAAAGAGAAATGAGAACTTGATTTGAGATGATTGAGAAATGATTGTATATCTTCTTGAAATGCTTGTTTTTGCATGACTTACGTTTTTAAAATGAGAAATGATAATAACTGATGTTGTTATCTGATTTACATCTTATTTTTAATTGTAAATAAAAGAAAAACAATCAGATTCTTTAATGATATGTTTGGTAGACTCAGCCTGAAGAATAAAGTAGACAGCAGTATGATGATTTAAATTAAAATATATGCTTAAGGATGTCTAGATTTACGCAATCATTTGGCCTGCACGAAAACTGAGTCCCGACAAAAATTGGATTGAGAATTGATCTTTCACCCACCATGATACAAATCATATAAGCCATATCTTTGAGCCATGATTGGTGTATTTATGTGTCTTGTGTTTGTGCTAATCTCCTCTGCTGTACAAAAGTACTGACCTGGAGTGATGATCTCCTCTTCTGTACGATAGTACTGACCTGGAGCTCTCATCGGCACATGGTTAAATGGTTATCTCCTTTGTTATACGTGAGTATAGACCTGGAGCTCTCACCATTTTGGTCTAAGTTGTGTCAAATCATCTAAACGATGAATTCATCATAGAATGAAACGCTCTGTTGATAATCACTTGCACACTAATGCACAAGCCTTGTTCTATAAAGATCGTAACAAAATTCAAGAAATCCTGAGGTTGGGTGAGGGTTTTTGCCAAATGATTGTGGGGTCCTAGCATTCTAAAGCATTTAATCGAACCTTAACGAATCATTTGCTACTTGTTGAAAATGATAGGGCATGGGTTTAAGTGGACAAACATATCAGCAATCGTTATTGATCTGTTTGAGAATTTCAAAATCATTCAAAGACTGTAATTAGATTCAGTTATCAGTGTGATCTCATTGCTTGTCGATGTTTAAATTCATCTTTGTGCTAAAGTATATCTTGAGGATGTGATTTCATGATCGATTCAGTTCTCGGTTATATAAAAAAGTTATTAATAAATAAAAATAGAATGTTATAATAAATGTATATAATAAAAAATAAAAATTTATAACAGAATTTCATTTCAATTTCTTTTAGGTCTTCCATATTATGTTGTTACAATTTTATCATTTTTCAAGCATTTCACAGAAATTGCGTACAAACGAACACGGATTCGCTTGTTTTTCACACACAGATAAACACGGGTTTATTTTTTGTTAAAATGAAATGATCTAATTAGAAATGTCGAGATTGTTTTGAGAATGTGTTTCAGATTTTTGCTGTAAGTGATAGCCGATCATCAGTTGAGCAGTGTACCTGATCAGAGAACCTGCTCATCAAGTTTGCAGAAGATACCGAGCTAGGAATCCTCCTCCTACATCTTCTAAAGCACCCAAGATTAGAGATTTGGGAAATCTATTCCAAAATCTTTACAAAGGATGCACTCGAAAAGGGGAGCATATAAAAAGGGGGAGCTTATGAGATGAAAAATCTTTCTCATCAGATTCAGAAAGATTCAAATTGAAGATCTTTCTACTATTGACTTCTCGATGTTGATTTCCTTTGAAGACGTTGATAATGATAGACTAAGGAGGAGTATTGTTGGAGCTGTAAAAGATAGCTATATTATCAACACCGTGAAAGTCAACAAAAGTCAACATCACGGTCAAAGTCAACAAAAGTCAAACCCGACACGTTCGAGACGAGGAACCGAGACGAGACGTTGAAGATTTAAATGACTAGGAGTTTTATTGTAATAAATATATTTTGTGGGAACAAAATATATTTTATCTTGTTTTTAGTCATTTTTATGCTTGATATGTAATTTTGTGTTAATTAGCCTAAGTCTAGGGAGTTAAGTGCAATTAGTGAATATTAGTCTAGACTATAAATAGGTTAATTGTCATTAGTGTGGGTTAATGGTTGAATGATCATTTGATTGGGGTTTTCATATTATTCAAATCATAGGCAATCAATATAGATCAAAGGGGTTTTATTGTGATTATCTTTGTTTGATCCATAATTCTTCATATTATTTGATTCAAGTGTGTATCCTGGAGTTTCAAAGACCTTGAAGAGAGTGTCCACAAATTAACCGGAAGACATACTGCACTTCTTCCAGGTATGACTTAGCCAATGGCTCCTGGTGACATCCCTGCTAACCCCACAGGTGATGAAAACCCACACCAGCAACTACCCTCAAATTTCCAAATTTACCTTCTCACCCCATCACTATCACATACAAAAGACGCCCCAAACGAACCCTTGTTCAATCTACTCTGATTGAAAAAGCTCCTCCTGTTCAATCCAAAAAGACTAGAGTGGAACAATGGGTTCCCACTTAGTCTGAGGTCCCACCATCCTTCATAATTGACCTCAATATGGGTATTGAGTCTCCTCAGTCTCAAACCCATGAGCCCAAAACCCAAGCTGAAAACCCTTAGGGTGAGTCTTTATACTCCCCTGAGCAGCCAAAAAGTGACAGCCCCACCATGGGCTCAATGCCTTTAGACATTGATCATAGTCCCGGGTTATTAGGCTTAACCTCTATATCCTTTACTGACCTATTAATAGGAACTGATGAAGAGATTATGTCTCTTTAGGGCAATGAAGTTGATCCACAACACCATCTCAAGGATCAACGGAACCTAGAGAGACCTCTTATCTCTAGCCCCCATCAGCAAGCCTTTACTGAGGTGAGTCCCACTGATATGGAGGGGACTCATGTAGATTCAGCTGCCACTACTGAAGGAGCCTCAATGGACCTTCAGGACAATGGTAACATCACTAAGACTGAATCTACGACAACCATGCCCTTTGATGACTCTGAAAGAGACATCATTGAGCAAGGGAAACCAAGGCGCCAAGAAACCACATCTGGTGGTGAGGATGAACATACTAGGTATGTTACCTCATCTCCCCATGATTCTTCAAAAGAAGATAAGAGAAGACTGCAACTCACTATTAAAGACCTACTTTTCTAAAGTCTCAAACCTTGAATCTAAGGTTAGGACTTTGGAGGATAGGTCTGCCACTCAACAACTTGAGATTGAAAATCTCAAGGCCAAATAGCTGAGAAACAGATTGAGAGGTCTGTTAGGCATGTACCAATTCAGGTCTCATTGACCTCTTCATCTAGCTCATACAGCTCTCAAGATTATGCTACCAACAAGGGGTAGAGTGTCCAGGGACAAAGCTAAAGACAAGAGGAACCACAGAGTCAAGCTCTCACTTCCTTAAGTTCAAGATTGTTGATACATATGTACCTAGATGTTGATCTTAATGTAATATGTCTTGAATGTCTTACACTTATGTAATGCTTGGGTTATTAATGAAATGAGAATGTTTGGTTGTGATTTATAATTTTAATATTTCATTAATGAGTTGATATTGACATGATTATATAGGTTTGTGATTGTTTGAATTGATACACATAATGTTATATTAATAAATTCATTCAAACTTGGTTAAGTGAAGTTCACATGCGTCTGACTGGACCATGCGCCCTAACAGTGGTCATGCGTCCGAATGGCCATGCGACTGAGTGTTCATGCGCCTAAACAGTCCATACGCCTGAACAACTTCATGCGACTGACTCAGTCGCACGACTGAACACTTAGTCGTGCGAATGGATTAACTGCATGGCTCAATCGCACGAATGAACCATGCTGATGGTTCAGTCGCCGGAATGAGCAACCCTAACCTATAAATACCACCTAATTCTTGGAAAAACGTAAGTATTCAATCCACTTCGACTTCAGACGTACCCTAGCCGTCCAGAAGCCTCTAAGTTCGTACTCCAAGTTTATAGAACGTTGTAGATCGATTCCTAATCGATTCTTGACGTTAGATTCAATACGTTATTGTTTCTACGTGCGTTCTCACTGATTGGATCGCCAATCAAATACGATTCCGCACTATTTGGTTTGGTTTAACACGTTAATCAGTTGGTGTTTCGTTCAAATACCAGATCCTAACAACTGGTATCAGAGCTTTGGCTCTTGATTACGTGTGATTCAATCGTTTTTGATACAAAAGTTGTGTTTTTCACTAAAAACGCAATGTTTTCGTGTCAAACGGTGTCTTGGACGTCCCCTGCTCATAAAGTTTTGGTTTTTCCGGCATACGGCGATTAGAAAAATTCGGGTTTTTACGGCCAAAACACGTTAAACCTAGAAATTTTCGAAATCCAGCAGCTTCAGTCGCACGATTGACTCAATCGCACGAGTGGACTTCATTCGCATCCCTCAGACGTACGATTGGACTCAGTCGTACCTTCATTCATACAACTAAGCAGACCGTTCGCATTGTTCAACCGCATCAGTTCATTCGCATGACTGGACCAATCGCATTTGTTCAGCCGCACGATTGAACCATTCGCACTGTTCAATCGCACGGGTAGCCCAATCGCACAGCTCCATTCGCATCAGTAAAACAGGTTGTTTAAGAGACTAAAGTTAATCGAAATGGAGGACCAGTATTCAGCGTTTACAGCCAGGAAGGATTCACGTATGCAGAACTTACTGCTACTGGAAAGTGAAGTGGGGAATCACAATAAACCCCCTAAGCTTATAACATTAGATGAATTCCCATATTGGAAACAATGTTTTGAGATCTACTTAAATGGAGTAGATCCTAATATGTGGGAAGGCATTGAGACGGGTTACAGTATGCTAGTGGGTGTTCATGGGGTGAAACTTACATTAGGAGGCATGACTGATGCACAGAAAGTCAAATATAATGCTGAAAAGAGAGTGTATGCGTTGCTTACTCAGTCTATCCCTAAGGATATTTTCCATCAATTCTCTGAGAATAAGCAAGCCAAGAAGTTATGGGATGAGCTGGAGAAAAGGTATGACGGAAATGCGTCATTGAAGGCTATTAAAGCTAAAGAGTTGAAGAAAGAGTTTGACAACTTCTCATCGATGGGTAATGAGAGTTTAGACGATGTCATTGATAGATTCTACCATTTGATGAGCGAGCTAAACACGCATGGTGTCACAACTACCATGGAAGACAAAGTGTCGAATTTTGCAGACAGGTTGCCAGAAAAATGGGCTTCTTTTGTTTCAAATCTGAGAGAGAATGGAATGCTAGCAAAGTTGGACATCAATGATTTCATTCTATAGCTGCGAGAAGAAGCACTAAGGATGAAATACCGAGCTCAAAAGTCTTCGTATACTCAGAATCCAGCTTTGTACAATGCAACTCCACAAGTCAAGACATCTGGAGCACCTCTTCAGACCGCCTTTGTGTCAAGCTCATCTGGTCCTTCACAAGCCTCTCCTGCAGGATCAGAAACGTCAGGGTCTTCTTGTACCCAATACATTGGATCTGAAGCAAATGCTACAAGACTGAAGACCGAGAATCTCGAAAACGTGACGGTAGAAGTAGCATGAGAGCACATGGATCTCTTAGCGGTAGTAGTTCATTCCTATGATGGACTTGTTGCTGGGAAAATTGGAAACTTTCATCTTGCAGACGAGGACTACGAGCAGGTAGATAAGACAGAGCTGGAGAGGATGAATATCATGTGGGCCTTAGCAAGTGCTGTCAGGAGAGCTAAGAAGTTTTTGAAGAAGACCAGACAAAACTTGGTTGCTACTAAGGACACTACTTTTGGTTTTGACAAGAGCAAGGTGACCTGCTTCAACTGTGGAGAAAAGGGGCACTTTAAACGAGAGTGTGTGAAGCCAAAGAAGACTGGAAACGGGAATCCATTCTCGTCCTTCACTCGTCAAGATAAGCCAGCTAGCAGTCCTACTTCATCAAGCAAGGATCCAAAAGCCTTGACTGCTCATGATGATGGACAGGACTGGAGTTTTCAGGTTGTTTCTCCCGGGAGAATCCAATATTGCTAGTGTGGAAGACTTAGATGATGATTCCGCGAGTGAAGGAGATATTGCAGTAGAGCTAGCGATCTCAAACAGTGAAGAGACTGCAACTGAGGTCAACTACAAGCCTGAAGAAGGGACTACTACAACAAAGACAGAATCACCTGAACCAGAAACATCAGATGTTGCGTTGATGGCTAATTCATCAGAACCTCCTCAGGTAAGTACTACTGACCAACTTTTCAAAAATCATGCTTGTTCTGATTGTAATAAATTTAGGGAAAGCATAGATCTGAAATTTGCTAGGTTATTAGATCATAACGATAGCTTAGTAAAGGATTTGCAACTGTGCACTGAGGCAAATAGAGTTTTAAAACAAATGAGCATAGTTACAAAGAAAAGATAGACCTTTTGAATAAACAGCTTAGGGAAACAGAAGTAGTAGCTTTTAACCAAGCAAATGACATTAGGTACTATCTTAACTCCCTAGAAGACACTAAGAAACAAAAAGCAGTTTTAGAAGTAGAAGTCAATTCATTAAAGCAAAAACTGCACAGTTGGACAAGTTCATCTCATATTGTCCAACACTTAGTGAGAAAGCGTAACAATGGGGAGGGTTTGGGATATAAAGTGGTTCCACCACCACCTGAGACCTTGATGAACACTAAGAGTAAACCAATAAATAACAATCCAATCAAGGATCATGTGGTGTCTACTCCTCTTGTAAGTGATCCAGATGCATCATGTACTTCAAATGAATTTGGAACAAAACATAAGGAGGCCACTTCAAAGGCAAAGGGTAAAATGCCTTGTGTTAATCTGGAAAAAGAATTTAAAAAGGTTAATATAAAGCCACTTCAACCAAAGTCAAATCTGAACCTAAAAAGACTGTTAATGTTTAACCTGTCACGAGTTTCATGTCAAAGTCCAGTTAATCAAAATGGAAAAGATGTTAAGAATGTTAAACAATTAAGTTTGTTAAACAAGATAAAACATCAAAAGAAGTAGAGTCAAAGCCCAAACATAATGATGTCACTAGGGTGTCACACACGTCTCCACATAGACAGTTCAATCGTAAAGTTGATAGCAGGTCATGCTACAATTGTTGAGAGTATGGACACAATGCTTCTTATTGTCCTTACTATCAGACACCTAGGAAGAAAATTGAACTTCAGGAGTCAAAACCTAGGTCTTCTAAGAGGAGCTCATTGACTCCACCTAGAAGAACTAGTGAACCCAAAGTTCAATCCATTAGCCAGTCGTCTATTTATCACAAACAGGCCTTACACAAATCTGGCTTATGGAAAGAAAAGTCAACCTCTGTGTCTGATAATGAGGACAAGAAGTCACCTAAGCTACCCTCACCTTCTAAGGGTCAATGGGTTGAATTCATGATGCGTGATGCCTCTGGAAAACCCAAGCCAGTAAAGGCTTGGGTTCCTAACCTACCCAACCTATAAAAACTAATGCTTTAAATTGAATGTGCAGGGTGTTCGCTACAGTGCTGAAACCAACACGTGGATGTAGATAGCGGAGCATCCAGGCACATGACATGAAACAGGGCTCTTTTATCAATTGTCAAACAAATAAAAGGATGGCATGTTTCTTTTGCTGGTAACAAAGGAGGTTATATCACAGCTCAGGGAGAGGTTAGAAATCAGAAAGTTAAGTTTGATAAAGTGAACTACGTTCAACAACTTCAAAACAACTTACTTTCGGTTTCCCAAATATGTGACAAAGGATTTAAAGTTATATTCGACAACAAGAAGTGTTATGTCCTGAAAAAGGACTATGTGATTCCGGAGGACCAAGTTTTGATGACAGCTTCAAGATATAAAGATCTTTATGTTTTGGATCTCTCAACGGCTTCTACAACGGATTATGAAGTTCAGTGCTTCTTATCAAAGGCTACTGAGAAGGACTCCATCTCCTGGCATAGGAGAATGGGACACATAAATCAACGGAAGATGAATCACTTGATCCAGAATGATCTAGTGAGAGGAGTTAACGTCAATAATTCTTCCGGATTTTTGTGTAGCATGCAAGAAAGGCAAACAGACGAAGAAGTCTCATAAGGAAAAAAAAGTTCATTCTATCGAGCTTCCTCTTGAACTTCTTCACATGGATCTGTTTGGTCCTGTCAGTATAAAAAGCATTACAGGTGACTTGCACTGCTATGTAGTTATTGATGACTACTCAAGATTCTCTTGGGTAATGTTTCTGAAGTCCAAGTCAGAAACATTTGAGTCTTTCAAGGAATTAGTAACCACACTGGAATCTCTCTACAAGCTGAAGGTAAGACAGGTACGCTCCGACAACGGGACCGAGTTCATGAATCAGTGGATGGAGGCTTATTGCAAGGAAAAGGGAATTATGCACCAGGTCACTTCTGCCTACACGCCTCAGATGAATGGCGTTGCTGAGAGAAAGAATCGCAGCTTGATAGAGACAGCACGGACAATGCTAGCAGACTCGAAACTGCCTATCCAATTCGGGAAAGAGGCGGTAGCAAATGCATGTTACACATTAAATCGAGTTTTGGTAGTCAAACGCCATGGCAAGACATGTTACGAGTTACTACAACGACGTAAACCTAATCTAGAGTATCTCGAACTATTTGGCGCGCCGTGGACACTTCTGAAGAAGACTCAAGAAGAAAATTCAGCGAGAAGGCTGATGAAGGTATCTTCCTAGGATACAACATACCGAACAAGAGAGTTTACAACAACTCAATGGGTATAGTAAAAGTGTGGTGTAATGTTGATGTTCAGAGATACACCACACCACCTACTGGAAAAGGACCCGCTTACTTCTTCGACTATGATGGATTCTTCAAGTCCTTCAACATTCCTATCTCCACTTCTGACGAAGAGTTAGCTACAAGGATGATGTATGATATCTTGAACTCACCGTCACTAGATTCAGCATCATCTGGTTCACAATGTAGCTCATCTCATCACTCAGGGGGAACACTCGAAGCAAGTGACTCCTCCTCAAAAGATGAAGTTGAAGAAAATGACCAGAACAATCAGGAGGGACAGGTTCCAATTCCTGCAAGTCCACAAGCATCTAACAGTGATGTCTCTTCGACTTCGGAACCTCAAACTCCTACTACCTCAGATGCAGAACCAAATGTTCATAATGTTGATTCTGAGGTAGTTGTTCCCACCACTCCAGGATCACGTCTAAATGTCTATCATCCCCTAGACAATGTCGTTGGGGATGTCAGATCAGGAGTGCAGACCATAAATCAGCTGTACTGAGCCGATTATGCCTCAGTAATGGAAAAAGGATACATTCACGACGGTGCTTATCGTTGTTTTGTCTCGCAGGTTGAGCCAATATACGTCAGTGAAGCACTGAATGATGAGGCATGGTTGAGTGCCATGCAAGAAGAACTTCTTCAGTTCAAGAAGTTAGGTGTATGGACTCTGGTAGATAGACCTAAAGGTGCTAAGGTCATTGGCACCAAATGGGTCTTGAAATGCAAGAAGGATGACCAAGGCGTCATTATAAGGAACAAGGCTCGACTTGTAGTTCAAGGGTTTTGACAAGTCGAGGGCATTGATTACAATGAAGTGTTTGCACCCGTGGCAAGGATGAAGCAATCCACATCTTCCTTGCCTATGCATCGTATATGAAGATTAAAGTTTATCAACTAGATGTGAAGAGTGCATTCCTTCATGGTGAAATCCGAGAGACAGTGTACGTTAGTCAACCCGAGGGATTTGAAGATCCTTATCATCGGGACAGAGTTTACAAACTTGACAAGGCCTTATACAGGCTTCACCAAGCTCCAAGGGCCTGGTATGAGAAACTCTCAACTCACCTTGTGAAACATGGATTTCGCATAGGTGTTATTGATTGCACACTGTTTATCAAAGAGAAAGATGGTGATTTGCTGCTGGTTCAAATCTATGTTGATGATATCATCTTCGGATCAAAGAATGAAGAGTTATGCAAAGAGTTTGAAGCAGTAATGAAGGCTGAATTTGAGATGAGTGCCATGGGAGAGATGAAATTCTTTCTCGGGTTACAGGTGGATCAGACACCAAAAGGAATTTTCCTACATCAGACCAAGTATGTAGGAGACATTCTTAGTCGGTTTGATATGTAAATTGCTTCTGCAGCTGTGACTCCACTTGCTACAAACCATGATATAGCACCCGATGAAAATGGAGATCTGGTCGATGCAACCATGTACTGAGGAATGATTGGATCTCTCATGTACCTCACTGCCTCAAGACCTGACATCATGTATGCTACATGTCAATGCTCACGATATCAGGCAAAGCCTAAGGTGAACCGTCTAATTGGGGTCAAAAGGATATTTCGTTATCTGAAGGGCACACCCACACTTGGGTTGTGGTATCCTCATGATGATGACTTTGAACTTACAGCGTATAGTGACTCGGATTACGGCGGCTGCAAGATGAACTACAAGTCTACATCAGCAGGGTGTCAATTCTTTGGGAGGATATTAGTGACAAGGCAGTGTAAGAAGCAGAACTCGGTTGCTTTGTCAACCTGTGAAGCCGAATACGTTGCTGCTGCAAGTTGCTGTTCACAAATCATTTGGATTCAACAGCAAATACGGGACTGCGGTTTAAATTTCTCTTCTACTCCTAATTTTGTTGATAACTCTGCTGGCAATGGCAGTAACTAAAAATCCGGTACAACATCCTAAGACCAAACACATCGGCATAAAATATCATTTTATATGTGACTGTTTTGAAAAGAATTTAATCGATGTGGTAAAAATAAATACTGATTTTCAACGCGCTGACCTCTATTCAAAGGCTTTTGATAAACCACGTTTTATATATCTGTTAGAGGTCAATGGCGTTAAAAAGAAAAGTGATGTCATTCCGGATGATGACCATGTGTAGTCCGAGGCATTAAGTCTAATTTTAATTGTTTTTTCTTTTTATTTCCGGTATTTATTCTATTTTCTGTTTAAATTAAATATGTGTTATTTAGCTGTCTATTAAAATCCTAAAAAAAAAGTAAATCAGTTACGGTTTAGAATTTTAGGGGGAGAATAGGCCAGCCAGTAACATTAAAAAATAAAAAAAACGAGGGAGAAGGAGAGGCTAGCTGATAGAAAATAGATCCTATCTGTGATACCAACAGATTGAACTCAGTCGTCTGTTCATTCACCCGAATGAGTCCAGTCGCATGATAGGACAACCGACTGACCATAGTCGCATGATTCATTCGCATGAATGAATCAGAATGAATTCAAACAATATACTTAGAACTGAATTGAGGTATGTGATCTTCTAATGCTTTTGTATCTTGCGTTTCAGATCGATGGCTGATAGATGGTCTATCAACCCTAAGCATAATATTTGTGCTCATCTAGACCATACTACTCGGAATGGTGCCGAGTTTGTAGAGATCATTGCTTTTCTTAGGCGATCAAGGATCCACAAGGCCATCTCTACTCCATGCACTCCCTACAGGTCTTTACATCAGGCCTTCTGGGAGAATGCTTCTGTTGATCGATCACGTGAGTCGTATAGCATACGGAGCTCTATCTGTGGCATGGATATTGAGATTACTGCTGTCGATATTCAGAGAGTACTTGAGCTGGGAGACGATACTGATCACCCGACCAGACTTCACCCACTTATGGTGAGAGGATGTTTCCTGAGGATTAAGTACACTGGGGACATCAACTCAAGTGTGCTCAACAAGAGCAACCTGTGTCCCCAGTATAAGTACTTAGCACATGTCATTCTGAAGTGCATTGCTTCAAGGAGGGGTGGGTTTGATGATCTTTCAGACCAGATTCAGAATGCCTATGTGGCATTGGTGCTTAACCACCCTTTCAGCTTCTCGAGCATGATCTTCTCTTACCTTGTGGAGAATCTGGAGGCAAAGGGTAAGGAGGGTTTCTACATGTACCCCAGATTCTTGCAGCTGATTTTCAATGAAAACCTGCCATCACTTCCAAGGAGCGCCACGATGTTGTGGCTTTAGAGATCATGGATGAGAGTTTACCGGGGTAAGCAGGTAAAGCCCCAGGTAAAGAGACTGATAGGCCATCTAGCCAATGAGAGGTACGTGGCACCTGGCAGACGTCAGTGGCGTCACGTAGACAGCGACTCTGATGATGAGCAGCTACAGCTCCCAAAGCACGACTCTGATGATGACGATAGCGGGGATGCTGGAGATACCTTGCCCACTTGACCAAGGGGCCCCACTACTGATAGTACATCTCCGGTATCTGCCCCCACTGGAGAGATATAGCAGAGTCTGCTGGATTCCACCAGGGGTTCAGACCTGATGAGGAAGAGGAGGAGTCGGATGAGGAGCCACTAACACGGACTGTGGGAAGTAAAGTCGTTCCCACAGAACAAGGGCTCCGGGCGGTTGGTGAACGCCCCGGTGGATTGGGAGAGACTGCTGCTGACCCTACATATGCTCCCGATCCGCCAAGCCGTGTTCTAGGGGGAGCATCCTCCTCGACAGGATCGAGGAAGAAGACGATGGCTCAGCCCCACGGCATGAAGAAGAAGAAGCGCAGACTCACCTTCATCACCACCACAGCCACCACCACAGGCACCACCACTACCACCTCTACAGCCACACCATCTGTCACCACAGCCACCATCCCTACCACCATTCCTCCTAACACCGCTACCACCCTTCCATCCCACCACCTACATCTATACCACCTCCAATCTTCACCATTGTCACCACCACCACGAGCCATCCTGCTGCACCATCGTCTTTCTCTCCATATCCATCAGGATCACCTCTACCTCCCATTAGGGTAGAGGAACAGCTATCAGCGCTAAACCGTATGGTGATGCGTCTGTTAGCAGCTGATGACGAGAAGACAGCACAGATTCATCAGTTAGTAGATCTTACTACTACTCAATCTCAGCAACTTTCTCAGCAGGCTCGACTGATTGATCTGCAGGCTCAGCAGATGTCTCAGCTCCAGGAGCAGCATGACAAGAAGATTGTGGAGTTGTAGGCTGCAAACAAATCTCTGCAGCTAAAGCTCAAGGGGTCTCAAGACGAGCCCTTAAAGATTGGAGAGAAGAAGATGAGACGAGAACTGATGACTGATGATGAAAGTGATGATGATGATGGTGACAATCAGGAGGGTGATACAGATGCTAATGGTGATGATGATGAAGATGACTTTTCTGCTGCTGGTGCTACAGCTTCAAGCGAAAGGAGGACCAAAAGGCAAGATCTGAGTGCCTCTGCATCTGCCCCAGTAGCAGAAGATATGAGGATACAGGATAAGAGTAATGCTTAGTTATTTATGTTATTAAAATCATATGTACTTGAATATTGTATTAAACTTATGAAATGAATATCTATTTTAATGTTAAGAGTTTTTGCTTTGAGTATTTACTAATGTTTGGTGTATTACATGTTTAAATCGAGCAGATCTAAATTATCAAAGGGATGAACACGATATTGCTCCACTCCAACAGATCAAGACTCAACTAACCATGATTCTTGATCTGCAAGGGATTGTCAGAAGATTAGTGAGTTACACCCCTAAAGAAGGGGAAATAATTCATGATCTTACTGATGAGCAACTGGCAGAAATGTTCAAGCTCAATCTCGATGAGATTGTAAAAGACGCTCCAACTTTTGAAAAGGATAGTGACAATGAGCTGAACGACATTGATGAGATAGAGATCGAGGACGTCACCGTAGAGCATTATCCTGAGTACGCTGACAAAGAGGGAAATGTGGTTCCCAATCTGGGTGATTCCCAAACATACCCTAGCCATCCAGAAGCCTCTAAGTTCGTACTCCAAGTTCATAGAACACTGTAGATCGATTCCTAATCGATTCTTGACGTTAGATTCAATACGTTATTGTTTCTACGTGCGTTCTCACTGATTGGATCGCCAATCAAATAGGATTCCGCACTATTTGGTTTGGTTTAACACGTTAATCAGTTGGTGTTTCGTTCAAATACCAGATCCTAACAAAGATACCCCATGCAACAAGCTTCAGTTTTTCCTGAGCCTCCTCCAGTTGTAATTCAAGTGGATCAAAGGATGCTCCAAGATCTCAACAGGTTCTTCAACAAGTTCCTGATGGAATCTCTCCTTGAACAGCCAAGTCCTGACTTGTCTGTGATTTACTTCGGAGCTCAAGAGCTTCTGACGTTAAAAGCACCTTCTACCACTATTGAGGAAGTTGGTCTACCTAAGATCCAAGTGGAACTTGCGATTGATTTCGAAGGGGAAACAAGGACTGATGGCCCAGCAACTAAGACAGTTAGGACAGATAGTGCATTCTCACAGACTTCTAAAGCACAAGTCAAAGCCTTAGAAGAACAACTTCAATCTTCCGAAGCTGAGATTGTAGCTGCGGAAGGACTATTCTCTTTATCCGATGATCTAATAGTCACAGATGCAATCCTAGAACTTGCATCTGAGGTTAATAGGGTGGATTTTCTCACCCAACCCCTAGCTCAAACATCAGCATTGACTCTAGCTCCCATTTCCACCACTCAACCTGAACCTTCCATCCAAGAACCCCCAAAGTCTAGCACTTTCGAAGATGTCAAAGGAAAGAGGAAGATGACTGAGCAAAAGCTTCAGGAGGAAGCAAGGTTAGAAGAGCTTAAAAGAAAAGGTAGACTTCCAACTGGGAAGCTGCTAGCCGCTAGTAGCAAAGCAGCTGCAACCAACCAGGAGGCTGTCAACAACAAAAGAAGAGTGGAAATCATTGACAGACTTGTCAATCTAGGAGCTGTAAATAAAGATGTACTCCTGCTACCATTAGAGGAGTTAGTTGAGTTGGAAAAGGCAACTTTGCTGCAAATACAGCAAAAGGAAGAAGCAGCAAGGTTGGCTTTAGAGGAAGAAAAGGAGAGGAAGAAAAGAGAAGCTGATCAGCAGCTTAGGAGGGAAAGGATAACTCTCCTAACCTCCAGGGGTTTCTCTCTAGAAGAATTATTTCCATATAACAATGATACGATCTTATGGCTCTTCAACAAAGAGCAAGATTAAATGGAGAAGGAGAGAAAGAAAGCTGTCAAGGAGAAGCTGAGGTTA
Source organism: Flaveria ramosissima (assembly GCA_025215565.1). Lineage (NCBI taxonomy): Eukaryota > Viridiplantae > Streptophyta > Magnoliopsida > Asterales > Asteraceae > Flaveria > Flaveria ramosissima. Next base: position 25,052,443 of record CM046033.1, read on the forward strand.
AAGAGGAAGAAGGAAGAGGAAGCAGGATTCGCTGCTACCAAGAAGATAGGTGAAAAGGCCTGGATGAAAGACTATCTCTGGGCTCATGGCTTCTCTGGCAGGCAGGTGGGTCCTATGTTTGAGAAGACCCTCCAGCGACATGTCAGTGACATAAAGGCTGACATTCGCTCGATGAAGAGGAAGGAGATGTACAGAAGGGGACAGGGGATGATCTTCAAACAAACCACTCAACCTCAATCTCAAATCCAACCACAACCTGAACCAATTCCTTTTCCATTCCCCATCAAGATTGAACCAACCACTGAGCCTTACACTCCTGAACCTACACCATCAACCCTACCAACATCCTCACCTCAACCATCTAACCTACCCATTCTCCAACTCCAAAACACTTGCCAAAACCCAAACACCACAACCTACCTAACAACCTCCCAAACCATTCCCACAGCCTTCCAAACATCTCTCCTTAGAGGAGTTCAAGGCAATCAAGACAAAGCTCACCAACTGTACAACCCTAAGCGATATTTCCTGTGAGGAGGACTCTGTCAAACTGACTTATGTTGATGGATCCTCATGTTCCCTCACTAGAGATCAATTTCTTGATTTGCCGAGAGGAACACTGGACCAAGCTGTAAAGCTCATTGGCCTCAACTCAGATACTCTGAATGAGGAAGAAAAGAAGCTAAGGAGAAGGCTGGTGACTTTGCTGGATACGAAGAAAGGTGACAAGGTACCAAGTCAACCCCTTGTGCCTAGAAAGAGATTATCCAGTGGAGGTTCGAAGACTCTTCTCACAACTTTGTTGTTGAGAGAGAGAGAGAGAGTGGAGAGCTAAACAGGCCAAATGCCTCATCTCTGCTACACTTAAGCAGATTTGATATTGCTGAGTTAGCAGAGAAGCCACTCTCCAACCCCTCCAACTCTGAAGTAGTTGCTTTCATCAGAAATCACCTGAGCAGTCTTCATCTAGCCAAGCTAACTGCTAGGACCAAGATTGAAGAAGAGTTGAAACTAAGAGAGGAGGAGAAAAGGAAGGGATCAACAACCAAAGGCAAAACCTTTCTTCAAATGGTTGAGGGTCCTGAACTTGAATCCATAGTTAGATGGGAGTATGGCTATAACTCCCGTCAACTAACTCTTCTGAGGGGGGCACAACAAAGGGTACATGTCATTCAGAGTGATAGATTGGATGTCCTATCCACTAATGACTTGTACAAACTTCTCAGCACCACTTCAGGGAAGAACAAGGAAACAGACAAATATCTTCTCACCACCTGGTGTTGAAGGTTTTGAGAAGCAGAAACATGTGAGGTTTTGGTAGCATCAGCCTAGGGGGAGTTTGTTGGATCTAGAAAGGCTGGTACAACCAAAACCAAATCACTTAGACTATTTTAGTGCAACTAATAAAGGACTTTCGAAGCTAAGTGTGAAACTTCCGAAGGAAAATGAGTTCTTCCGAAGACAAAGTGTAAGATCAACTTCCGAAGGAAAACTCCAACTTCCGAAGGCAAAGTATTTACTTCCGAAGATCAAGGCTTAGAGGGAAAGATCAGAAGTCAACTTCCGAAGTATGAAGAAATAAAGAAGTCCTCAAGCCTAGGAAGTATAGTAGCCTCTTCCAAAGTATAAGTGGCTTCGGAAGAACTTGTTCTTCCGAAGCCAACTAACCTTCGGAAGACACTAGTATTAACCAGTGGACATAAGTATGGTTTCTCTGACACTCCGCTGCAAACCTCTGAGATACTACATGGCGTTTTTTTTCAAAAGCCATATAGTTGACCATACTTTATTCCACTGTTTATCTTTATCAGTTAGTACAGTTGCCAACTTTAGTTGGTGACAAAAGGTAATTCATGGACATGTCATGACTACCATATCTTAGATAATACTTTATCTAAGATACCTTAACTTTAACATTGTAGTAGATGCTTTAGTTTTAGGTTTCCAGCTGGTATCAAAGTATATCCGGCTGTAGGATCTAGTATATATAGTTTCTCATTGTAACTCTTGTTTTGTGCTTGTAGGAGTCTTGTAATACTTTGAGTTGAGAAGTAATATATACAAGTACCTTGAAAAATTATCTCTTTGTGTTCTTTGCTACTTATTATATTATTATCAACTCTTAGAAGAGATTCTACTTCATCTGATCCGAGTGTAGTATAAGTGAGTTTGAGAGAAATCCAAGTGTTAAGTGACAAAACCCGATCCTGCAACATCATACTCAGGAACGATAAATATTATAAATTCAGATTTAAATATTGAAATATTAAAACGGATAGAATTAGCAATAAAACTAAATACATTAAAATTACAAAATTTAGACATTAAAGTAAATAAAATAGAAAACTAATAAAATAAAAAATACAAGTGGTTGAAGAAATGAGTGAAATATTAACAGAATCAAAAGAAGAACAAATATATATACAAACACAAGGATCAATGAATATGATCAATGTGCAATGTCGTTTATGGTTAGATAATAATAAATTTATAGACCTAACAACATTAGTAGATACAGGAGCTACTAAAAGTTTAATATCTCACAGTTTAGCCCCTAAACAGTATCATAAAAAATTGTCATATAACTTAGTTAGTAGGACAGTCGAAGATAGGTTAATCTCTATAACACATTACCTAGATCCTGTAGGAATACAATTTTTTTATTTTTCAAAAAATTATTGTATTAAATACAACATGCACGGGTAAATATAAACCCATAATATATTAAGTCAAAAGATTTTGTAATTGGCTTAATTTTTTTATTAAGTTTAAATAGTGCTATTACGATAAAGAAAATTTATCAGTTTTAGCAAACATATATACACGTTTCCAACAATAAGATACAACAATACATCATAGATCGTAAGAAAGCGTGGTGGACAAGGAAATTTAGAATTTTTAAAACAATAAAAAAGAATTAATTTGTTAGAAAATGAAAGTATAAAATTTTGTAACAGAAATTTTAAATTACGAAATAGAGAAAGGAAGAGATGTTACAAAAAGTATTAATCATCCTATAATATTGCATTTAGAAAATATAGGACTTATAGGAGAACACATTACAAAATAAAAATTATAATATGTATGTAAGTTTAAGCTAAAGAATCCAGATATTACAATCAGAAAAGTTAATGTTGAATATAGTCCACTAGATAAAAAAATAATTTAGAAAACAAATCCCTGAAATGATAGGTGAAGGGTTAATTAAAAAATCAGAAAGTCCTCGTAGTTCAGCAACATTTATAGTTAGAAAACATAGTGAGATAAAAAGAACGAAAGCTAGAATAGTATACAATTATAAACGGTTAGGTGATAACACAATAGAAGATAGATACAATATTCCAAATAAAAACAGTCTACTAAACCTAATACAAAAGAGAAAGGTCTTCTCAAAGTTTGATTTAAAGTCAGGATATAACCAGCTAAAACTAGAAGAAAGTTTTAAACAATGGTTGACGTTTACATGTTCCGAAGGACAGTTCGAATGGAATGTTCTTAGCTTTGGATTAAAGAATGCTCCTTGAAATACGATTTTTGTTTAGTATACCCTGATAATTAACAGCAAGTAAAACAGTTCAAGAACATGAACAATATTTACAACAAATATTTGAAGATTTAAAAGAATGGTATAGTAGTTTCCAACAAAAAATGGAATTATTTAAAAGAAAAATATCATTTCTTGGTCTAGAAATAGGAGACAGAAAAATAGAATTACAATCAATATTTCTAATAAAATATTAGATTTTCCAGAGAAATATGATATTCTAAAACAAATACAAGCATTTTTAGGATTAATAAATTACGGAAGAAAATTTATCCCAAACTTGTCAAAATTAGCAGGTTCATTATATAGTAAAACAACTAAAAATGGACAAAGATATTTTAATGCGGAAGATGTAAAGTTAGTAAAAGAAATAAAAAATGCAATAAGAAATATAAAACCATTTGAATTACTATTACTATATAGTTATTGAAGAAAATGGATGAAAAGAAGTTTGGGGTGCAGTTTTCTTCTCCAAACCAAACAAATATAGCCATAAAGAAGAACAAAGAATCTTTGCTTATACTAGTGGCAATTTTAAAAATAAGAAAAGTTGGACAATCATCGATATCAAAATTCAAGCATTAATCTATGCTTTAGAAAAATTTAAAATTTTTCTTTATAAAGAATTTACAGTTAGAACTGATTGCGAAGCCATTGTGAAATTTATAAAAAAATGATCAATGTGAAAAGGTAAACATATCTCGATAGGTTAATTGACAAAATATTAATCAAGGAAATGGGTATGTTATAAATTTTGAACATATTAAAGGAAAAAACAATGAGATAACATATATGTTGTCTCGAAACATTAATACACTTTTGTGCTTAGATGGACAGGAAGAAGAGAAGACCGAAGAAAGATAAAAAAAGCTAAGTTTATACAGTCTACACAGCCTTTTCCAATGAGTATATCATCTGAAGAAGAGAAGACAGAATAATTTATGAGTCAGTCAATGAGGGCATCAAAAACACAAAGTTTAGTTAGTTGTTCACCTCAATTACTGACTTCAACAATACTAAACAATTATACAATTCAAGTCAGTCAAAAACTACAGACGTTCGACCTCTAAAAAATAAACAGTTTATACAAAGGACGAATTCACAGAATGCACAACATTTGATCATGACATTTGGTAGCTATGGGTATAAAGGTGTAACGATCCGAATACAAAGTTCTGACCAATCGTCGAAATGATGCTAACTAAAAAACAACAGTGTCTGCAAGATAATCTCTAGCATATCCAAACCATTCCTCAAGCGTCAAAATTCAAAGTTTAGGTGTTAAATGTTTTAAGTATTTATTTCCACCAACAAAGAACATAGACACCTGAAAAACATAGGCTCAAGTTAACCCATATGTTATTTTTCACGGTACTAAAATTGGTATTTTTTAATAAATGGCAAACAGGTTTTAGTACCGCGAAAAATAACATAATGGGTAAACTTGAGCCCCTGTTTTTCAGGTGTCTCTGTTCTTTGTTCGTGGAAATAAACACGTAAAGTATTTAACACCTGAACTTTGAAAGTTGACGCTGAGGCATGGTTTATATGCAAGAGATTATCTTGAAGACACCCTTGTTATTCAGTTAGCATCATTCTGACGATTGGTCGGAACTTTGTATTCGGATCGTTACACCTTTGTACCCGTAGCTACCAAATGTAATGATCGAATTTTGTGTGTTCTGTGTATTCGTCCTTTGTATAAACTTTTTATTTTTGAGAGGTTTGAACTGTTGATACATGTATGTCCCTAGATCATGATTTGTAATGTAATGAACTTGTCTGTCTGTTTTTGATGTAATTGTAATTGATTAATGAAATGATATGAATTGGTTGTTACATGTAATGTTTAATATTTCATTAATGAGTTGTGATTGAATTGATTGGGTTTATGAATGTTTGAATGAGTGCACATTAAGTTATATTAAGAAAACATTCAAACTTAACTTAATGAAGTTATCATCGAATGGCCCATGCGAATGGACCACACGCATGAATAACTTCATACGATTGACTCAATCGCACGACTGAAACAGGAGACTGGATCAGTCGTATGATTGACACATAAGATTGACTCAATCGCACGACTGAACACTCAGTCGTGCGGATGAATCAACCGCATGGTTCAATCGCACGACTGAACCATACTTATGGCCCAGTCGCACGATTGACCAATACTAACCTATAAATAGACCCAATTCGTGGGAAAACGTAAGCATTCATCCCATTACGACTCCAGACGTACCCTAGCCGTCCAGAAGTCTCCCAAATCGTTCTCCAAGTTCATAGAACACATCAGATCGGTTCCTAATCGATTTCTGACGTTGAAATCAATTCTTGATTGATTCATCGTGTGTTCTCACTGATTGGATCGCCAATCAAATAGGATTCCGCACTATTTGAGTTGGTTTAACACGCAATCACTCGGTATTTCGTTCAAATACCAGGTCCTAACAAGTGGTATCAGAGCTTTGGCTCTTGATTTCGTGTTGATTCAATCAAGATTGCATAAAAGTTTGTGTTTTTGCACGAAAAACGCAATCTTTTGCATCAAAAGTGATCTTGGACGTTCCCTGCTCATCAAAGTTCAGTTTCTACGGACTTAGACGATTTGGACTTGCAAAATTTCGAATTTTTACGGCTGAAACCCGTCAAACCTAGAAATTTTCGCAAAACAGCAGCTTCAGTCGCACGAGTGACTCATTCGCACGACTAGACTCATTCGCAGTGCTCATTCGCACGACTGGACCTAGTCGCACCTTCATTCGGACGACTGAACCCTTTCGTTCGCATAGCTCACACGAACCAGATTCATTCGCACGACTGAACCATTCGCCCTGTTCAGTCGCACGGTTGGACCAATCGCAGAGTTCATTCGCACGAGAGGACCATTCGCATTCTTCAGTCGCACCAGTTAAAGTTGATTTGATTAGACTCTAAGTTAGTAACCATGGAGGATCAGATGTCAGCCTTTACTGCGGGGAAGGACTCAAGAATTCAGAACCTGCTGCTACTTGAGAGTGAGGTGGGTATTCACAATAAACCACCAAAGCTCTTGACTTTAGATGAGTTTCCTCACTGGAAGCAACGTTTTGAGATCTACCTCAATGGAGTAGATCCTAATCTGTGGGAAGCTATCGAAGTGGGGTATAGTACACCAGTGGGAGCAGATGGAGTGAAGTTAACGTTGAGTGGGATGACTGATGCTCAGAAAGTAAAGTATAATGCTGAGAAAAGAGTTTATGCTATGATAACTCAGTCTATCCCCAAAGATATATTCCACCAGTACTCAGAGAACAAGCAGTCCAAGAAACTGTGGGATGAGCTAGAGAAAAGGTATGATGGGAATGCATCATTAAAGGCAATCAAAGCAAAGGAGTTAAAGAAGGAGTTCGATAACTTCTCATCAATTGGTAGCGAGGGTTTAGATGAAGTCATAGACAGATTCTACCATTTGATGAGCGAGTTGCATACACATGGAGTAGAGACAACTATGGAAGAAAAAGTAAGCAACTTCGCAGATGGATTGCCTGACAAGTGGGCTTCATTCGTGTCTAATCTTAGACAGAATGGTATACTTATAAAGCTGGACATAAATGACTTTATTCTTAGACTGCGTGAAGAAGCACTAAGGATGAAGTATAGAGCACAGAAGTTCATATACACAAAAACCCAGCTTTATACAATGCCACGCCTCAAGCTAAGACTTCTGGAGCACCTCTCCAGACAGCATTTGTGTCTAGCTCGTCAGGTCCTTCACATGCCTCTACTTCTGGATCAGACACGTCAGGGTCATCATGTACCCATTATATTGGATCAGAAGCAAGTGCTACTAAATTAAAGACCGAGAACCTCGGAAATGTGACTGTAGAAGTAGCACGAGAGCATATGGATCTTCTAGCTGCAGTAGTTCATTCATATGATGGACTTGTGGCTGGGAAGATTGGAAACTGTCATTTGGCAGACGAAGACTACGAGCAGGTAGATGAAATGGAGCTGGAAAGGATGGATATAATGTGGGCCTTAGCTAGCGCTGTCCGAAGGGCGAAGAAGTTTGTTAAGAAGACTGGACAGAACTTGATAGCTACTAAGGATACCACATTGGTTTTGACAAGAGCAAGGTGACTTGCTTCAACTGTGGAGAGAAAGGGCACTTCAAGAGGGAATGTGTCAAACCAAAGAAGACGGGTAATGGGAACCCGTTCTCATCTTTTACTCACCAGACAAGCAAGCCTCTAGTTCTACTTCATCAAACAAGGACCCAAAAGCCTTGACTGCTCATGATGATGAAGGACAGGACTGGAGTTTTAGATTTGTCAACCCAGAATCCAACATTGCCAGTGTTGAAGATCTTGATGATGATTCTGCGAGTGAAGGTGATATAGCAGTTGATATAGCAATGTCACACAGTGAAGAAGAAACAACTGCAGCTGAAGTCAGTTACACACCAAAGGAGGAAACTTCCAAGTCAGATTCAGAAAAGTCAGAATCACCAGAACCAGAGACGTCTGATGCTGCGTTGATGGCTAACTCCTCTGAAACAACACAGGTAAGTACAACTGACCAATTGTTTAATAATCATGCTTGTTCTAACTGTGATAAATTTAGGAATAGCATTGATGAAAAATTTGCTAGGTTATTAGATCACAATGATAACTTAGTAAAGGACTTACAACTATGCACTGAGGCCAATAGAGTTCTAAAACAAAATGAGCATAGTTATAAAGAAAAGATAGACCTATTGACTAAGCAACTTAGGGAAACCGAAGTAGTTGCCTTTAATCAATCAAATGACATTAGGTACTATCTAAACTCCCTAGAGGACACTAAGAAACAAAAAGCAGTTCTAGAAGTAGAAGTTAATTCCTTAAAACAGAAACTGCATAGTTGGACTAGTTCTTCACACATAGTTCAACACTTAGTGAGAGAAAGAATAATGGGGAGGGATTAGGCTACAAAGTGGTTCCACCACCACCTGAGACCTTGATGAACACCAAGTCTAACCAGTAAACAACAACCCAATCAAGGATCATGTGGTGACCACTCCTCTTGTTACTGATCCAGACACATCATGTTCATCTACTGAATCTGGACAGAAACAAAAGGAGGCCACTTCAAAGGCAAAGGGTAAATTGCCTTGTGTTAATTTGGAAAATGAATTTGAAAAGGTTAACTTAAAGTCAGGGTCAAACAGAGTCAAATCAGAACCCAAAAAGACTTCAACGTTAATTTTTCACATGCTACAAGTCCAAACCAGTTAAACAAAAAGTTGAACAAGTTAAACAGTTAAATCAGTTAAATTTGTTAAACCAGAGAAAACATCAAACATACAAGAGTCAAAACCTAAGGTAATTGATGTTACTAAAGTGTCACGCATTTCTCACAAAGAAAGTCAAACTCTAAGGTTGATAGCAGATCGTGCTACAACTGTGGAGAATGTGGACATATTGCTTCCTATTGTCCTTTTCTATCAGACACCTAGGAAGAAGATTGATCTTCAGGACTCTAGACCTAGGTCTTCTAAGAGGAGTTCTCTAACTCCACCTAGAAGATCTAGTGAACCTAAAGTTCCAACCTGTAAGCCAGACGACTGTTTATCATAAACAGGCATTGCACAAATCTGGTTTATGGAAAGAGAAGACTACCTGTGTGACTGATACTGATGACAAGAAGGAATCTGAGTTACCCTCACCTTCTAAAGGTCAATGGGTAGAGTTTATGATGTGTGATGCCTCTGGGAAACCCAAGACAGTAAAGGCTTGGGTTCCTAACCTAAACTAATACCTTTACTTGATATGTGCAGGGTGTTCGGTATAGCGCTGAGACTAACACGTGGATTATAGACAGCGGAGCATCCAGGCACATGACAGGAAATAGAGCCCTTTTATCAAATGTCAAACAAATAAAAGGAGGGCATGTTTCCTTTGCAGGAAACAAGGGAGGATACATCACAGCACAGGGAGAAGTGGGAAATCAGAAGTTGAAGTTTGATAAGGTGAACTACGTTCAACAACTTCAAAATAACTTGCTTTCTGTTTCCCAAATCTGCGATAAAGGGTTTAAAGTCATCTTCGACAACAACAAGTGTTACGTGCTGAAGAAAGACTATATGATTCCAGAGGATCAAGTTCTGATGACTGCTTCAAGATATAAGGATCTATATGTCTTGGATCTGTCAACAGCTGCTCCAACGGATCAAGAAGTGCAGTGCTTTCTATCAAAAGCTACTGAGAAGGACTCAATCTCCTGGCATAGGAGAATGGGACACATTAGTCAAAGGAAGATGAATCACTTGATTCAGAAGGACTTAGTGAGAGGAGTAAATGTCAAGAACTTCCAACTTCCTGACTTTGTGTAGCTTGCAAGAAAGGCAAACAGACAAAGAAGTCTCATAAGGAAAAGAAAGTTCATTCAATAGAACTTCCTCTTGAACTTCTTCACATGGATCTGTTTGGTCCAGTCAGTACAAGGAGCATTGCAGGCGATTTGTACTGTTTTGTGGTCACTGATGACTACTCAAGGTTCACTTGGGTAATGTTTCTGAAATCCAAATCAGAAACATTTGAGTCATTCAAGGAATTAGTCACCACTCTGGAATCTCTCTACAAGCTAAAGGTTAGACAAGTACGCTCAGACAACGGGACCGAATTCAAGAATCAATGGATGGAGGCATACTGCAAGGAAAAGGGATTGTTCATCAATTCACTTCAGCATACACGCCTCAGATGAATGGTGTTGCTGAGAGGAAAAATAGGAGCTTGATAGAGACTGCACGGACTATGCTAGCGGACTCGAAACTGCCTATCCAATTCTGGAATGAGGCAGTAGCAAATGCATGTTATACACTAATCGAGTCCTAATAGTCAAGCGCCACGGAAAGACATGTTATGAGCTACTCCAAAGACGCAAACCGAATTTGGAGTATCTTGAACCTTTTGGCGCGCCATGTACACTTCTGAAGAAGACGCAAGAAGGAAAATTCAGCGAGAAGGCAGATGAAGGAATCTTTCTAGGATACAACATACCGAATAAGCGAGTTTACAATAACTCAACGGGTCTTGTAGAAGTGTGGTGTAATGTCGACGTTCAGAGATATACCACACCACCTACAGGAAAAGGACCCGCCTACTTCTTCGATTATGATGGATTCTTCAAATCCTTCAACATACCTCTCTCTCCCTCGGACGATGAGCTAGCTACTAGGATGATGTATGATATTCTGAATACACCATCTAGCACACAGGGAGAATCATCTACTCAGTCAGGGGGAGTAGTCACGACAGTGACTCCTCCTCTGAAGATGAAGCTGAAGAAGATGACAGAAGAACAGTCAGGAGGAACAGGTTCCAGTTCCAGCAAGTCCACAAGCATCTACGAGTGATGCACCTTCGACTTCAGAACCTCAAACTCCAACTACCTCAGATGCAGAACCAAATGTTCATAATCTTGGCTCTGAGGTAGCTGTTCCTACTACTCCAGGATCACGACTAAATGTTTATCATCCCCTTGACAATGTCATTGGAGATGTCAGATCAGGAGTACAACCCGAAATCAGTTGTACTCAGCTGATTACGCCTCGGTTATGGAGAAAGGAAGTTACATTCATGATGGTGCCTATCGATGTTTTGTCTCGCAGGTTGAGCCAAAATATGTCAGTGAAGCACTCAATGATGAGGCGTGGGTGAGTGCCATGCAAGAAGAACTTCTGCAGTTTAAGAAGTTAGGTGTATGGACACTAGTTGATAAACCTAAAGGTGCTAAAGTCATTGGCACTAAATGGGTACTAAAATGCAAGAAGGATGACCAAGGGGTCATTATCAGGAACAAAGCTCGACTGGTGGTTCAAGGTTTTCGCCAAGTCGAGGGAATTGACTACAATGAGGTGTTTGCACCCGTGGCAAGGATGGAAGCTATTCGTATCTTCCTTGCCTATGCATCGTACATGAAGATCAAAGTCTACCAATTAGATGTAAAGAGTGCATTCCTTCATGGGGAAATCAGAGAAACAGTCTACGTAAGTCAACCGAGGGTTTGAAGATCCCTATCATCGGGATAGAGTCTACAAGCTTGACAAAGCTTTATATGGGCTTCATCAAGCTCCTCGAGCTTGGTATGAGAAACTCTCAACTCATCTTGTGAAACACGGCTTTCGCAGGGGAGTAATTGACTGTACACTGTTTTTATTAAGGAAAAGGATGGCGACCTACTGCTTGTACAGATATACGTTGATGACATAATCTTCGGGTCAAAGAACGAAGAGTTATGTAAAGAGTTTGAAGCAGTAATGAAGAAAGAATTTGAGATGAGTGCCATGGGGGAGATGAAGTTTTTCTCGGGTTACAGGTGGATCAAACACCTAATGGGATCTTTCTACATCAGACCAAGTATGTAGGAGACATTCTCAGTCGCTTTGACATGGAGATGCTTCTGCTGCTGGGACTCCACTTGCTACTAATCATGATATAGCACCGGATGATAATGGAGATCTAGTAGATGCCACTATGTACCGAGGAATGATCGGATCCTCATGTATCTCACTGCCTCAAGACCTGATATTATGTATGCTACATGTCTATGCTCAAGATATCAGGCTAAACCAAAGGTCAACCATCTGATGGGGTCAAGAGGATTTTCGTTATCTGAAGGGTACACCCACACTTGGATGTGGTACCCTCATGATGATGACTTTGAGCTTACCGCGTATAGTGACTCGGATTACGGGGGCTGCAAGATGAACTACAAGTCTACATCAGCAGGGTGTCAATTCTTTGGGAGAAGATTAGTTACCTGGCAGTGTAAGAAGCAGACATCGGTTGCCTTGTCAACCTGTGAAGCCGAATATGTTGCTGCTGCAAGTTGCTGTTCTCAAATCATCTGGATTCAACAGCAAATGCGGGATTACGGTTTAAAATTCTCATCTACTCCTATTTTTGTTGATAACTCTGCTGCAATTGCAGTAACTAAAAATCCGGTCCAACATCCTAAGACCAAACACATCGGTATTAAATACCATTTCATAAGGGATTGTTTTGAAAAGAACTTAATTGATGTGGTTAAAATTAATACTGATTTTCAACGCGCTGACCTCTATACTAAAGCTTTTGATAAACCACGTTTTCAATATTTATTAGAGGTCAACGGTGTTAAAAAGAAAAGTGAGGTAATTCCTGATGATGAAAATGTGTAGTCCGATGTCGTGTACTTAAATTTTATTTATTTATTTTGATTTGTCTATTTGATTTTAATTTTATTTAAACTCATGTTCTTTGCTGTTTATTAAAATCCTAAAATAATTAAACCAGAAATGATTTTAGTATTTTAGGGGGAGAATATGTCAGCAAGTTAACATTAAAAAAAAAAAAAAAAAAAAAAAAATGAGAGGGAGAAGGAGTAGCGAGCTGAAATAAGGTAGATTGTATCTGTGACACCGATTCAATACCTTTGGAAAATGATAGTACACAGGAACAAATCAAGAGGGACTTTAAAATTTAAGTGTTAGTAATGTGCAAAAGTTCAAAGTAATAAATCTGTGTAGTCTAAGCAATACTAAAAGGAAAGATGATAGAAAACTGGCAACTCCTAAGGTGACACAAAGAAAGTAGACTTAGAGGCTGCTAGACATATATGATATGTTGGTAGATTCAACACAATAGACAAACTAGACCTGATGGTGATTTCAAGATAAAACTAAAGTGTTCAACTGACTGTGGGCGTCCATCTTATCACTGGTTAACACAATCAACAATATTCCAATAAGGGGTAATGAGCAATTAAACGCCACAAATGTGTGCGGATGACCATAACTAGAGCAAAGCAAAGAAAAAAATGAAAGACAAATGCAATAAAGCTAATGACTTATGTGTTGGTGCATTTTGTGCAAAATAAAATAAGCTGCTCTAACAAGGAGATAGGTTATGTGCCTCTCTGCTGTGCGATGGCACTGACCTGAGGATAAGCATAACCTAGATATTCTAGAATTCATTGTTGTTTGCCGCCTCTCTGCTGTGCGATGGCACTGACCTGAGGACAGGCTTCTCTTTGAAAGCTCTAAGAATAGTCTCTTCTTGTAATAATACCCGTAGACCGCTCAAAAGCTCCTGAGGGATGTTGATTACCATATAAGTGTGGGATCCACAAGTGTTAGTTGAAATAATTAAACCTAAATAAGTCACCAGTCTGTGTCAAAAGTCTGTGTATGGATTTAAGTGGACAAACATACTGACAATCATTGTGGCTACATTCTCAAAGGTCCAAATCAATGTGAAAACCTAAGAGTTTCAGTATGATTTCTATGTTGCTAACGACTCTGGATGAACACCGAGAACTTGAGCATCAAAAGGTTTTATAACAAGTCCCAAATGATTTGAATTGCCTGTATGATTCCAAAATTGAATTGGTCCAGATGTGATCAACCTAAGTTGAAGCTATCTACTCCCGATCCAAATCCCGTAGATATCAATCTCTGGATTTATCTCTCACAAAAAGCCAAAAATATGTCTGATTATGTAATTAGTTTAACTTTTAAATTAGTTAGTTTGTTTTAAGTTTTAACTTGAGTCAGTGTCGGACTACATCAGGAAATCAGAAGGAATAAACTCACTAAAAGGGTCATGTCTGAGATGACCATATGTCTTTGAAAGGTATATCAGTCACGTCTGAGGTGACAAAGTATTTTTAAAAGGGTCACGTCTGAGGTGACCAAAGTGGTTAAAAGGATCACGTCTGAGGTGATCAATGTGATTTATAGATAGATTAAAAGGATATGTCTGAGATGATCAATAGTTCATAACGTTATTAAAACAATATAAAGAGTTAAAAGGTAAATTGGGAAAATAGCTGAAAAATTAAATAAGTATGACCCATTCGCACGAATGGACCATACGTATGGTCTAACCATACGAATGAAGTCCATTCGCACGAATGGAACATACGATTAGTCCAATCGGATGCTTAAATGCGAACGAGTGAGTCAGTCGCACGACTGAACTTCAGTCGGACGACTGGAGAAGGGCGACTGACCCAATCGCACGACTGAGTCCCACTCGCACGACTGAAAGGTGCGAATGAACTCAGTCGCACGATTGGATCTAGGGTGGATATAAATAGAGGGGAGTCGGTCGCAGAGACTCCTCATTCGCAAAATCGCCCCTAAATCGCATATAGTACCGTTACTCTGCCCAAATTTTCTCTATTTGATTTTACTTGCTGATTCTGTGATTCTTACGTTCGCTCATCATAGTACAGGTATATTGAAGTAATATTCCATCGAAATCTGATAGAATGAAACCCTAATTTGATGAATACGACTGTAAAAGGCTAACCGCGACCATCAAACCCTAATAACCTATTAAAACTAAGTAATATGTTAAAATTGGTTAAAATAGGTTATTAGGGAAGAGTAGGCGACACTAAAGAACCGGTTAATTGAATGATTAAACTTGTTCTGCGTAGATTTGATCTTGGGACGACTGAACGAATGAGACAGACGACTGGTCGTCCTGATGAACTTCAGTCGCACGACTGAAGGGTGCGAATCACTTAATCGCACGACTGAACCATGCGAATGAGACTCAGTCGCACGACTGGTGTAACCGCACAAGAGTTCATGCGCATGAGTCCAGTCGCACACTCAGTCGTGCGTATGAGGTCAATCGCACGTCTGAACCTCAATCGCATGATTCAGTCGCACGACTGTCTTCAGTCGTACATCCCCAATCGCATGACAGATAATGTTTATTCAAAGTTTAAGTGTTGCTTTATACTCTTAGCCAATGAAACTAACGTTTATGTTATTATGTGTTACAGATGGCGGGTAGTTGGAATATGAGCACTAAGCACAACATTTGTGCTCACCTGGACTTGACCTCCAGGAATGCAGCCGACTTTGCTGGCATTATTACTTTCCTTCAGAGATCCAGGATCGCGTATGCTATATCTACTCCCTGCACACCGTACAGATCAGTGCAGCAGGCCTTTTGGGCTGGCGCATCAGTAGACAGATCCACCGAGCCTCACTGCATCAGGAGCTCGATCTTCGGTGAGGCTATCACCGTTTCTGAGGAGGATCTGAGGATAGTACTTCAGTTTGGGGACGATGCTGAGTGTCCCACACGTTTACACCCCCTCACTGTCCGTGGATGCTTCATGAGAGCCAAGTACTCTGGGGACATCAACGCCGGGGTACTCAACAAGAGTAACCTCTGTCCCCAGTTTAAGTACTTGGCCCACGTGCTGCTGAAGTGTATAGCATCACGGAAGGGTGGATTTGATGAGCTCTCGGACCAGATCCAGAACGCTTACGCAGCGTTGGTGCTGAACCATCCGTTCAGCTTCTCGAGGATGATATTCAGTTATCTGGTGGAGAACCTCGAGGGGAAGGGGAAGGAAGGCTTCTGTATGTACCCTAGATTCTTACAGATGATCATTGATCAGAAGCTTCCTTCCCTACCGAAGGAGAAGGAGGATGCTGTTATCCTCGAGGTCATGGACGACACGACTCTTGGACGGATGAAGGTCTACAGGGGGAAGCAGGTGAAGCCCCCTGTCAGGAGGCTGTTTGGGCATCTGGCCCGGGTTGATTATGTGGCGCCAGCGAAGAGGAAGTGGCGCCACGAGGACAGTGACTCAGACGTGGAGCACATTGCTATACCAGAGTCAGACTCTGATGATGATGATAGTGGCGATGCCGGGGATGACATGCCTGCCCCATCTAGAGGCACAGATACAGAGATTATTCCCCCGGGGTCAGCCACTGCCGGAGAGGTCGCAGAGATGGCCGGCTTCCATCAGGAGTTTGTTGCTGGTGACATGGAGGAGGAAGAGTCAGACGAGGAGCCCCTCACCAGGACTGTGGGAAGCAAAGTCGTTCCCACAGACCACGGGCTAAAGGTGGTTGGTGAGCACCCAAGGGACTCCTCGGAGAGAGATACTGACCCCAACTACGTTCCGGGGTCAGGTAGCAGAGTTACAGGGGGAGCATCTACTTCCTCCGGAACCAGGAGGAAGCGGATGGCTCAACCACATGGGTTGAAGAAGAAGAAGCGTCGGTTGACCTTCGTGACTACCACTTCTACCACCACAGCCACCACCACCACCACTACTGAGATTCCACCCATCACCACAGCCACCACAGCCACCACTCCTACTACCACATCCACCACCTTACCCACCACCACTATATCTATCCCATCCATCACCAGACCATTCACCCCCACTTCACCACCATCAGCTCACCGACCCATATTCACCACAGCCACTGCCACCACCACCACACATCAGGCTGGACCGTCAGCCCAGCCCTCACAGGTACATGGATTCACTCTACCTCACATTGGGGTAGAGGAGCAGCTCTCAGCGCTAAACCGTATGGTTATGCGTCTGCTTGCTGCTGACGAGGAGAAGGCGGCCCAGATCCGCAGACTGACCGACTTGGCTGCTGCCCAATCTCAGCAATTGGCAGAGCAAGCTCGGGTCATAGACCAGCAGAGAGTTGAGGTGGCCCAACTCCAAGATACTCAGGCTCAGTCCGCCAAACGTATTGAGGAGTTGGAGTCGACCAACAAGACGATCATGCTGAGGCTGAAGGGGTCGAAGGATGAGCCCCTGAAGCTAAAGGAGGGTGACGGAGACGACGGAGATGATGATGATGAAGATGAGGATGAGGATGAGGAAGATGATGATGATGAGGAGACGGAAGAAGAAAGGACAGAAGGACACGATGATGATGACGAGGCAGAAGGAGGGGATGCGGCTGCATCGGCCTCTGCCTCAGGTCAGGAGCGCAGATCCAAACGTCGACAAGACCAGTCATCCACTACTTCTGCTCCTCCGAGCGACACACCACAGATTCAGGATCAAAGTACTGATTAGATGTTTTATTTATCTATTTACTTTGTACTTGAATCATGTAATGAAAAACAAATGTATTAAATGTTTATATATATTAAGTTAAGTTAATGTATGTCTGTTTGATTAATTACTAATGATTTATGTGTTGAATGTTTATATCAAACAGATCCAAACTTTCAGAGGGATGAGTTTGACTTTACTCCCCTTCAAATGGTCAAGACTCAGTTAACTATGATTCTTGACCTACAAGGGATAGTAAGACGGTCTGTGAGTTATACCCCTGAAGAAGGGGAGATAATTCATGACCTGTCTGATGAGCAAATAGCTGAAATGTTCAAACTCAATCCCGATGAAATCGTGAAGGATGCTCCAACAGTGGACTCAACCAGTGATGAGGAACTGAACGACATTGATGAGGTTGAGATAGAAGACATCACTGCAGAAGAGTATCCTCAGTACGCTGACGCCGAGGGAAATGTGGTTCCCAATTTGGGTGAATCCCTAGTCAGTGATACTTTTGAGGTACTCAACAAGATGGAGCAAGAAGCAGAAAAGACTGCAGAAACAGCCCAAGCCTCCAATGCAGATGTAGATATTCGTAAGGCTGAATGGGCTGCCTGTTTTGAGGAAGTACGAGCCCAGCGGGCTGCACCAAAGAGAGATGCCTACACAAAGCTCTACAAAGTCAAGAAACACCATAAGGTGTCAGGCAGGATTATCTCTTGGGCATATTTTGAAGACCTTAACGCTTACGCGGTTAAGAGGGAGCAGGGCATAGAGTACTTCAGGTTCCCACATGATCTGAAGACTCTACCTGGTTTTGAGCTCAACCAGCTGGCGAAATTAAAGCTGCTGTATGCTGACTCGAGGAAGATGTCAGGCTGGTTTGAGGCTGCCCTGAGGAAAGAGTACCACACCAGGTGGGTCAACTTCAAACCTCAACAACCTACGAGGTATATCAGACGTTCTGAAGTTGATCCCATAACTGGTAAGCCAAAGATTGTGCTGAAGTGGAGTCCTCCGCGCACTATGTCAAGAATCCCTCTGAGGGAAATGCCACAGGACTTCACTCCCCACTTCAAATGGTGGTACTACGATTGGAGAACAGCTGAAGCGGTCATAGTCCTAAACAGAGAGGGCCAAATGGATACTATCAGGGTATTCGACCCAATGTGGCTAACCAACTTATCTGCTAATGATGTCTACACATTATATAAGTGGCCACTGTTCTATGACACGCAAGATATTGTACAAGCCCTCCAATTCCAAAACGTCATAAGACTCTGCTTTGCTTTTGAGATACACGCAGGAGTCACTAAAGAGGAGAAGTACAAGAGATATAAGGAGGTTATGCAGAAGACAAGAGAATAGATAGATCTAGGTCCAAGGGGGAGTTTGTTGATACATGTATGTCCCTAGATCATGATTTGTAATGTAATGAACTTGTCTGTCTGTTTTTGATGTAATTGTAATTGATTAATGAAATGATATGAATTGGTTGTTACATGTAATGTTTAATATTTCATTAATGAGTTGTGATTGAATTGATTGGGTTTATGAATGTTTGAATGAGTGCACATTAAGTTATATTAAAGAAAACATTCAAACTTAACTTAATGAAGTTATCATACGAATGGCCCATGCGAATGGACCACACGCATGAATAACTTCATACGATTGACTCAATCGCACGACTGAAACAGG
This sequence comes from Flaveria ramosissima, assembly GCA_025215565.1. NCBI lineage: Eukaryota > Viridiplantae > Streptophyta > Magnoliopsida > Asterales > Asteraceae > Flaveria > Flaveria ramosissima. Next base: position 25,071,539 of record CM046033.1, read on the forward strand.
AGACTGGATCAGTCGTATGATTGACACATAAGATTGACTCAATCGCACGACTGAACACTCAGTCGTGCGGATGAATCAACCGCATGGTTCAATCGCACGACTGAACCATACTTATGGCCCAGTCGCACGATTGACCAATACTAACCTATAAATAGACCCAATTCGTGGGAAAACGTAAGCATTCATCCCATTACGACTCCAGACGTACCCTATCCGTCCAGAAGTCTCCCAAATCGTTCTCCAAGTTCATAGAACACATCAGATCGGTTCCTAATCGATTTCTGACGTTGAAATCAATTCTTGATTGATTCATCGTGTGTTCTCACTGATTGGATCGCCAATCAAATAGGATTCCGCACTATTTGAGTTGGTTTAACACGCAATCACTCGGTATTTCGTTCAAATACCAGGTCCTAACATGAACTTCTATAGTTTTTGACTGACTTGAATTGTATAATTGTTTAGTATTGTTGAAGTCAGTAATTGAGGCGGGCAACTGTCTAAAACTTTGTGTTTTTGATGCCCTCATTGACTGGCTCGTAAGCTTTTCTATCTTCTCTTCTTCGGATGATATACTCATTAAAAAAGGTTGTGTAGGCTGTATAAGCTTAGCTTTTCCTTTATCTTTCTTCCTGTCCATCTAAGCACAAAAGTTTATTATTGTTTTAAGACAACATATTTGCTATCCCTTTGTTTTTTCCTTTAAGATGTCATAATTTATAACATACCCTTTTCTTTGAATAATATTTTGTAAATTAACCTATCGAGTCCTCTTTACCTTTTCACTTTGATCACTTTTTATAAATTTTACAATGGCTTCGCAATCAATTAACTGTAAATTATTTATGTAGAAAAATCTTAAATTTTTCTGAAGCATAGATTAATGCTTGAATTTCGAAATCGATGATTGCCCAAATTTTCTTATTTTTAAAATTGCCACTACTATAAGCACAAATTTTTTCTTCTTCTTTATGGTTATATTTGTTTGGTTTGCAGAGGAGAACTGCTCCCCAAACTTCTTTGCATCCATTTGCTTCAATAACTATATATTAATGGTAATTCCAATGTTTTTATATTTCTTATTGCATTTTTTATTTCTTTTACTAACTTTACATCTTCCGCATTAAAATATCTTTGTCCATTTTTAGTTGTTTTACTATATAATGAACCTACTAATTTTGACAAGTTTGGGATAAATTTTCTTGCGTAATTTACTAATCCTAAAAATGCTTGTATTTGTTTTAGAAATTCATATTTCTCTGGAAAATCTAATATTTTATTAGAAATATGTGATTGTAATTCTATTTTTCTGTCTTCTATTTCTAGACCAAGAAATGATATTTTCCTTTTAAATAATTCCATTTTTTGTTGGAAACTACTATACCATTCTTTTTAATTTTTTAAATATTTGTTGTAAATGTTGTTCATGTTCTTGAACTGTTTTACTTACTGCTAATTATCAATGTATACTAAATAAAAAATCGTATTTCAAAAATATACTATCCATAAACTTTTGAAATATGGAAGGAGCATTCTTTAATCTAAAGCTAACAACATTCCATTCGAACTGTCCTTCGGAACATGTAAACGCCGTCCATAGTTTAAAACTTTCTTCTAGTTTTAGGTGGAAAATCAAACTTTGAGAAGTCATGTTTCTTTTGTATTAGGTTTAGTAGACTGTCTTTATTTGGAATATTATATCCATCATCTATTGTGTTGTCATTTAACCGTTTATAATTGTATATTATTCTAGTATTTCCTCTTTTTATTTCACTATGATTTCTAACTACAAATGCTGCTGATCTATGAGGACTTCCTGATTTTTTAATTAATCCTTGACCTATCATTTTAGGGATTTGTTTTCTAAATTCTCCTTTTATCTATTGTGCTATATTCTACATTAGCTGTTTTGATTGTAATATCTGGATTCTTTAACTTAAACTTACATACATATTCTATTTTTAATTTTGTAATGTCTTCTCCTATGAGTTCTTTTTTTTCTAAATGCAATATTATAGGATGATTAATACTTTTTGTAACATCTCTTCCTTTCTCTATTTCATGATTTAAAAATTCTGTAAATTATTTTATACTTTCATTTTCTATCAAATTACTTCTTTTTTATTGTTTTAAAAATTCTAAATTCCCTTATCCACCACACTTTCATGTGATCTCTGATGTATTGTTGCATCTTATTGTTGAAAATGTGTATATATGTTTGCTAAAAGTGATAAAAAATTAGTTATCGTAATACCACCATTTAATCCTAATAAAAATTTTAAGCCAATTACAAAATCTTTTGACTTAATATATTGTGGGTTTATATTTACCTGTGGCATGTCGTATATTGTAACACCTGGTTATTTATTTTGAAGCCGACGAAAGAAGAAAAAAAATAAAGTCCAAAGTCGAGGGACCAAACTCGCCAACGAGAGAAAGTTGGGTTATGGGGGAGTATTTGAGGGGATAGGGCAGCCCTCACTCCCCCACATCTCCAAAATTCTGCCATATAGAGAGAAAGAAGAGAGAAAAGGGAGAAAAGAGGAAAAAGGCTTGATTCGAGTGGGTTCGAGCTTGAAAATCGTCGTGTAGCGAGTCCAATCGAAGCTCTTCTCGTTGTGGTCGTTTGTGTGAGTTCTAGAACCCCTTATTTACATGTTTTCAAACGATCTTGGGGCTGGAAAGCATAGAAAACCCGTTTTGTATGTGTGCGTGTTTGACCCATTTGTATGTGTTTGCGTGTGATGCGTTTGGAGTTTGTTTCCGGGCTTGTGTGTGCTTGAATGGTGTTGTGGTATGCATTCCTAAGGTTTAGGATGGTTGATTTAGGCTTAGAATGGGTTTGGATGAGCTTGGAGGTCGAAAATGGCAGATTGGGTTCGGGATGAACTCCATTCTGCACCAACTAGGGCTATGCGGACGAATGGAGGCCATACGGCCGACTGTGGTGTGATTGAGGTCGATTCGCACGATTGAGGGTTCATTCGCATGATTGGGTTCCAGTCGCATGGGGAGTCATACGACTGAGGGCCCATTCGCATAGATGCTTAGTCGCATTAGTTCCAATCGCATGGGACATATTCGCATTGAGTCCATTCGCATGAGGTCAGTCGCATAAGTGTTCATTCGCATTAGTTCCATCCGCATGAGGTCCATACGCACGACTGGGTGTCCATCCGCATAGATGTTCATCCGCATAGGCCCATTTGCATGATGTTCAGTCGTCTGGAGGCCATGCGACTGAAGGGTGTCCATACGCCCAAGTAGGGCTGTTGTACCTGGGGAAATGTGTAGTTTAATTACTGACTTTTGGGGGAAAGTGCAGATGTAAGTTTTGACATGGAAATTCCCGTAAATTCATGTAAGATGACTGTTGAGGCCTTAGAGGGTATGTTGGGCATGATGATGATGATGTTGCATATTTATGCATGATGTATGTTATGTATGTATGATGTTGCCCTGTATGATGATGATGACTGTGTATGTTGATGTTCCTAATTTTGATGAATGTTTATCATTCCTGTGGCTTTACGTGTTACATTAATGAATGAATTGAAAGTATTATGTAACGTAAAGTGAAAGATGATGAAAGAGGAACATGATAAATGATGAAATTAAAGAAAGTCTTGCAAGCCTTATGTGTCGGGACACGCCATTAAAAGGTGTTAGCCCAACAGTGTGTGGGTTCGCTACCCCGGTAGGATGCACATCGGGGTCTTTCTTTGTGATTGACCAATGGTATAGAACCATTGCTGCATACCTTAGGTACTGTGACCACGAGGTGCGGTGTACCGTTAAAGAAGGTCTATAATAGGCCTAGGTCCAGAACCATGTACAGTATGGTATTGCATATGGCAATGGTACACCTAAACTTTACCTTAGGTGTTGTGGCCATGAGGTGCGGTTCACCATTATAGAAGGTCTATGATAGGCCTAGGTCCAGTACCATGAACAGAAGGGTAAGGTTTATGGTTTGATGGAAAGGAAAAGTTGTGATGATGAAAGAATGTAAAAGTTAAAGTATGAATGAATGATGAAGATAATAATGATATTATCTATGTGTACGTATGATGTGTGATCATGCAAAAGTAACAACGGTTTTTAAAAAGTAAAGTATGTTTTTTTACAAAACTAGAACTCACTCAGCAACGCTGACTTTTATGTGTTTCCAGTTGGCAGGTAATGGTTGTTGAGGATGGCACGGGGCGGCTACTCAGCTCTTTTGGATGGCCTCCATTTATATAAGGCTTTTGTGATGTAATGAAACAATGTATTTTGTAACTGGTTAACGATGTATTATTTGGCAAAGGCTTTTATAATGAAATGAAATGTCATTTTTAAATATTTCCGTTGCGATGCTTTATGAAATGCAAATGTAATTATACGTTTTATGTGTGATGAGGGTCCAATTGTAAGCGTTCCGGGAACGGGGCCTTACAAGTTGGTATCAGAGCCAAAGTTTAAGTGAAATGGGTAAAATTTTAAAATAAACCTTAACTTAAACTGAAAATGGGACAGAATGGGAATGGGATGCCAATCTGAGTTGCTGCGTGCCATCAGGTATTTTCTTAATGATAACCGGTATTATGTGCGCATGTTATGTGGTTTATGTCTTGTATGTAGATTTAGATACTGATGTAGTCAGGATAGGTAATGCTCGGGGTATGAAGAGTAAAGTAAGTGGCTAATCACAACTGGCCACTATAATTAGGGACTTACTATACTTGACATAAACTGAGCTGTTCCCTTGAATGACCGTGTTGGTGTTTGAATCTTTCAGTGTGTTAGAGAATGGCCGGTGGTAGATCTTCTAAAACTTCTAGTGGTGGAGGTCGTGGTGGGCCTGGTACTGAACCACGACCCAAAAAAGGAAGACCTAGAGTTGAAAAGGTGGTTCCTGAAGAACTTGAGACCCCTCATCCGGAGGCTGGGGATGAGAGTGCTAGCTTGAGGGCCTCGGTAAAGGAGGCTGTTGTTGAAGAGGTGCATCAGGTCATGCAGACAATCTTATCGTCTGTGGTGACCGAAGTTATCAAGGCTGTAAAAGAAGGAGAAAGAAAGGAGAGAAACAGGGCCTCGGGGGGACGGGAGCAACCGGAGCCTGAAACAATTTTCTCTGATAATGAAGAAGAGGAAGAGGAAGATGAGCCTGTGCAAGAGGTGGCACGAGGCTGTAACTATGGGGCGTTTATGAGATGCAAGCCCCTATTTTCGATGGTAACGGCACTGCTGCTGCTGCTCACCGGTGGGTGAGGGAAAGGGAGGCGGTTTTTGATATCAACGAGTGTCGGGAGGACCAGAAAGTGAAGTTTGCTACCTACTCGTTTGTGGACTCAGCTCTATGCTGGTGGGACAATATTGTCCAAGCGGAGGGTATTCGGGCTATTGGAAGAATGAGATGGTCCGAGCTGAAGAAGTTGGTGATGTGGGGTCGGAAAGGTGTGACAATTGTGGACACAAACACCCGGGGGAATGTAGATTGGGGACTAATGTCTGTTTCCGTTGTGGAAGGACCGGACATGTGGCGAAGAACTGCGGTGTGAGGAGGTGTTATTCCTGTGGTGGGGAGGGCCACATGAGCAAGGATTGCAAAAGCCGAGGGCGGAAGGTTCGGGAGTGAAGAAGATCGGAGGAAGCTAGGGCGGACCCCGATGTTGTGTTAGGTATGTTTCTAGTAAATAGATCCTTAGCCTTTGTGTTATTCGATGCTGGCGCTGGTAAAAGTTTTGTTCCTGTTGCTTTCGGTGCTGACTTGCATGTTAGTGGTAAGAATATAGATACGCCCTTCGATGTAGTCCTAGGAGTGGATTGTTTGGCGGACTACGGAGCAAACATTGTGTGTCGCAAAAAGATGATACGATTGATAGCGCCTAACGGGATCACGGTGATGGTTTAAGGTGATTGAGTCATGACGATTCCAAAGGTGATTTTGATGGCAAGTGGCGGGAAAGCGCATGAAGCGTGATATGGTGGAGTACGAGATTAAATGCCCTACTTGTTTACAAGTGAAGGCCAAGTACCAAACGTCGTGTGAAAGTATTGAGGTGATCGAGGCCACGACCGAAAATCTCGAAAGGATCAAAGCATGGATGAAGGTAGCCAAAGGTAGATACGAAGTCGTGTGTGGATAAACGACGTAGACCGATTGAACTCCAGGTGGGAGACTGGAAAAGAGATGAGACAGAATTGCCCGCGACGGTTTAAGGAATAACAGGTTTCGGGGACGAAACCTATATAAGAGGGGTGGACTTGTAACGCCCGGAAATTTTCTTTGAAGCCGAAGAAAGAAGAAAAAGAAATAAAGTCCAAAGTCGAGGGACCAAACTTGCCAACGAGAGAAACTTTGATGAATGGGAGTATAAAAGGGGGAAGACACCCCATTCTTGCTATTTTTCAGCCAAGAAGTGAGGAGAGGAGAAGAGAAGGAGAAAAAGAGGAGAAGAGCTTGGTTCGGGTGGATTCGAGCGTGGAAATCGTCGTGTAGCGGGTCAAATCGAAGCTCTACTCAACGGGAACGTTTGTGTGAGTTTTAGGACCCCTCTTTTACATGTTTTCAACTGATTTTGGGGCTGGAACACATCTGAAAACCCTTTTTTCGAGTTTTGGGTGTAAACCCGTTTTTATGCATGTGTGTATGTGTATGATTCGTTTGGGGCTTGATTTCGTGCTTGGTTATGCTTGAATGAGGTCGTGGTATGTTTCCCTAAGGCTTAGAATGGTTGATTTGAGCTTAAAAGAGGTTTGGAAGAGGTTGGAGGCCGAAAACCGCCGGCTGCAGTCGGGATGAACTGCATTCTGCATCAGCTAGGGCTAGGCGACCGACTGGAGTGCGATTGGAGGCCATACGGCCGATTGGCGTGCGACTGAGGTCCATGCGCACGATTTCCATGCGACTGAGGTCCATACGCATGATGGTCATGCGACTAAAGTTCATGTGTCTGTAAGGCATGCGATTGAAGGAGTGTGCGACTAAAGTCCATGTGCCTGGAGGCCATGCGACTGAGGTTCATTCGCATGAAGGGTATGCGACTGAAGCCCATGCGCCTGAGGTCATGCAAGGCCACACGCATGAAAGCTATGCGACTGAGAGTCCATACGCATAGATGTCCATTCGCCCATAGTCCATTCGCATAGGGTCCATTCGCCTGATGTCCATTTGCCTAAGTGTTCAGTCGCCCGGAAGGCCATGCGACTGGAGGGTGTCCATACGCCCAAGTAGGGTTCATACGCCCGAAAGAACGACGGGTTATCATATGACTTTCGAGGGAATGTGCAGTTCTGGTTTTTGACTCGGGAGGTTCCCGTAGGCTTGTGTAAGTTGACTTTCGAGGTCAAAGACGTGATGTCGGGCATGTGTGTGATGTTAGTGATGTGATGTATGATGGATGCGTGTGTATGATTGACGCATATATATGATGATGCCCTGTATGGTGATGTGTGTATGTTTATGTTTATGTTCCTGTTATGTATATGTATCTTTCCATGGCTTTACGTCGAATGTTAATGAATGAAACGAAAGTATTATGTAACGTAAAGTGAAAGATAATGAAAAGAGGAACATGATAAATGAATGAATGCATGCATTAATAAATGAATGAAAGTATGAAAGGCTTGCAAGCATTATGAACAGGGGTACACTCGGGGGTTCCAGTCTTTGTGACTGACCAACGTTGTGGTACGTAGTGTAGTGATTACTCACCTCGGTGCTGGTGCCAGGCTATGTGCAGTATGGAAGTCATTTATGAACTTCGGCCAAGTACTCGAGTTATGCATATCGTTGGGGGTGGAGTAATGATTACTCACCTCGGTGCTGGTGCCAGGCTATGTGCAGTGTGGAAGTCATTTATGAACTTCAGCCCAGTACTCGAGTTATGCATATCGTTGGGGGTGTAGTATATGGATGGGATCTTTGTCGCTCACCTCGGTGCTGGTGCCAGGCTATGTGCAGTGTGGAAGTCATTTATGATCTTCGGCCCAGTGCTCGAGTTATCGCTTACCTCAGTGCTGGTGCCAGGCTATGTGCAGTGTGGAAGTCATTTATGATCTTTAGCCCTGTAGCCATATTGTTTGGGGTATAGCTGTTGACACTGATCCAGAACGTGAGAATGTAACAAATGTAATAATCCTGAACCTTACCTTAGGTACTGTGACCATGAGGTGTTGTGCACTGTTATAGAAGGTCTATGATAGGCCTAGGTCCCGTACCATGAGCATGAAGGGTAAAGTTCATGGTGTTGTTAAATGGAAAAGATGTAATGATGAATGAATGAATGAAAGTAAGAATGAATGAACGAATGGAAGTTAATGGATGAATAAGTTAATGAACGTAATGATGAAGATAATAATTACATTATCTATGTGTATGTATGTTGTGTGATCGCATACGAAAGTAAGTAAATGTTTTATAAAGGATGTAAAGTATGTTTTATTATAAAACTAGAACTCACTCAGCAACGCTGACTTTGATGTGTTTCCAGTTGGCAGGTATGTTGCTGAGGATGGCAAGGGGCGGCTACTCAGCGTATTTTTGATGGCATCCTTATGTTTAATGCTTTTGTAATGAATGTAAAATGATAATGTGAAATGGACGGTTGTATTATTTTGCAAAAGTATTTTGATGAAATGAAAATGTTGTTTTTAATGTTTCCGCTGCAATGATTTATGAAAGGAAAATGTAAGTATATGTTTTTATGTGCGATGAATGACCAACTGTAGGCGTACCGGGAACGGGGCCTTACATGTTCAAGATGATATGCCAATTGATTTTGAAGACAGATACAATTATCTAGTCAGACAGAAGTACAATAGAGTATTCTTGGATGGACTGACTGTATCTCAAATTAATGAAGAATATGAGAAGTGCATGATAGCAGAATCAACAACACCTGTTGATCAAAATGAGATAAGTCTAGAACATGGAGAATGGGCTCCTATGAGTGAAAGTATTAATATTGATGATATTCCTGAGAAGGAATTGCACCATCCTGATGCTGATGATATGAGTATACCTGCTTTGAGGATGTGGTTGCAATCAAGAAACTATCCATGGAAAAGACTACAAAGATTACAAGGAGAATCATTGAGAAAGTTAGTGAGAAGCTTTCAACAGACAGAAAAGATGTATAATAAGATGATTGTACTTGACATGGATAATCCCCAATATCTGGAAATCACAAAGAGAACAAAGATTCTGAAGCCTCAAGAGATAAAATCTATGGAATTAGTACGAAAAACTCACGAAAGAAGAAAAGAACTGATTGAAATGTTTCCCAACACAGAGCAACAAGCATACAAAGTTGATTTGAATCAAAAGCAACTATGGAACAAAGCAAGATCTGGTGGAGACATAGTGAGAAATGTGTTACAAACAGGACAATCTATTTCAGAGTTGTTAAATGCTATAATTGTGCCTGATAAGACAAAAGATGTGAAGATAGTTGCATGGAAGTATGATGAGGTGTTTGATACTTTTCTGATAAAGAGAGTAAATGCAATTTGTGATGTGTATCATTTCTATTCAAGCATTGTTACTCTTCCAGTGCAATATCTAAAAGAATTGCATAAGTTGCCTCTCATTAATCCATCAAAGGATGCTAGAGGAGAAAATTTTATAAAGTTACTTGATAGAGGAATCTCCAGAATGCCATCATTTCTGAAAACTAGAAGTGATCAAGAGGATAAGACATACTTTGATACTTTGAGAAGAGATGAGAAGAAGGGTGAGTCTGGATCTGAAATGGCAGATAAATATCTAGAGGCCTTTGGAGATCAGTTCTTTGAGAAAGTAACCAATCCTGGTCTGAAAGTTATAGATGGTACTCAAACATCAAAACCAATCAAAAGATGGTTTTATGATTCTGATACTTTTCATTTAAAGCTTGTAAGAGATGAAGATGATTGGGAGAACGACATGATAAGCTTGTTTGGAGTTTTTGAGCTAAAGTTACTTCATCCAAGTTACATATCATTTTTGTCAAATTAGAAATTTGATCAAGTATCCTCTGTTGAAGCTGAGAATGACAGAAAGTATTTTATGACTATAGTCAAAGTAATGAATGTAGCAATGGAGAGAATTTCTTTGAGGAAGGCGATGGTGTATGCAAATATTGTGAAGAAAGACATCAAAGATATAAAATTCTTGAGAATTTCAAGCAAGGGAGTGTTGGAAATATATACCACATAGACTCCAAAGCCAATAGAGATGTATGCTAATGTTGACATTGCAGGTTTATCTGAAGAAACATTGTTGATAATGGAAGCAATGGAGATAAAGAAAAATGAATCTAAGCCAGAGCAAGGAATTCTATCTGAGAAGTTCAAGTCTTCCATAAAGAAAGCTCTTCGAGAATTAGAGTTATATAAAGAAAAGCCGATGTTCAAGATCAAGGAAGAACCGGAAGATTTCTTTTGTTGAAGACAACTGCAAATCTTAGGGGGAGTATTGTTGGAACCCTAGAAAGATTAGCATTTTAGTCTTTATATTAGTTTTTCATAGTGTAGGGACTTATTATGTAAATATATGTTCCTTATTGTTTTCTTGTTATTAGTATAAATAGGATTGCTTGTTTTAGTGTAGGTTAAGACTTTTGGAGAAATTTTCATATTCTCTTAATTGCACTTTGTAATCCTTCTAATATCAATGAAAATGCTATGAATTTTTCTGATATTTGTTTGATTTGATTACATTGTTCATATAATTGTCAATTACTTGATAACAATCACAGATCGATCCATTTGAACCTATCAGAGATTCCATTGATTGACTCCCATCTGAGCGAAAGAGCTAAGCTGTTAGAAGAAGAGATTAAACAAGTAACAAATGATAATTTTGAGTCATTTGGTTTCATGAAGGCTGAGAGGAAAAGGTCTAAGAAATATAAAGACTGGGTGATGGGAAAAGGAAGGATTGTGCTAAGGGTAAAACCCCCAAAGACTGTTAGCAGAGTAAGACTACCTGATCCCCTCCCACAAAGGCTCCAAAAGTTTAAGAAGTGGTTTTATGATAATAAATCCGGGGAGGCAGTGATAAGGGTTAAGCATGGAGTTGAAATTAGATTTTTGATCCTATGGAGGTATTCTCTTTCTGTGATGATGATCTGCTGATGTTGTGTGAGAGTCATATTAAGGCGGGAGCAGGAGATGAGACTAGAAAGGAAGCAAGTCTATTTATGGAGGTTGCAAACAAAGCCCATGGTGTAAGGTCAGAGGCCAGGGAGCTAGCTGAAAAGATCCTTCAAGCTGATGAGATGAGGATGGATGTGCATGACCTATCAAAGCACTTTGAACGTGCAAGTGCTCGAGGTGAGGAAGCTGATCCTGCAGGAGCTGAAGAAGAGACTACACCGAAAGCTGGAGATGAAGCAAGAGTTGGAGATGCTGTAGAGGATCTTGTAGGTGAGGTCCAACATAGGGGGAGTATTGAAGATCTAAATTAGGTTGGACTCACCTTATATTAGTGTTTATATTATGTTTAAATGTAATATGATTTATGTTAGATTTCTATGTTTTAGTTTTGTATTTTGTTGCCCAGCGAAACTATGAGCAAAACTATAGTTTCGCTCATAGTCAGCAAACCAGGCTCTCCCGGCGAAACTATGTTTCGTCGCCGGGAGAAACTGGTCATGGGCATGACAGATTCGCTGGCCAGCAAAACTGTAAGCGAAACTAGCTAGTCTATATATAGAATTGATTTCATCTTTGTAGGCTAACCTTGCAAAACCCTAATTCAAAATATTATTGTTTCAAGTTTGTAATTGGTGGCTGGAAGCTAATAGAATTCATTTTGAGCCTTTGATCTTATTTGTGTTTGTTTTGTATTCATTATTATTAGACACCTTTTGATGCAATATCATTGTTGTGTGGTTGTCATGGATGTTTGATGGTGGATTTTGAACGTTTTGATCATCAATTGCACTGTTTATCGATCAATGGACCAATAGTAGGACATGTTTAACCTACCTCTGCATGATCTCTTTCAAATGAGAAGATACTTTGAAAGTCTGAGTGATACTGACCATCTGATGAAGAATGGTATGGTCATCATCTTGATGAGGACTGTCAATATCTAAAGTCTCCATTGTTTTGGTAGCATCATCCTAGGGGGAGTTTGTAAGGTTTAATGAAAGGTTGACGCACCCAAAACAACCCAAGTCTTTCCTGTATGCATGCACTTAGTGCAAAGTAGAAGTTGCTTCGGAAGTTTCATACTCTATACTAGAAAACATTCTATGTATGAAATCTTTCGAAGCCAAGACCAATATTTTCCGAAGCCAAAAGAGAAGTCTTCCGAAGCTTCAAAGACAAAATCTTCCGAAGCCAATGAAATGAAGACAAATTTCTTCCAAAGACTTTTAATACATGCTTTATCTGATGTACTTTTCCATAAAGCTGGACCACTTTTCGCTACAACTCTGAAGACTCACCAACTTATACAAGTTGGTGAAAAGGTCCATGCTTTTGGTAACTGTACATTGAGGTCTTGTGTTTGTAACTTTCTACTTTCTGTACTTTTATCCTTTTTGTAATATATTAGGATGTGAGCATGGCATGTCTCTTCTCCTCTTTGAATTGGGGAAGTATCCTTGCATCCTCTTTTTCTTTCATCTTTCTTGACACTTCCATGTCAGCCAGTTCATTTAGTTGCTTTAAGGGGAGAGATATAATCTCATCTATGTCATAGTTCCTGGTCTGCAGGTAAGTAATCCTGACTGCTCTCAACTCATCATCTTGAGTGTTTGGTCTGGGGGCAGCCCTGATTGCAGCTTGCATAAAACCAGAAGACCCATAGGAACTTTCTCCCCTTAGCTTCCTCTTCCTCTCTCTCTCCTCCTCCTCAATTTCCTCAAGAGTCAAAATCCTTTTCCCTTTGTCACCCACAGACCTTTGTGACTCAGGGTGGATAGAGGTTTGGCCTTCATTGCTTGGTGTAGCATCCATGCTCTGGCCAGAGAGAGGTTGTGAGACACCTTAACCAGCGGGTGTTTCACCGAGGGAATGAATTTCTAAAGCAGTTGTTGGTGTGACAGGTCTCTTAGGCTCTATCACTGGGCCTTCAGCTAAGGTTTTCCCTTTGAAGCTAATCTGAGGGTCTGCCTCAGCATCCAGTTGACCAATGACATTACCTAATTGCCTTTGTCTCCTTCTTAGACTAAACTCTTCAGTAATTCTATCTTGAATTCTGAGTGCTAACCTGTCAGCTTGTCTTGATTTGCTTGGATTGACAAGTGGCATGTTGACCAGATCAAGACCTTCATAGTAGTTCAAGGTTTGAAAATCAAATACTTCTTGTTGCCCTTGAACTCTGTGAAGAATAAGGGCTCTTCTATCAGCATCATACCTCCACCCAATGATGTAGTTTGAAGTTCCTTGAGGTGGGGATGACATAGCCCTTGGTATACCTTCCTCAAAGAGACTCCTGATGATAGAGTCTATATAGTCCATATTAATGTGAACTTGAGGAAGTTGCTGAGTATGCACAATTGCAAGTGAGGATGGTGAGTCCTCAATGTCCATACTCTCTGAAGAACTCCCAGAATCTGTGTCTATAATGACTTTCTCCCCCTTTTTGGTAGCATCACCCTCTTGTATAGGTGAGCTAGAGGTTAGGTCAACCACATTCACAGGTTTTTGTGTTCCTGGTTGAACTCTTCTTAAAGGTCTCCCAGCTAGTTTTTCCCTGAGATAAGATATCTCAAGTTGCTGATCATTGACCCTGTTGTGAAGGGTAGTCACCTGAGATTCAAGGTGACTAACCTTAGTGACTAAATAGGAGCATGTTTTTGACATTTTTTGCACCTTTAGTATCAGATTCCCGTCTTCTTCATCAGAAGAATCATTAGGGGATGAGATGATTGGACCAAAGTCCTCTCTCTCACCACCAGCTTCAGGTTCTTGGCTGCTGGATTTCCTCTGCTCATTGACATTCTCAGTTGAGATGTCAATGGGCTGAGTTGCCATGGTTGAGGTCTTAATAATGTAATCACTTGCAAAAGTGAGAGCCTCTTCCATATGGATATCCTGAACAGGTTCAGAAGTATCCACATCAGTTATAGGTGACTGATGAGGGCTAGACTAAGGAGACTCAGGAGTACTCATCTCTCTTTGAGTAGGGGAAGAGAAGAGAGACTCATGGTACTCACTGCAACCTAAGTCTTCATCAGTATAGAATGAAAGGTTGGGAATGGGTTGATTTAGATCTAAAGGCTGGGGATGGTAACTGTGCCCTGAAGGTTGTTCACTTGAGTGTTGAGACTCAGAGTGAAGGCTTAAGGCAGTTGGGCTTGTGAGCTCATCAGGGTGAGCATGAGGAACCTCAGCCCTGATTGTTGAAGGGATGGGAGTGGTTTGCTCCTCAGGGGAAGTGGGAGCTCTAGTGTCCACTTCCTTCTGTATTGGTGAGTATATGGGGACCTGCACAGACTCAATAGCTTGAGCAGGGGTTCGTTTGGATTTTCTTTGGTAGGTGAGGATTACTTGTGGGCTTTTTGGTGGTAGAGAGGTAGAAGGTGTGGGTTCAACACTAGCTTGTGTTTCTAGGTTGTCACCTTGAGCAATGAGCTCTAACATTTTGGGGACAAGGGCTGTTTCTACCCCTGAGAAGCCTACAGTTGGCTTCTGCATGATTTTAAAGATGCCAGGCTTCATCTGTCCCAATTTAAGAATATTATCTGTTTCCCTCAACTTTGAGCCCAGTTCACAGTTGAGAATGTGTTGAACATATCTAGGAAACATATAATACTCTAAGGAGTCCAAGTTAGCAAGCAAATTTGTATAGACAAATTTAGAGTACCTGAACTTGACCCTTTGAACCATTCCATGCACTATGAAGGAGAGATCCTCAGGAATCTGGTCCCACCCTCCATGCTTGTTTGACAAGCTGTGGATAACCACATGGAGTAGGTATTTCCACTGGGATGAGACCTTCCCTTTCCTGAAGGTCTTTACAGAGAAATCTCCCTCATAGCCTATCTGCTCAAAGGAATGATTGACAGCTTCGTTTGGGAAGGACAACTCACCTTCTTCATCATCCAGCTGCAAGTGAGTGTTGATGATGGCCGGAGTGATGAAGATTGTCCTCCCTTGCACTGTGGCAGCCAGTGCCTTCTCCCCATCCATGATGACCTCTTGGCAGGTCTTCTAAAATTCAAGCAGATGATCCTCATAGAGAGTAGGATCAATGGTTAGGGAGGTGAAGTAATTTTATAAAGCTAAGAAACGGCAAATCTCTCAAAAACTATCATCTTTCTCAGAGCTTAACAGAGCAACCTGGTTGTGTTGCCTGTGAAGTTGCATGGAGAAATCTGGGTTGTTTCCGCGGTTAAGGTTGGCCATTTTAGAAGCTTAAGGATGAAGAAAGGTGAAAAGCAAAGGCGGTTTGGGAATTAAGTTTGAGGAATAGTAGAATTGAAGAAGATAATGAGGGAGAGGGGGAACCGTTGGGTATTTATATGAAAAGGATTTGAACCAAAATTAATGAAAGAGGATAAACTTTAAAATCCGAATGTCGGTCCCACCTCTGAAAAAGTAGTTTACTTTTGCTCAAAAAGTAGTTTTCTTGGAATTCGAAAAGCTTCCGAAGGTAAATTATCTTCGGAAGTTTTAATGAAAAAGCTTCCGAAGCTAAAATGACTTCGGAAGAATTTACTGAGGATCTTGAAAATTTTGCTTCGGAAGAGAAATAAAAACTTGAATGCTTTGTATGTAAAACAACAAAGCTTCAGAGAGTTAATTTTGCTTCGGAAGGAAAAAGTCCTTGAAAACAAATAAGTGTATGAGACAAGTATTTAAGCTTCGGAAGATAGATTGAAACATCTTCCGAAGGTAAAATTTCTTAGACAGTTATTTATTTTGAAGACATGATTTTCTTCCGAAGATAAAAATATATCTTCCGAAGGATCAGAAAATTTTCAAGAATCTAAGGAAAATCTTCAAAAAGGACTTTTTATCCAAAGAAAAACATAAGCTTATGAAAGTGATGAACTAGACAACTTAGGACATACATATTTTAAGAAATAAGTAGAATTAGTTTTAAGAAAAGATCTACTCAAAGTTAATCATCCCAATAGCTGATATTAGATATTTAAATCTCTGTTCGTCAAAAGCTTTTGTAAACAGATCAACATATTGTTCATCTGTATGAACTTTGACTAGTTTAATTAATCCCTTTTCATAGTTATCTCTTATTAAGTGATACCTGATATTGATGTGTTTGGTCCTTGAGTGCTGCATAGGGTTCTCTATGATAGAGATAGCACTATTATTGTCTATGTGAATGGGAGTCTCCTTGATGTTAAATCCATAGTCCAGGATCTGATTTTGAATCCAAAGCACTTGAGCACAGCAACTTGCAGCAGCAATTTATTCAGCCTCAGCAGTTGATGCAGACACACATGATTGTTTCTTGCATTGCCATGAGACAACCCTTCCACCAAGAGATTGACATCCCCCAGATGTAGACTTTGCAGTCATATTGCAACCACCATAATCACTATTTGTATAAGCATACAGATTGAAGTCAGGATTCTTTGGATACCATAAACCAAGTGTTGAAGCACCTTTGAGGTATCTTAGAATCCTCTTGACAGTGATAAGGTGAGACATCTTAAGGTTGGCTTGATATCTTTCACAAATGCATGTAGCAAACATGATATCAAGCCTGCTAGCAGTAAGATACATAAGAGACCCAATCATAGCCCTGTATAAGTGTTCATCTACACACTCCCCCTCAAGATCAGGTCCAAGGGAGTGGTTTCTGGCTATGGGTGTCTTAGTAATCTTACAATCAGTCATGTTGAACCTCTTGAGTATGTCCTGAACATACTTTGACTGACTTATGAAGATACCATCTTCAACTTGCTTCATTTGAATTCCCAGAAAGAAATTAAGTTCTCCCATTGCACTCATTTCAAATTTGTCGTTCATCAGCTTCTCAAAGTTTTTGTAGAGCTTTGGATTAGTTGAACCAAAGATGATGTCATCTACATACACTTGAACTAGCAATATGTCATTTCCCTGTCCTTTGATGAAGAGAGTTTCATCTATAGTACCTCTTCTGTATCCATGTTTACAAAGATACTCAGACAATGTCTCATACCATTTACTGGGTGCCTGATGCAGCCCATAAAGAGCTTTGTCAAGCTTGCAGACATAATCAGGATGATCAAGGTCTACAAAACAAGGTGGCTGTTTGACATACACCTCTTCATCAATCACTCCATACAGAAAAGCACACTTCACATGAAGTTGAAAGACCTTGAAGTTATTGGATGCAGCAAATGCCAGGAATATTCTAACAGCTTCTAGTCTTGCTACTGGAGCAAAGACATCAGTGTAGTCAATCCCTTCTTCTTGTTTGTATCCTTGAACAACTAGTCTAGCCTTGTTCTTGATGATAATGCCTCTATCATCCTTCTTATTCCTAAACACCCATTTGGTTCCAATGGTAGTCTTCCATGAGGAAGAGGACAAAGGTTCCAAACTTTTTGCCTTTTGAATTGAAGCAACTCTTGTTGCATAGCTTCAACCCAACTTCCATCCTTTAGAGCCTCATCAACTTTCTTTGGCTCTATCTGGGATAAGAAACAAGAGTGAAGACAAACATTTGCTTCATGGGTTTGTCCTCTTGTTCTTACCCCTGTGACAACATCTCCCATGATGTTTGTGGTGGGGTGAGACTTGTGGATCCTAAGCTGAGGGATCACAGCAAGTTGCTGAGAAAGATCTAAATTTGAGAAATTTAGATCTGGCATAGATGAGTCACCCTCCACATCACCACACTTATCAAGATTGGCTTGATCCAATGAGTGTGTGACATCATTGATGTTGTCATCTATGGTGTGGTTATTTGCATCAAGGAATTCTTGATCACTTTCACCACCACCATTGTTGTCTTCCACAATTGAGGTATCTTTATCTGGTTGTGGAGCCTCTGAGCTGGAATTTGAAGGCACCCCAGATGTATCAGCTGAGTTTGTCATTGCAGTGCTGATAGAAACCTTATTTGCTGAAGTAGTTCCAACTGGAGCTGAAGATGTATGAATTGAAGGTCTTCTTAGCTCAAATCTTGGATCAGGATCACCTGTATTTAAATTTTCTGCAGATCCTGAAACATTCTCACAAGATTTGTTAAAATAGTTGGTAACTAAATCAAGATCAAATAGCTAATCAGGACCAGAACCAGCCACACAGGGTGTGTGTTCATTAAAAGTCACATTGGCTGACTCCTCAACAATTCTAGTTCTGAGATTGTATACTCTATAAGCCTTAGCCTGAGAAGAGTATCCAATGAAGTGTCCATCATCTGATTTCTCAGCAAATTTGGCAATTTGATCTTTGGTATTCAAGATGGTGCAAAGACATCCAAATGACCTGAGAAAGCCAATGAAAGGTTTTCTCTTGTGCCAAAGTTCATAAGGAGTCTTACCATGTGTCTTAACTACTAAAACTCTGTTTTGCACATAGCAAGCAATGTTTACTGTCTCTGCCCAGAAGGTGATGGGCAGTTTAGAGTCGGACAACATAGTTCTTGCAGCTTCAATTAGTGTCCTGTTTCTCCTCTCAGCAACACCATTTTGCTGAGGAGTCCTGGGAGCACTATATTGTCTTGTAATACCTTTTTCATCATAAAATGCATCAAGGGTTTGATTCTTGAATTCAGTCCCTTGATCACATCTTATGGTTTTGACCTTGTGATCACTTTGATTCTTAATTTTTAAGATGAAATTCTTCAGAATCTCAGGGGTCTCATCCTTAGTTCTAAGAAAGAAAACCCAAGTGAATCTTGTAAAATCATCTGTGATCACCAAACAATAAGAGGTCCTTCTAGACTCATTACACTGGTGGGGCCAAAGAGATCCATATGTAATAAGTGTAGGGGTAGTAGTAATGGAGTTCCTTTCCTTAGGCTTGTGAGATACCTTATGTTGCTTCCCTTTCAGGCATGCAACACAATGATCATCACTTGTAAACTCTTCCTTTGGCATTCCAGTTACCAAATCATGTTTAATTAGTTTATTCATGTTCTTAAAGTTTACATGGCACATTCTCTTATGCCATAGGAAAGACTCATCACTATTGGCTTTAGACAGAAAGCATGAAACTTCTCGAGAGGGAGATGTTTCTTGCAAGTCCATCTTGTACATGTTCCCTTTCCTGGGGGCTCTAAGCAGGATGTGCTCATGAGGAATGACCACTCCAGGCTTGAGAACAATGCACTCATGCTCAGTAAAGAGCATGTTATGACTCTGATCACAAAATTAGGATACGCTCAGAATTTTGTACCCAAGCTCCTTGAAAAAGTTTACCTTTTCAATGCTGAGCTTACCATTTGTGACCTTGCCCCTTCCAGAAATGTAACCACCTTCATCTCCTTCAAAAGCAACTGGTCCTCCATCAATCCTTTCAAAGTTATGGAGTAGTGACCTATTCCCTGTCGTGTGCCTGGAACAGCCACTATCAATGATCCAGACATTCTTGTTTGTCTTGAGCTGTTTTTGCACAAAGAGAATGATTAGTTACATTTGGAAACCCAAGCCTTATTTTCTTGGGCTTACTAAGTATAATAGAAGGTAATGCAACAGTAATAGATCCTATGGTTGTGCTAGGAGGATCTTGAGCTGTTGTTGATGGATAATTTTCAGTCACTTGGTCTTTCTTAGACTTCCACACCACCTTTGGAGTCTTGGACTTGACCTTCAAAACTTCGGAAGCTTTTGGGACTTCGGAAGTTTTGATGACTGAACCTTCGGAAGATTCTGCAGTCACTGCAGCAGACTTCAGTGCTTCGGAAGAATTCCTTTCTTCCGAGACCAACTTCCCTTCCGAAGGTAATTTTCCATTTGCCTTCTTCTTAGATTTGGAGCTTCCAAAGGAAACACATTTCCTTCTGAAGCTTGAATCTTCTTGGAACTCTTTGAAGTCTTTGTCTTGGTCATATGGACAGTACTTTTAGGATTGTATGGACATCCTTAGCAATGTGAGAGGTACTTTCACACATGACACACAACATTTTCTTCTTCATAAGAGTCTTCTTATGAGAACAAGACTTTCTTTGGTCACATCACTTCTCCACCTTCATCTTTGCAGATGCTGAGACAGTTCTTATGGGCTGGGAACTGTTCTTGGAGTTTGATGGTCCAGGCTGTGCAGCAGTGGTACACAGCAGATCAGTCTTCTTCTTTGTACTGAGATGATTTGAACAAGAACCAAAACTCTTAGCTGAAGAGTTTTGGTTGATGTCTTCAGTCTTTACTACTACAAACCCTGCAGAGATAAAAACTTGTTTCTGCTTAGAGTCAAAAGTAGCCTTGATCTCTTGAGCCTTTCTTGCTTTTCTTTTGCTCTTCCTGATCAAATTCTTTCTCATTGACTTGGTCATCACAGTAATTTTCTTCTCCTCAGAAGGATAATGGCCCTTCTTAGAATGCTCCTCTTCACTCTTCTTAGAGGAATTCTTCACTATCTCTTATTCATCCTCTTCACTCATAGGATTTATGAGAGGAAGCTCATCTTCACAAGTTCCACACCTAGGAGATCTTACAGACAAGATTGTGTGTGGAGGAGCTATCTCATTGGATCCCAGTCCCTATCTATTTTGATAACACACCTTGTTGTGCAGGGATGAGGATATTATGTTCTTGAAGGTATCTTCTTCAAGAACACTCTTTTCTGCCCTCGCTTTGCTGATCACAAGCTCAGCCTGGCACTCAGTAAGCTTGGTTATGAGATCTTTGATTTGAGTCCTAAAATCTGTATGCTCATGTTTTAGAACTGAAATGGTTTTCTCCAAGTCCTCTATCTTTAATTTATAATCATTTTCAGACTTTCTAAAATCAGATTTTAAAATGTTTAAGGACTCAAGATCAGATCTCATCTCCAAGTTATAGGACCTGTATCTATTAACTTTAGCAATGCATTCAGGAGTACAGAGATGTTCCAATACCTTGGCTTCATCATGATCTGCCATTAGTGCTTGGTTTGGAGAAGCATCTTCCACCTGAAAGCTCCAGTCAAAGCCTCCTTCTTCAACAGCAACAACATCTTGTTGCTTTAGCTTCTCATTCTGAGGGGCTTTCTCAATGTTGTTTGGTCTAGTTTGTGCTTGGCCACCATTTGTTTTAGGTGCCTTACACTCTCTAGCAAAGTGGCCCATCAGGTTACAGTTGTAACACTTGACTTTGCTTTTGTCCAAGCCAAACTTTCCACTGGTTGCATTGCTTGGAAACCTCCTTCCAGTTCTCTTGTAGAACTTCTTGGCTCTATGAGTGAGAAGAGCCATCTGCTAGGCTATTTCCATGTATTCCAGATCATCTGGATGGATACAATCCAGGTCTTCAAGAGTGAAAAGAGAGTTGCCATAACTTTCATCATTAGACACAAAAGCTTGAGAAGAGCTTGTCTCTTGGAATGGGCTTCCTTGAGTGTAGTTCTCCCTGGGTGTCTCGGGGAAGGTGATGAAAGGACCCTTTGGTGAATTGTCAGGGTAGCATATGAGATGATGTTGGGGTTCTATGCTATCCCTTTCAACCACATGTAGGGCTAAACCCAAATGATTGTTAGAGTTGCTAGATGAACCATGCATGTTCATCTCCATCTGGTAGCCACTAAGAATACCATATAACTCTATCAGAGTAAGAGTTTTGAGATTTTCAGTCCTCTTGATCACCACACAATAGTGTGTCCATTGCCTAGGAAGTGAGGACATGAACTTCCCTACAATGTCTCTATTTTCAAGAGGAACTCCTCCATCCACAAGGGTATCCACTATCTAAACATACCTGAAGTATTGCCGAGTCATGGTTTCACCTGTTTTGAAGGTGAAGTTTTCAAACTGCTGCTTCAGGAGATCCTTCTTGTTCTCCTTAGCTTCGGAGGAGCCTTCATACATCAGTTTTAGTGCATCCCACAGCTGTTTAGCTGTTTTGCACTTATTGAAACCTCTGTACACAGAGTTTGGAAGGGCAGTTTGAAGGGCTGTCATGGCTTTTATGTCAATCTCTACTCTCTTCCTATCTTCATCATAGTAGTTAGCCACATCTTTGGGAATCATACCAGCACCAGTAGAAGAAGGAGTGCTGGGTATGAAAGGTCCATTTTCAACAAACTCCCATATTCTTGAGTCTAGAGACCTGATGAAACCTTCCTTCTCATACACCAGGTATCAAAGTCATCAAGAGTTATCAGTGGGGATTTGTTCATGGTTCCAGTTTCCATATCAGTCTTGGAAATGGCTGCCATTTGAAAAGTTTAGTATTTGTGTGAGTCCTCTTAAGATGGTGAGATCTTATACTAAGAGCCTGAAATGCCCTGATACCAATTGCAGGACCGGTGAAGGGTGGTCCCTTACAACACAACAACAGAAAGAGGAGATTAACCAAACTTTAATCAAACGGTAAACTGGATTAACCACAAGTATGATACTAAGAACACAAGTAATGAGTAAGAGACAGAACAAGATAACACAAGAGATTGGGTTTCAAGGATGCAGTATATTGCTTTCTCAAGTTCTCTTACAAGTGTTACAAAGCATAAAGAAAGATAAAAGAACATGGAATACTTATACTACAACCTACAGCCGGCTATACTTTGAAAGCCAGCTGGATACAATTGACTAGACACAAACAAAATCAATTGTAGAATCAGAAGGCATATCTGCCTTTTGACTTGTGACCATGACATGCCATAGCTCACATCCTAATATATTACAAAAAGGATAAAAGTACATAAAGTAGAAAGCATGGATTCAAGACCTCAATGTACAGCTACCAAAAGCGTGGACCTTTCACCAACTCATGTAAGTTGGTGACTTTACAAAGTTGCAGCGGAAAGGTGGTCCAACTTTATGGTAAAGTACATCAGATAAAGGCATATCTCTAAAAGTCTTCGGAAGAAATCTGTCTTCACTATTTGGCTTCGGAAGACTTTGTCTCTGAAGCTTCGGAAGACTTCACTTTTGGCTTCGGAAGATATTGGTCTTGGCTTTGGAAGATTTTACACTTAGAATATTTCTAGTGCATGGTGTAAAACTTCCAAAGCATTTCTACTTCAGTTCTTTAGTGCATGCTTGCAGAGAGACTTTGGATGTTTTGGCTGCATCAGACTTATAGGTATCCTTACATCTCCTCATTGTGAGACTAAGTGTATTGATCAACCCTTTAACGGTCTTGCAGGTACCACACTAAGATCCTGCGGGGTCGTTTGTGTCATGTAACAGGTTTTATAAGATACTAAGCTGAACCATCCAGCAAGCATGGTGCACTGGTTGAAGCTCAATTTTCCCTATGGGGTTAACCAGTATTAACATAAGTTTCGAAGAGGCTAGCCGGGACTGAGTGCGGGGTTGATTGTGACCCCACAAAAGTGATACTTATGTTTTTAAAATCAACTTATGGACTGCAAAGAGTCCTTTTGTTTTTAAACTTTAAGAACTTAAATTCACCAACATTTTAGTTGATACAAAAATCTTTTTGAGCATGTTTCAGTAACCTTTGGTGGAAGCTTGGTTTGGTTGGAGACCTCGTATGGATGACCTAGTTCCGTGACTACCAAATGACATTACTTAGCTTGAATTTGTTGTTGGACAATTACATGTTATGTTTATTAAACTCTTGGATTTATTTTTTACTGGTTTATTATTGTTGTGAGCCGGCTTGACTTTTATAGGCCGGACTTGTTATTTAAATGTAATGCCATGTGATTTCTCTCCTTGTGTGCTCTTATGATGGTTAGTTTTCGCTGTCATGTATGTTGCAAGTTTGTGACGTTCCACCCTTATTGGGCCCAGGGTGTGACACCTTCAATCCTTAGTTTAATCCCTCGTTCTTCATATTATACTTCATTTACCATATAAGAAGAGTATTTTTACCCTTCTTCACCTCCAACATTGTGCATAAATCTACGACTACGTATAGGGTGAAGATTTCCTCTTTCCCTTAACATCCGTTGTGATACCATACATGTAGGTCCTACCCTTCCCCTTTATTTTTTTCTTTTACTCTTATTATTTTACTGTTTGTAATTTTTCTTTTACTTTCTTCTATACCAATTTTGGTATCAGGGCAAAGGCTTTTCTTTAAATCTAAAAAGGATAGAATTAGCAGTAGAACTAAATACATTAAAATTCCAAAATTTAGACAATAAAGTAAATGAAATAGAAAAACTAATAAAAAAATACAAATGGTAGAAGAAATGAGTCAAATGTCAACAGAATCAAAAGAAGAACAAATATATATATATACAAACAAAAGGATCAATGAATATGATCAATATGCAATGTGGTTTATGGTTAGATAATAATAAATTTATAGACCTAACAACATTAGTAGATGCAGGAGCTACCAGAGTTTATTATCTAACAGTTTAGCCCTGAAGAAGTGTAAGGCCCCGTTCCGGGAATGCTTACAGTTGGACATTCATCGCACATAATACACATTAACATTTACTAAAAACATTGCAATGGAATAACTTAACAAAAATCATTTCATGTAATAATAATTACTTTTGCCAAATAATACATCATTGTTAACATTTCAAAACATCATTTGGTTGCACTACAACACAAAAACATCATTACTACTTAAAATGGATGCCATTCCTTAATTTCCAAGTAGCTTCACCCCGTGCCATCCTCAGCAACAATTACCTGCCAACTGAAAATGCATAAAAGTCAGTGTTGCTGAGTGAGTTCTAGTTTTATAATAAAAGTACTTTACTTTTGTTTAAAACCTTCCTTTACTTTCATTTATGATCACACATCATAGGTACACATATATAATATTTATTATTATCTTTCATCATCATCATTCGCATCGCACGCTTCATTCATTCTTTATTAACTTTCACTTTCATCTGGACCAATGCCATGTGCTATACCCCGAACATTGTGCACAAAGCTGGTACTGGGCCGAAGTCTGTAAATAGACCCCTAACATTATGCACGAAGCTGACTCCAGTACATAGGGCAAGCGACAAGGGTCCCATAAGTTTGGTCAATTACAAGGATTAGACCCCTGTGTGCATCCTCAAAGGTTAGCTAAACCGCACACAATTGAGCTAACAACCCTTCATTGGGTGTGAACCTCCTTTCATTTTGCTTATAAGACTTTTCATTCATTCATTCATACATTCATTCATTTTTCCTTCTTTACGTTCCACTTTTCATTATCATTAACTTCCGCTTTCATTACATAATATTTTACGTACATTAGCATAAACATACCACGTAAAGCCATGGAATAATACATAATAAGGAACATAAAGAAAACAGACCATAAACATGCACAACATCGTCATACATCAACATACATCATACCAGAAACATTCCAAGTCGTAGCCCAAAAATCCTTTTCCTGAAAAATTTCAGAATATTTTCTAAGGCATTGGGCGCATGGGCACTATACAGGCGCATGGCCACTATGCGGGCGCATGACTGCTTAGGCGCATGGGAACACTTAGGCGCATGGGAAAACTTGGGCGCATGGGCAGGCTCTAGGCGCATGAGCACTATGCGGGCGCATGGCCTACATTTAGGCGTACGGGGAAAGTGGGCGCATGTCCAACACTTAGGCACCTGGGCAAAATTCTAGGCGCATGGGTACTATGCAGGCACATGAGCCTAACTTAGGCGCATGGGCACTTAGGCGCATGGGCAGTTGGGCGCATGAGCAACTGTTTTTAAACTTAAATCATTTTCAGACCGCAAATCAATTTCTAACCTATTCTTAGCCTTATTTCTAATATACAAGCATCATAATCAAGCATAAATCATGAACATAATCAAAAATCATCCCGAACATACACCCACCCGAAACAGGGCACACGCATACATACGGGTACACACCCAAGCTTCATAAAAAGTTTAAAACATGCATTTCCAGCCCCAAAACAAATTTTAAAAACATAAAAACGGAGATCTAGAACTCACCTCTTGCAACTTTCGAGTAAGACTTCTTCAAACCCGAAAGCTCTTGGAGTTCAAACACCTAAACACACCAAAACACACAACTGAACACACACAACACATAAAACTCGGTCCAAAGGCTGAAAATTCAGTTGAAACCGAACAAAACACAAGAAAACTTACCTCCGACCTTCTTCTTCTTCCTCTCTCTAGAACTGAAAGAATTCAACTTTTTTCTCTCTCTAAATTTCTATTGAGTTGATAGTACAGGAGAAGTGGGCTGCCATGCCCCCTTTTGAACAAAATAATAATAAAGTTTGTTCATTGTACAACTTTAACCCTTCAACTTGGGTTAATTTGCTTTTATTTCTTTTTTATATTCCCTTTTTTCACTTCTTTTAACATTTTCCGGGTGTTACAACAGTATCATAAAAAAATGCCATATTATTTAGTCGGTATGATAGTCGAAGATAAGTTAATCTCTATAACACATTACCTAGATCCTGTAGGAATACAATTTTTAGATTTTTCAAAAAATTATAGTATTAAATATGTAAGGCCCCGTTCCCGGAACGCTTACAGTTGGACCCTCATCTGCAGGACCGGTGAAGGGTGGTCACTTACAACACAACAACACAAAGAGGAGATTAACAAAACTTAATCAAACAGTAAACTGGATTAACCACAAGAATGATACTAAGAACACAAGTAATGTAAGAAACAGAACACAAAGAACACAAGTATATGGTTTTCAAGAGTGCAGTATATTGCTTTCTCTATGTTCTATTACAAGTGTTACAAAGCATTAAGGAAAGATACAAGAACATGAAATACTTATACTGCATCCTACAGCCGGCTATACTTTGAAAGCCAGCTGGATACAATTGACTAGACACAAACAAAATCAATTGTAGAATCAAAAGGTAGATTGCCTTTTGACCTTGTGACTATGACATGCCATAGCTCACATCCTTATCTATTACAAAAAAGGATAAAGTACATAAAGTAGAGAGTTAAAGACTCAAGACCTCAATGTACAATTACCAAAAGCATGGACCTTTTCACCAATTCATGTAAGTTGGTGACTTTACAGAGATGCAACGGAAAGGTGTCCAGCTTTATGGAACAGTACATCAGATAAAGCATGTTACTAAAAGTCTCGGAAGAAATCTGTCTTCATAAGATGATGCTTCGGAAGACTTTGTCTCTGAGGCTTCGGAAGACTTCATATTTGGCTTTGGAAGATATTGTTCTTGGCTTCGGAAGATTTTACACTTGGAATATTTCTAGTGCATGGTGTAAAACTTCCGAAGCAATTCTACTTCAGTTCTTCAGTGCATTGCTTGCAGAGAGACTTTGGATGTTTTGGTTGCATCAGACTTATAGGAATCCTTACAAACTCCTCCAAGGCTGATGCTACCAAAACATTTAGAAGATCTTCAGATGTTAGTAGTCTTCAGCACAATGATGACCATACCCTTCTTCATTAGATGGTCAGGATCATTCAGACTTTCATAGTATCTTCTCATCTCAAAGAGATCAAGTAGAGGTAAGTTGATTATGTCTTGCCATGTATAGACATTCTCAACACCTTGATCTCTGATAACATGCCATCTTTCTGGATTTGTAGAGAAAGTCCAGGATAAGATGGGTGTCTCAGCTGCAAGAGGAGCCACTTGAATTGGAGTTGGTTGGGCTGCCTCTTCATGCACTTCCTCAGGTTGATCTGACTCAGCCTGAGGTGTAGAGGTAGATGATTTAGGCTTCTTCTTCTTAGACTTTGGTTTATAAGCCATCCTCTTCTTCCTCTTTGAAGGTTTTAACTGAGAAGACTGGCTTGTAGTACCAGATTGATCTATGTTGTCTCTCTCAGTTGGGACTTCCTCTCTCTCAGGTTCAGAAGAAGAGGGAGGTTGACCATGCTGTGGATCAGAAGATGAAGCTTGCTGAGTATCAGCAGGAGGTCCGGGTTGTGTTGTCTCTGGTTGTTCAACCTTAACTTCCACTTCAAGTGGAGCTTGATTTGGAGTGGAGTGTAATTCAGTGAGCTCTCCACTTTTAATCTTCTTCTTGATCACCCTAATATGCTCATCCATAGTAGATAGAGACATGGGGCCAAGTCTCCTTCCGGAGAATCCATACAGCTTCAAGAAGCTCATCATCCTCTGCCTGTCAGCAGACTTCTTCATGCCTTTTTGGATAATAGCTCTTGATTTTGCAGCTTCTTCTCTTAGCTTCTTCTTAGTTGTCTTTCTATCTTTGACTATCTCAAGCTCAAGTTGTTTTAAGTACTCAAACTCAACATAGTCATAGGACAAGGGTAGAAGTGCATCTGCCTGATAGAAGCCTGTGGCACTCAGGTAGTTGATCATTTTTATCCTATCTTCTTCTTTGTCTACCTGAGGTTCTTGTTGAACCACATCTTCTTGTACAGGGCTTTCTTGAGCTGGGGAGAGAGTAGGAGCATGTTTGTAGAGTCTTTTCTGTCTCTTCTCCTCTTTAAATTGGAGAAGTAACCTTGAATCCTCTTTTTATTTCATCTCTCTTGACACTTCCATGTCAGCCAGTTCATTTAGTTCATCTAAGGGGAGAGAAATGACAATGTCTATGTCATAGTTCCTTGTCTGCAGATAATTTATCCTGACTGCCCTTAACTCATCATTCTGAGTATCTGGTCTGGGGGCAGCCCTGATAGCACACTCCATGAGTCTTGAAGACTTAGCAGAGGAACTTTCTCCCCTCAGCCTCTTTTTCCTCTCTCTCTCTCCTCCTCCTCAATCTCCTTAGATGTCATCTTTATTTTCCCTTTGTCACTCACAGACCTTTGTGACTCAGGGTGGAGAGAGCTTTGGCCTTCATTGCTTGTTGCAGCATCTGAGGTCAGGCCAGAGAGAGGTTGAGAAGCACCTTCACGAGCAGGTGTCTCAGAAGGAATGTGGATCTCTACAGCAGTTGATGATGATGAGACAGGGGTCTCAGGTTCTGCCACTGGGCCTTCAGTCAAGGTTTCCCCTATGAAACTAATCTTAGGGTCTGCCTCAACATCCAGTTGACCGATGACATTACCTGATTGCCTAAGTCTCCTTCTTAAGTTGAACTCTGCAGTGATCCTGTCTTGGAATCTTTGAGCCAGTCTGTCAGCTTGTCTTGATTTGCTTGGGTTGACAAGTGGCATGTTGACTAGATCCTGACCTTCATAGAAGTTCAAAGTTTGAAAATCAAATACTTCTTGTTGCCCTTGAACTCTGTGAAGAATAAGGGCTCTTCTATCAGCATCATACCTCCACCCAATGATGTAGTTTGAAGTTCCTTGAGGTGGGGATGACATAGCCCTTGGTATACCTTCCTCAAAGAGACTCCTGATGATAGAGTCTATAGAGTCCACATTAATGTGAACTTGAGGAAGTTGCTGAGAATGCACAATTGCAAGTAAGGATGGTGAGTCCTCAATGTCCATTCTCTGTGAAGAACTCCCAGGTTCTGTGGCTGCAATGACTTTCTCCCCCTTTTTGGTAGCATCACCCACTTGCATAGGTGAGTTGGAGGATAGATCAATCACATCCACAGGTTCTTGTGTTCCTGGTTGAGCTCTTCTTAAAGGTCTCCCAGCTAGTTTTTCCTTAAGATATGAAATCTCAAGTTGCTGATCATTGACCTTGTTGTGTAAGGTAGTCACCTGAGATTCAAGGTGACTAACCTTAGAGACAAAACAGGAGCATGTTTTTGACAGTTTTTGCACCTTTAGTATCAGATTCCCCTCTTCTTCATTAGAAGAATCATTGGGGGATGAGATGATTGGACTAAAGTCCTCTCTCTCACCACCAGCTTGAGGTTCTTGGCTGCTGGTTTTTCTCTGCTCACTGGCAATCTCAGTTGAGTGTTGAGTAGGGGAAGAAAAGAGAGACTCATGGTACTCACTGAAACCTAAGTCTTCATCAGTATAGATTGAAAGGTTAAAATGGGTTGATTTAGATTTAAAGGCTGGGGATGGTAACTGTCCCGTGAAGGTTGTTCACTTGAGTGTTGAGACTCAGAGTGAAGGCTTAAGGCAGTAGGGCTTGTGAGCTCATCAGGGTGAGCATGAGGAACCTCAGCCCTGATAGTTGAAGAGATGGGAGTGGTTTGTTCCTCAGGGGAAGTGGGAGCTCTAGTGTCAACTTCCTCATGTAAAGGTGAGTATATAGGGACCTGCATAGACTTAATAGCTTGATCAGGGGTTCGTTTGGATTTTCTTTGGTAGGTGAGGGTTACTTGAGGCCTTTTTAGTGGTAGAGAGGTAGAAGGTGTGGGTTCAACACTAGCTTGTGTTGCTAGGTTGTCACCTTGAGCAATGAGCTCTAACATTTTGGGGACAAGGGTTGTTTCTACCCCTGAGAAGCCTATAGTTGGCTTCTTCATAATTTTAAAGATGTCGGGCTTCATCTGTCCCAATTGAAGAATATTATCTGTTTCCCTCAACTGTGAGCCCAGTTCACAGTAGAGAATGTGTTGAACAGATCTAAGAAACATATAATACTCTAAGGAGTCCAAGTTAGCAAGTAAATTGGTATAGAAAAATTGAGAGTACCTGAACTTGACCCCTTGAACCATTCCATGCACTATGAAGGAGAGATCCTCAGGAATCTGGTCCAACCCTCCATGCTTGTTTGACAAGCTGTGGATAACCACATGGAGTAGGTATTTCCACTGGGATGAGACCTTCCCTTTCCTGAAGGTCTTTACAGAGAAATCTCATTCATAGCCCATCTGCTCAAAGGAATGATTGACAGCTTCCTTTGGGAAGGACAACTCACCTTCTTCATCATCCAGCTGCAAATGAGTGTAGATGATGGCCGGAGTGATGAAGATTGTCCTCCCTTGCACTGTGGCAGACAGTGCCTTCTCCCCATCCATGATGACCTCTTGGCAGGTCTTCCAAAATTCAAGCAGATGATCCTCATAGAGAGTAGGATCAATGGTTAGGGAGGTGAAGTAATTTGATAGAGTTAAGAACTGGCAAATCTCTGAGAAACTTTCATCTTTCTCAGAGCTTAACCTGATTGTGTTGCCTGTGAAGTTGCATGGAGAAATCTGGGTTGTTTCTGCGGTTAAGGTTGGCCATTTGAGAAGCTTAAGGATGAAGAAAGGTGAAAAGCAAAGGAGGTTTGGGAATTAGGTTTGAGGAATAGTAGAATTGAGGAAGATAGTGAGGGAGAGGGGGAACCGTTGGGTATTTACGTGAAAAGGATTTGAACCAAAGTTAATGAAAGAGGATAAACTTTGAAATCCGAATGTCGGTCCCACCTCTGAAAAGTAGTTTGCTTTTGCTCAAAAAGTAGTTTTCTTGGAATTCGAAAAGCTTCCGAAGGTAAATTATCTTCGGAAGTTTCAATGAAAAAGCTTCCGAAGCTAAAAAGACTTCGGAAGATTTTCCTGAGAATCTTGAAAATTTTGCTTCAGAAGAGAAATAATCACTTGAATGCTTTGTATATAAAACCACAAAGCTTCCGAGAGTTTATTTTGCTTCGGAAGAAAAAAGTCCTTAAAAACAAATAAGTGTCTGAGACAAGTATTTAAGCTTCGGAAGATAGATTGAGACTTCTTCCGAAGGTAAAATTTCTTAGACAGTTATTTCTTTTGAAGACATGAATTGCTTCCGATGGTAAAAATATATCTTCCGAAGGATCAGAAAATTCTCAAGAATCTAAGGAAAGTCTTCAAAAAGGATTTATATCCAAAGAAAACATGAGCTTATGAAAGTGATAAACTAGACAACTTAGGACACATATATTTTAAGAAATAATTAGAATTAGTTTTAAGAAAAGATCTACTCAAAGTTAATCATCGCAATAGCTGATATTAGATATTTAAATCTCTGTTCATCAAAAGCTTTTGTAAATAGATCAGCATATTGTTCATCTGTATGAACTTTGACTAGTTTAATTAATCCTTTTTCATAGTTATCTCTTATTAAATGATACCTGATATTGATGTGTTTGGTCCTTGAGTGCTGCACAGAGTTCTCAATGATAGAGATAGCAATATTGTTGTCTAAATGGATAGGAGTCTCCTTGAAGTTAAATCCATAGTCCAGCATCTGATTTTGAATCCAAAGCACTTGAGCACAGCCACTTGCAGCAGCAATGTATTCAGCCTCAGCAGTTGATGCAAACACACATAATTGTTTCTTGCATTGTTATGAGACAACCCTTCCACCAAGGAATTGACATCCCCCAGATGTAGACTTTGCAGTCATGTTGCAACCACCGTAATCACTTGTAACACCCCGAAAAGTCGAAACGAGTCATTAAGGACAATGGGCTTAATTAATGGGTATTTAATAAAAGAAGGAAATGGGTTATGGGCCAAAATTGGGTTTATGGGCAAGAGCCTAAGTGATTAAGGCCCATAATCAGCCCTTAACCAACCCAAATCAGCTCCATCTCCATCATTACAACCCTAGCCACCAAAATTCGTAGAGAGAGAAAGTAGAGAGAGAAAGTGAAGAAAACTCAAGATTTGAAGCTTCCAAGGTGAAGAGGTTGAAGATCTGGGTGTTGGAGCATCAAGATCTAAGAAAGAAGCAACAAATCCAGGTAAGAATCGACCTCTAAACCCTTCTGTAGATCAAACCCGAATTCTAGGGTTTTGGGTTTTGAAAAGTTGCAAAGAATCGCATAAAGGTCACATTTTTACGTATGAAAAC
This sequence comes from Flaveria ramosissima, assembly GCA_025215565.1. NCBI lineage: Eukaryota > Viridiplantae > Streptophyta > Magnoliopsida > Asterales > Asteraceae > Flaveria > Flaveria ramosissima. The sequence continues at coordinate 25,104,118 of CM046033.1, forward strand.
ATGTATAAAGCTTAGATTTAGCCTCATGGATGATAAACTAAGAGATTGGAGGTAAAAAGTTATGATTTTGGGTTAAAAACGGTCTGGTCCGTAATTTTTATGCGATCTGCGAAACTGTGTGTTCATCCAGCGAATTTGCATATTCAACCAGCGAAACTGTGGATCTTCTTGCGAAATTATTGTTTCGCAGGTAGTTTCGCAGACATGTTTTTCCAACGAAAGTTGGGCGAAACTGGCAGCAAAACTGGCAGCGAAGATGCCAGCGAAACTACCAGTGAAGGTGCTAGCGAAACTAGCAGCGAAACTGCTGGTGAAACTAGCAGCGAAACTGCTGGTGAAACTAGCAGCGAAACTGTTGGCGAACCTAGCTGCGAAATTGCTGATCTTGCAGCGAAATTAGCAGCGAATTTAGGCAGAAATTAACCTCTATAAGTGTTAGCTATTCTGCAGGCTGTGTAGAGTGATCCTAGCCTTATAAGCTTAGCTTAGAAGTTATTCGTGGTATCCAGGTGAGTTCTAGATCCCCTATTTTATAAGTTTTTCCATGTTTTGGGGCTATTATGCATACTAAATTTACGTTTTTAAATGACCAAGATTTTAAGCCCGGCCCCAGCCAGGGGCGTTGCCCCTTGGACCCCACTAGGGGCTGCTGCCCCTAGGACCCCGCTGTCAGGGGCTGCCGCCCCCGAACCCCCGCTGTCCCGCGGCGGGTCGGTTATGTATTATGATGATTAGTACTTGGTATGTTGTGTACTTAATAAGTTAAGTATTATATATATTAAAGTGGAAGATGATATTAATGAAAAGCGAAACTTAATGAATGTTACCCCCGGGCCCGTATGATGATGAAAAGCCTTGCAAGCACTATGATAGACTTCACTTATGTGAGTCTGATGTATGATGATGGATCTGTATTCATGAGCGGGCTATGTGCCTTGCAGTGTGGATCAACTGTCGGGGGTTAGCTACCGTTTTCATGTGTACCGACAGGGATTGGCATTTGTTGTCAATCAACATGGAGCTCTTGCTTTGTGCAATCTCGTTTATGATGAAAGTGAAAGATAATGAAAGAATGAAAGATAATGAACATGCTTATTATGATGCAAGTAATGTTATATTCTATGTTGTACGCATGGTCATTATATGAAGGATAAAGATTATATTTTCTTATACTATTATAAAACTAGAACTCGCTCAGCGAAGCTGACTTTTATGCATAATAGTTGGCAGGTAAGTGCTGATGCTGGGGATGGCACACGGAGCTACTTGGGGAGCTATGGATGGCATTCCTACTTATAAAATCTTTATTGTAATTTAAGAACAATTAGCATGTTTTGTTTGAAATTAAAGGACAAGTGTATGAGTACAAAATGATTTCTATGTATTAAATGAATGTCTAATCATTTCCGCTGCAATGTTTCATTATTAAACTGATTTTATACTATGATTAACCAACTGTGAGGCTTCCCGGGAACGGGGCCTTACATCACTATCTGTATAAGCATACAGATTGAAGTCAGGATTCTTTGGATACCATAAACCAAGTGTTGAAGCACCTTTGAGGTATCTTAAAATCCTTTTGACAGTGATGAGTTGAGACATCTTAGGGTTGGCTTGATATCTTGCACAAATACATGTAGCAAACATGATATCAGGCCTGCTAGCTGTAAGATACATAAGAGACCCAATCATAGCCCTGTATAAGTGTTCATCTACACACTCCCCCTCAAGATCAGGTCCAAGGGAGTGGTTTCTGGCTATGGGTGTCTTAGCAATCTTACAATCAGTCATGTTGAATCTCTTGAGTATGTCCTGAACATACTTTGACTGACTTATGAAGATGCCATCTTCAACTTGCTTCACTTGAATTCCCAGAAAGAAATTGAGTTCTCCCATTGCACTCATTTCAAATATGTCTTTCATCGGCTTCTCAAAGTCTTTACAGAGCTTTGGATTAGTTGAACCAAAGATGATGTCATCTACAAACACTTGAACTAGCAATAAGTCATTCCCCTGTCTTTTGATGAAGAGAGTTCCATCTATAGTCCCTCTCCTGTATCCATGTTTACAAAGATACTCAGACAATGTCTCATACCCCTTCCTGGGTGCCTGATACAGCCCATAAAGAGCTTTATCAAGCTTGCAGACATAATCAGGATGATCAGGATCTACAAAACGAGGTGGCTGTTTGACATACACCTCTTCATCAATCACTCCATACAGAAAAGCACACTTCACATCAAGTTGAAAGACCTTGAAGTTCTTGGATGCAGCAAATGCCAGGAATATCCTAACAGCTTCTAATCTTGCTACAGGAGCAAAAACATCAGTGTAGTCAATCCCTTCTTCTTGTGTGTATCCTTGAACAACTAGTCTTGCCTTGTTCTTGATGATAATGCCTCTATCATCCTTCTTATTCCTAAACACCCATTTGGTTCCAATGGTAGTCTTCCCATGAGGAAGAGGACAAAGGTTCCAAACTTTTTGCCTTTTGAATTGAAGCAACTCTTGTTGCATAGCTTCAACCCAACTTCCATCCTTTAGAGCATCATCAACTTTTGGCTCTATCTGGGATAAGAAACAAGAGTGAAGACAAACATTTGCTTTATGAGTTTGTCCTCTTGTTCTTACCCCTGTGACAACATCTCCAATGATGTTTGTGGTGGGGTGAGACTTATGGATCCTAAGCTGAGGGATCACAGCAAGTTGCTGAGAAAGATCCAAATTTGAGAAATTTAGATCCGGCATAGATGATTCACCCTCCACAGCACCACACTTATCAAGATTGACTTGATCCAATGAGTGTGTGACATCATTGATGTTGTCATCTATGGTGTGGTTATTAGCATCAAGGAATTCCTGATCACTTTCACCATCACCATTGTTGTCTTCCATAAATGAGGTATCTTTATCTGGTTGTTGAACCACAGAGCTGGAATTTGAAGGCACCCTAGATGTGTCAGCTGAATTTGTCATTGTAGTGCTGATAGAAACCTCATTTGCTGAAGTAGTTCCAACTGGAGCTGAAGATGTATAAGTTGAAGGTGTTCCTAGCTCAAATCTTGGATCAAGATCACCTGTATTTAAATTTTCGGCAGATCCTGAAACATTCTCACAAGATTTGTTAAAACAGTTGGTAACTAAATCAAGATCAAATAGTCAATCAGGACCAGAACCAGCCACACAGGGTGTGTGTTCATTAAAAGTCACATTGGCTGACTCCTCAACAATTGTAGTTCTGAGATTGTATACTCTATAAGCCTTAGCCTGGGAAGAGTATCCAATGAAGTGTCCATCACCTGATTTCTCAGCAAATTTGGCAATTTGATCATTGGTATTCAAGATGGTGCAAGGACATCCAAATGACCTGAGAAAACCAATGAAAGGTTTTCTCTTGTGCCAAAGTTCATAAGGAGTCTTACCATGTGTCTTAACTACTAAAACTCTATTTTGCACATAGCAAGCAGTGTTTACTGTCTCTGCCCAGAAGGTGATGGGCAGTTTAGAGTCAGACAACATAGTTCTTGCAGCTTTAATTAGTGTCCTATTTCTCCTCTCAGCAACACCATTTTGCTGAGGAGTCCTGGGAGCACTATATTGTCTTGTAATACCGTTTTCATCACAAAATGTATCAAGGATTTGATTCAGTCCCTTGATCACATCTTATGGTTTTGACCTTGTGATCACTTTGATTTTCAATTTTTAAGATGAAATTCTTCAGAATCTCCGGGGTCTCATCCTTAGTTTTAAGAAAGAAAACCCAAGTGAATCTTGTAAAATCATCTGTGATCACCAAACAATAAGAGGTCCTTCCTAGAATCATTACACTGGTGGGGCCAAAGAGATCCATATGTAACAAGTGTAGGGGTGTAGTGATGGAGTTCTTTTCCTTAGGCTTGTGAGATACCTTATGTTGCTTCCTTTTCAGGCATGCAACACAGTGATCATCACTTGTAAACTCTTTCTTTGGCATTTTCCAGTTACCAAATCATGCTTAATTAGTTTATTCATGTTCTTAAAGTTTACATGGCACATTCTTTTATGCCATAGGAAAGACTCATCACTATTTGCTTTAGACAGAAAGCATGAAACTTCTCCGGAGGGAGATGTTTCTTGAGAGTCCATCTTGTACATGTTCCCTTTCCTGGGGGCTCTAAGCAGGATGTGCTCAGTAAAGAGCATGTTATGACTCTGATCACAAAATTGGGATACACTCAGAAGAATGTACCCAAGCTCCTTGACAAAGTTTACCTTTTCAATGCTGAGCTTACCATTTATGACCTTGCCCCTTCTAGAAATGTAACCACCTTCATCTCCTCCAAAGGCAACTGTTCCTCCATCAATTCTCTCAAAGTTATGGAGTAGTGACCTATTCCCTGTCATGTGCCTGGAACAGCCACTATCAATGATCCAGACATTCTTGTTTGTCTTGAGTTGTTCCTGCACAAAGAAAATGATTAGTTACATTTGGAAACCCAAGCTTTATTTGTCTTGGGCTCACAAAGTGTAATAGAAGGTAATGCAACAGTAATAGATCCTATGGTTGTGCTAGGAGGATCTGGAGTTGTTGTTGATGGAGAAACTTCAGTCACTTGGTCTTTCTTAGACTTCCATACCACCTTTGGAGTCTTGGACTTGACCTTTCAAACTTCAGAAGCTTTTAGGACTTCGGAAGTTTTGATGACTGAACCTTTGGAAGATTCTGCAGTCACTGCAGCAGACTTCAGTGCTTCGGAAGAATTCCTTTCTTCCGAGACCAAGTTCTCTTCCGAAGGTAATTTTCCATTTGCCTTCTTCTTAGATTTGGAGCTTCTGAAGGAAACAGACTTTCCTTCTGAAGCTTAAATCTTCTTGAAACTCTTTGAAGTCTTTGTCTTGGTCATATGGACAGTACTTTTAGGATTGTATGGACAATCCTTAGCAATGTGAGAGGTACTTTCACACATGACATACAACATTTTCTTCTTCACAAGAGTCTCCTTATGAGAGCAAGACTGTCTTTGGTCACATCCCTTCTCCACCTTCATCTTTGCAGATGTTGAGACAGTTCTTACAGGCTGGGAACTGTTCTTGGAGTTTGATGGTCCAGGCTGTGCAGCAGTGGTACACAGTAGATCAGTCTTCTTCTTAGTACTGAGATGATTTGAACAAGAAGCAGAACTCTTAGCTGAAGAGTTTTGGTTGATGTCTTTAGTCTTTACTACTTCAAACCCTGCAGAGATAAAAACTTGTTTCTGCTTAGAGTCAAAAGTAGCCTTGATCTCTTGAGCCTTCCTTGATTTTCTTTTGCTCTTCCTGATCAAGTTCTTTCTCATTGACTTGGTCATCACAGTAATCTTCTTCTCCTCAGAAGGATAGTGGCCCTTCTTAGAATCTTCCTTTTCACTCTTCTCAGAGGAATTCTTCATTATCTCTTCTTCATCCTCTTCACTTATAGAATCTATGAGAGAAAGCTCATCTTCACAAGTTCCACACCTAGGAGATCTTACAGACAAGAATGTGTGTGGAGGAGCTATCTCATTAGATCCCAGTCCCTGTCTATTTTGATAACACACCTTGTTGTGCAGGGATGAGGATATCATGTTCTTGAAGGTCTCTTCTTCAAGAACACTCTTTTCTGCCCTGGCTTTGCTGATCACTAGCTCAGCCTGGCACTCAGTCAGCTTGGTTATGAGATCTTTGATTTGAGTTCTAAAATCTGTATGCTCATGTTTTAGAACTGAAATGGTTTTCTCTAAGTCCTCTATCTTTAGTTTAAAATCATTTTCAGACTTTCTAAAATCAGATTTTAAAATGTTTAAGGACTCAAGATCAGATCTCATCTCTAAGTTATAGGACCTTTATTTGTTAACTTTAGCAATGCATTTAGGAGTATAGAGATGTTCCAATACCTTGGCTTCATCATGATCTGCCATTAGTGCTTGGTTTGGAGAAGCATCTTCCACCTGAAAGCTCCAGTCAAAGCCTCCTTCTTCAACAGCAACAACAGCTTGTTGTTTTGCCTTTTCATTCTGAGGGGCTTTGTCAGTGTAGTTTGGTCTAGTTTGTGCTTGGCCACCATTTGTTTTAGGTGCCTTACACTCTCTAGCAAAGTGGCCCATCAAGTTACAGTTGTAACACTTGACTTTGCTTTTATCCAAGCCAAAATTTCCACTGGTTGCATTGCTTAGAAACCTCCTTCCAGTTCTCTTGTAGAACTTCTTGGCTCTATGAGTGAGAAGAGCCACTGCCGGACTATTTCCATATATTCCAGATCATCTGGATGGATACAATCCAGGTCTTCAAGAGTGAAAAGAGAGTCGCCACAACTTTCATCAGAAGACATAAGGCTTGAGAAGAGCTTGTCTCTTGGAATGGGCTTCCTTGAGTGTAGTTCTCCCTGGGTGTCTCTGGGAAGGTGATGAAAGGACCCTTTGGTGAGTTGTCAGGGTAGCATATGATTGTTGGAGTTGCCAGATGAACCTTGCATGTTCATCTCCATCTGGTAGCCACTGAGAATCCCATATAACTCTGTCAGAGTAAGAGTTTTGAGATTTTCAGTCCTCTTGATCACCACACAATAGTGTGTCCATTTCCTAGGAAGTGAGGACATGAACTTCCTTACGATGTCTCTGTTTTCAAGAGGAACTCCTCCATCCACAAGGGTATCCACTATCTCAACATACCTGAAGTATTGCTGAGTCATGGTTTCACCTGTTTTGAAGGTGAAGTTTTCAAACTGCTGCTTCAGGAGATCCTTCTTGTTCTCCTTGGCTTCAGAGGAGCCTTCATACATCAGTTTTAGTGCATCCCACAGCTGTTTAGCTGTTTTGCACTTCTTGAAACCTTTGTACATAGAGTTTGGAAGGGCAATTTGAAGAGCAGTCATGGCTTTTCTATCAATCTCTACTCTCTTCCTATCTTCATCAGAGTAGTTAGCCACATCTTTGGGCATTATACCAGCACCAGTAGCAGAAGGAGTGCTGGGTATGAAAGGTCTATTTTCAACAGACTCCCACATTCTTGAGTCTAGAGACCTGATGAAACATTCCATTCTCATACACCAGGTATCAAAGTCATCAAGAGTGATCAGCGGGGACTTGTTCATGGTTCCAGTTTCAATATCAGTCTTTGAAATGGCTGCCATTTGAAAGTTTAGTATTTGTGTGTGTGAGGGATCTTAAGATAGTGAGATCTTATATCAAGAGCCTGAAATGCTCTGATACCAATTGCAGGACCGATGAAGGGTGGTCACTTACAACACAACAACACAAAGAGGAGATTAACAAAACTTAATCAAACAGTAAACTGGATTAACCACAAGAATGATACTAAGAACACAAGTAATGTAAGAGACAGAACACAAAGAACACAAGTATATGGTTTTCAAGAATGCAGTATATTGCTTTCTCTATGTTCTATTACAAGTGTTACAAAACATTAAGGAATGATACAAGAACATGAAATACTTATACTACATCCTACAGCCGGCTATACTTTGAAAGCCTCTGGATACAATTGACTAGACACAAACAAAATCAATTGTAGAATCAAAAGGCAGATTGCCTTTTGACCTTGTGACTATGACATGCCATAGCTCACATCCTTATCTATTACAAAAAGGATAAAGTACATAAAGTAGAGAGTTAAAGACTCAAGACCTCAATGTACAGTTACCAAAAGCATGGACCTTTTCACCAACTCATGTAAGTTGGTGACTTTACAGAGATGTAGCGGAAAGGTGTCCAGCTTTATGGAACAGTACATCAGATAAAGCATGTTACTAAAAGTCTTCGGAAGAAATCTGTCTTCATAAGATGAAGCTTCGGAAGACTTTGTCTCTGAGGCTTCGGAAGACTTCATATTTGGCTTCGGAAGATATTGGTCTTGGCTTCGGAAGAGTTTACACATAGAATATTTCTAGTGCATGGTGTAAAACTTTCGAAGCAATTTTACTTCATTTCTTAAGTGCATTGCTTGCAGAGAGACTTTGGATGTTTTGGTTGCATCAGACTTATAGGAATCCTTACATCATCGCACATAAAACGTATAATTACATTTGCATTTCATAAAGCATCACAATGGAGACATTTAAAAATGACATTTCATTTCATTATAAAAGCTTTTGCCAAATAATACATCGTTAACCAGTTACAAAATACACTGTTGCATTACATCAAAAAAGCCTTATATAAATGGAGGCCATCCAAAAGAGCTGAATAGCCGCCCCGTGCCATCCTCAGCAACCATTACCTGCCAACTGGAAACACATAAAAGTCAGCTTGCTGAGTGAGTTCTAGTTTTGTAATAAAACATACTTTACTTTCATTAAAAACCGTTCGTTACTTTTGCATGATCACACATCATACGTACACATAGATAATATCATTATTGTCTGCATCATTCATTCATACTTTAACTTTTACATTCTTTCATCATCACAACTTTTCCTTTCCATCAAACCATAAACCTTACCCTTCTGTTCATGGTACTGGACCTAGGCCTATCATAGACCTTCTATAACGGTGCACCGCACCTCATGGCCACAACACCTAAGGTAAAGTTTAGGTGTACCATTGCCATATGTAATACCTCCCTGTTCATGGTTCTAGACCTAGGCCTATCATAGACCTTCTATAACGGTACACCGCACCTTGTGGTCACAGTACCTAAGGTATGCAACAATGGTTCAATACCATTGGTCAATCACAAAGAAAGACCCCGATGTGCATCCTCCCGGGGTAGCGAACCCACACACCGTTGGGCTAACACCTTTTAATGGCGTGTCCTGACACACAAGGCTTGCAAGACTTTCTTTAATTTCATCATTTATCAATGCATGCATTCATCCTGTTCCTCTTTCATCATCTTTCACTTTACGTTACATAATACTTTCAATTCATTCATTAACATAACACGTAAAGCCACAGGAATAATAAACATTCATCAAAATCAGGCACATCAACATACACAGTCATCATCATCATATAGGGAAACATCATACATACATAACATACATTATGCATAAATATGCAACATCATCATCATCATGCCAAACATACCCTCTAAGGCCTCAACAGTCAACTTACATGAACTTACGGGAATTTCCATGTCAAAACTTACATCTGCACTTTCCCCCAAAAGTCAGTAATTAAACTACACATTTCCCCGGGTACAACAGCCCTACTTGGGCGTATGGAAACCCTTCAGTCACATGGCCTCCAAGCGACTGAACATCATGCAAATGGGCCCATGCGGATGAACATCTATGCGGATGGACACCCAGTCGTGCGTATGGACCTCATGCAGATGGAACTAATGCGAATGAGCACTTATGCGACTGACCTCATGCGAATGGACTCAATGCGAATGAGTCCCATGCGATTGGAACTAATGCGACTAAGCACCTATGCGACTAGGCCCTTAGTCGCATGACTCCCCATCGACTGGAACCCAATCGTACGAATAAATCCTCAATCGTGCGAATGAACCCTCAATCGTGCGAATGGACCTCAATCGCACCTTAGTCGGCCGTATGGCCTCCATTCGGTCGCATAGCCCTAGCTGGTGCAGAATGGAGTTCATCCCGAACCCAATCTGCCATTTTCGACCTCCAAGCTCATCCAAACCCATTCTAAGCCTAAATCAACCATCCTAAACCTTAGGAATGCATACCACAACACCATTCAAGGACACACAAGCCCGGAAACAAACTCCAAACGCATCACACGCAAACACATACAAATGGGTCAAACACGCACACATACAAAACGGGTTTTTTATGCTTTCCAGCCCTAAAATCGTTTGAAAACATGTAAATGAGGGGTCCTAGAACTCACACAAACGACCACAACGAGAAGAGCTTCGATTGGACTCGCTACACGACGATTTTCAAGCTCGAACCCACTCGAATCAAGCCTTTTTCCTCTTTTCTCCCTTTTCTCTCTTCTTTCTCTCTATATGGCAGAATTTTGGAGATGTGGGGGAGTGAGGGCTGCCCTATCCCCTCAAATACTCCCCCATAACCCAACTTTCTCTCGTTGGTGAGTTTGGTCCCTCGACTTTGGACTTTATTTCTTTTCTTCTTTCGTCGGCTTCAAAATAAATAAATTGGGTGTTACAAGTCCACCCCCCTTAAATAGGTTTCATCCCCGAAACCTGTTATTCCTCGAACAAACGTGGGTAATGTTGCCTCATCTCTTCTTCAGTTTCCTACGTAGACTCGGATCCTTTCCTGTTCTTCCACTGTACACGCACCAATGGAACCACTTTATTCCTCAACCTCTTTTATTTTCGATCGATGATTGCCACTGGTTGCTCCACATAATTTTGCCGTTCGTCTACTTCGATATCTTCCAGTGGAACAATCATATCTTTATCTGTCAAGCAATTCCTTAGGTGAGATACATGGAATGTTGGGTGAATTCCACTTAACTCATCCGGTAACTCCAATCTATAGGCCACCTCTCCTACTTGAGCAATGATTCGGAAAGGGCCTATGTACCTCGGGCTCAACTTTCCCCGCTTTCAAAAACGAATGATACCCTTCCAAGGTGAGATCTTCAACATAACCCGGTCACCCACCTGGAATTCAATCGGTCTGCGTCGTTTATCAGCATACGACTTTTGTCTATCTTTGGCTGCCTTCATGAAGGCTTTGATCTTTTCAAGCTTCTCAGTCGTAGTCTCAATCACCTCGACGCTCCGTAACTCTTTATGACCAATATCACCCTAACAGACGGGTTTTCTGCATCTCCTACCGTATAGCATCTCATATGGGGGCATACCAATGCTGGCATGATAACTGTTGTTGTACGAGAATTCAGCTAACGGTAAGTGGTCATCCCAACTTCCTCCAAAATAGATAACACATGCCCGGTGCATGTCCTCTAAGGTCTGAATGGTCCTTTCTGACTGACTATCAGTCTGGAGATGATAAGTCGTGCTAATATGTAACCTCGTCCCCATAGCGTTGTGGAATTTCTTCCAGAATTTGGATGTAAACCGGGTGTCACGATCAGACACAATAGACACCGGCACACCATGACGAGTTACAATTTCCTTGATGAATAGATCGGCCAACCTCTCAGATGAATATGTCTCGCGGATCGGTAGGAAGTAAGCACTCTTCGTCAGACGGTCAACTATCACCCATATGGCATCATACCCTTTCGGGGTACGCGGCAGCTTTGTAATGAAATCCATGGTGATGTGCTCCCACTTCCATTCCGGTATATCCAAAGGTTGGATCTTCCCATACGGCTTCTGATGCTCGGCCTTCACTTGCAAGCAAGTAAGGCACTTACTCACATACTCCACTACGTCACGCTTCATACCCGGCCACCAATAATCTTTCTTCATGTCTTGGTACATCTTTGTAGCACCTGGATGAATAGAGTATCGAGTCTTGTGAGCTTCACGCGTAGATCCCCAAAACGAGGAATCCACACACGACCGAATCGGGTTCTAACATCGAGTGTGTTTTCACCCAATTCTGCGACCAGACCTCTCATTCTTTCAGAGTTAAGATGATCTTCTTTCAATGCTTCACCTTGAAACTCCTTGACTTTCTTCATTACATCGGAGGTCATGATCAGGCGATAAGCTTTCACCCGAATCGGCTCGGGTCCCTCCTTTCGGCTAAGGGCATCCGCCACCACGTTGGCTTTGCCCGGATGGTAATGGATCTCACAATCATAGTCCTTTATGAGCTCCAACCATCGTCTCTGCCTCATGTTCAGGTCCTTCTGCTCAAAGAAGTACTTCAAGCTCTTGTGGTCAGTGAATATGGTGCATTTCGTTCCGTACAGGTAGTGCCTCCAAATCTTTAACGCAAAGACCACGGCCGCTAGCTCCAAGTCATGAGTAGGATAATTGACCTCATGAACCTTCAACTGTCTGGTGCATAGGCTATAACCTTTCCTCTCTGCATTAATACACACCCCAACCCCGAGTAAGAAGCATCAGAATAAACCACCAGATCTTCACTTCCATCGGGTAATGACAGAACAGGAGCTTGAGTCAACCTCGCCTTCAATTCCTCAAACGCATTCTCTTGAGCTTGACCCCATACAAACTTCACATCTTTCCCGGTCAACTTAGTCAGTGGAGAGGCGATCTTAGAGAAGTCTTGAATGAATCTTCTGTAGTAGCCCGCCAAACCCAAGAAACTACGGATCTCGGATGGCGTCTTAGGAGACTTCCATTGCATCACTGCCTCCACCTTTGCCGGGTCCACCATAATCCCGTCAGGATTCACCACATGACCGAAGAATTGAACATCGCGCAACCAGAACGCGCACTTGGAGAACTTGGCGTACAACTTCTCCCTTCTCAACGTCTCTAGAACCTCCTGATTGTGACCGGCATGCTCTATCTCGCTCTTCGAATAAATCAGGATATCATCAATAAACACGATCACTGATTTATCCAACATCGACCGACACACTCGATTCATTAGATCCATAAAAGCAGCTGGCGCATTGGTCAAACCAAAAGACATGACAAGGAACTCGTAGTGACCATATCGTGTGCGGAAAGCTGTTTTAGAGATATCCTGCTCTTTCACCTTCAACTGATGGTAGCCCGATCGAAGATCTATCCTTGAAAACCAACTGGCACCTTGAAGCTGATCAAACAAATCATCGATTCTCGGTAAGGGGTATCGGTTCTTTATCGTCAACTTATTCAACTCATGGTAGTTAATACACATCCTCATACTACCGTCCTTCTTCTTCACGAACGGTACCGGAGCACCCCAAGGAGAGATACTCGGTCTAATAAACTCCTTATCAAGTAGTTCTTGCAACTGCTCCATCAACTCTTTCATCTCCGTCGGAGCCAGCCGATACAGTGCCTTGGCAACAGGTTAGGCATCCAGTATTAGATCAATCTGAAACTCAATCTCTCGGTCAGGTGGCACTCCAGGTAAGTCTTCTGGGAACACGTCTGGAAAGTCACACACAACCGGTACATCGGCTAGTTGTGGTGTTGGCGTATCCACATCCTTTACATAGGCCAAGTAGGCACTACATCCACGCCTCATACACTTTCCCGCCACCGCCATCGAAATTACTTTCGGGATCATCGTGACCCGATCACCATAAACTGTCACCGAACTCCCGTCAGGCGCTGTCAATCGAATCATCTTCTTGCGACACACAATGTTCGCCTCGTAGTCCGCTAACCAATCCATCCCAAGAACCAAATCAAAACCACCTAAGGTCATCACGAACGGTCTAACAAGAAACTTATGACCTTCTAGCTCCACATCACAGTTCTCTATCATCTCGGAAATCCTGGTAGACTTACCTATGGCAGTTTCTACAGCAAAGGGCGCATCGACACATCTACTACTAACAGGCAGCTTAGCACAGAAAGCAGCAGAAATAAAACTTTTACTAGCACCAGAATCGAATAACACAGAAGCTAAAGTTTGGTTCACTAGAAACATACCGGACACAACATCACGGTCCGTCCTAGCTTCCTCATGTGTCATAGTGAATGCCCTGGCGCTTGCCCTCGGTCCTTCACTTCCCGTCTTCTTCACCCTGAAACCCTCAGCCCTCGGCTTCTCACAATCCCACTCATGTGGCCCTCCATGCCACAGTTAAAGCATCGGACCGTACGACAATCCTTGGCTATATGCCCCGCCTTCCCACATTTGAAGCAAACATTCAACCCCAGCCTACATTCCCCACTATTCTCTTTCCCACACCTATCGGTTTACATTACGAAAATACCTGATGGCATGCAGCTACTCAGATTGCCATCCCATTCCCTTTACGTCCCATTCTCAGTTTAAGTTACGGTTTATTTTGAAAATTTACCCATTTCACTTAAACTTTGGCACTGATACCAACTTGTAAGGCCCCGTTCCCGGGACGCCTACAGTTGGTCATTCATCGCACATAAAACATATACTTACATTTTCCTTTCATAAATCGTTGCAGCAGAAACATTAAAAACAACATTTTCATTTCATCAAAATACTTTTGCAAAATAATACAACCGTCCATTTCACATTATCGTTTTACATTCAATACAAATGCATTAAACATAAGGATGCCATCCAAAATACGCTAAGTAGCCGCCCCGTGCCATCCTCAGCAACATACCTGCCAACTGGAAACACATCAAAGTCAGCGTTGCTGAGTGAGTTCTAGTTTATAATAAAACATACTTTACATCCTTTATAAAACCTTTCGTTACTTTCGTAAGCGATCACACAACATACATACACATAGATAATGTAATTATTGTCTTCATCATTACGTTCGTTAACTTATTCATCCATTAACTTCCATTCGTTCATTCATTCTTACTTTCATTCCTTCATTCATCATTACATCTTTTCCATTTAACAACACCATGAACTTTACCCTTCATGCTCATGGTACGGGACCTAGGCCTATCATAGACCTTCTATAACGGTGCACAACACCTCATGGTCACAGTACCTAAGGTAAGGTTCAGGATCATTACATCTGTTACATTCTCACGTTCTGGATCAGTGTCAACAGCTATACCGCAAACAATATGGCTACTGGGCCGAAGATCATAAATGACTTCCACACTACACATAGCCTGGCACCAGCACCGGGGTAAGAGATAACTCGAGTACTGGGCCGAAGATCATAAATGACTTCCACACTGCACATAGCCTGGCACCAGTACCAAGGTGAGCGACAAAGATCCCATCCACATACTACACCCCCAATGATATGCATAACTCGAGTACTGGGTCGAAGTTCATAAATGACTTCCACACTGCACATAGCCTGGCACCAGCACCGAGGTGAGTAATCACTACTCCACCCCCAACGATATGCATAACTCGAGTACTTGGCCGAAGTTCATAAATGACTTCCACACTGCACATAGCCTGGCACCAGCACCGAGGTGAGTAATCACTACACTACGTACCACAACGTTGGTCAGTCACAAAGACGGGAACCCCCGCGTGTACCCCTGTTCATAATGCTTGTAAGCCTTTCATACTTTCATTCGTTTATTAATGCATGCATTCATTCATTTATCATGTTCCTCTTTTCATTATCTTTCACTTTACGTTACATAATACTTTCGTTTCATTCATTAAGATTCGACGTAAAGACATGGAAAGATACATATACATAACATGAACATAAACATAAACATACACACATCACCATACAGGGCATCATCATATATACACGTCAATCATACACACGCATCCATCATACATCACATCATTAACATCACACACATGCCCGACATCACGTCTTTGACCTCGAAAGTCAACTTACACAAGCCTACGGGAACCTCTCGAGTCAAAACCCACAACTGCACATTCCCTCGAAAGTCATATGATAACCCGTCGTTCTTTCAGGCGTATGAACCCTACTTGGGCGTATGGACACCCTCCAGTCACATGGCCTTCCGGGCGACTGAACACTTAGGCGAATGGACATCAGGCGAATGGACCCTATGCGAATGGACTATGGGCGAATGGACATCTATGCGTATGGACTCTCAGTCGCATAGCTTTCATGCGTATGGCCTTCAGTCGCATGACCTCAGGCGCATGGGCTTCAGTCGCATACCCTTCGTGCGAATGAACCTCAGTTGCATGGCCTTCAGGCGCATGGACTTCAGTCGCATAACCTTCGTGCGAATGAACCTCAGTCGCACACTCCTTCAATCGCATGCCTTACAGACACATGAACTTTAGTTGCATGACCATCATGCGTATGGACCTCAGTCGCATGGCAATCGTGCGCATGGACCTCAGTCGCACGCCAATCGGCTATATGGCCTCCAATCGCACTCCAGTCGGTCGCCTAGCCCTAGCTGATGCAGAATGCAGTTCATCCCGACTGCAGCCGACGGTTTTCGGCCTCCAACCTCTTCCAAACCTCTTTTAAGCTCAAATCAACCATTCTAAGCCTTAGGGAAACATACCACGACCTCATTCAAGCATAACCAAGCACGAAATCAAGCCCCAAACAAATCATACACATACACACATGCATAAAAACGGATTTACACCCAAAACTCGAAAAAAGGGTTTTCAGATGGGTTCCAGCCCCAAAATCAGTTGAAAACGTGTAAAAGAGAACGTTTTCGTCGAGTAGAGCTTCGATTTGACCCGCTACACGACGATTTCAACGCTCGAATCCACCTGAACCAAGCTCTTCTCCTCTTTTTCTCCTTCTCTTCTCCTCTCCTCTCTTCTTGGCTGAAAAATGGCAAGAATGGGGTGTCTTCCCCCTTTTATACTCCCATTCATCAAAGTTTCTCTCGTTGGCGAGTTTGGTCCCTCGACTTTTACTTTATTTCTTTTTCTTCTTTCTTCGGCTTCAAAGAAAATTTCTGGGCGTTTATCTCTAAATCCTCAAGTGCTTCTATTTTTTGTTGCATTTTAGTTTCTTCTAAATCTTCAGCTATATTAGCAATCTTTTGAACTTTAGAAGGAACTGATGATGGTTCAACTTCATCTATCTTTCTCTTTCCTTTTTCAGCTTTAGTGAACTTTCCAGTTTGAATCTCTTGGTTTTCTAGTAAAGTCTCTTTCTCACCAACCATTCCTTCAGTTTCTTTCTCTGTATCTTCCAAACTTTCTTTTAATCTTTCTATCTCTTCACACATTCTTTTAACTTTTTCTTCAAGATCAGTTATCATGATGTTTTTCTCTTCATCATTTGCTTTCAACAATGCATTTTCTTCTTTTAATCTTTCAATTACTTCATTTTGATCTGCAATCTTGGCTTTCAACTTATCAATTGCTTCTGAGTTTTCATCAATTTCTGTTTGCACACAAACATCATTTGTTTGTTTCAATTCCTTTTCTTTCTCTTTCTCAATCATAACTTCCACACTTGGTGATTGCACAGGAGAAATAACATTCTCTGTGATAGGCTCAGACCATATAGAATCAAAATCAAAGACTTGATTAAAATCAACATTATCAATAGTTTCATTTTCAACATGATCATCATTTATCTGATCATTCAGTGCAGTATCAATAACATCATTATCATTTATTTCCTCTTCATTGTCATCTCTATGATCAGAGATTATTTGCTCACTATCCATTTCTTGAATGGTTTCTTCATCATTAACTTCTATTTCACCTTCTTGATCATCACCTTGATTGTCATCATCATCATTAGAAGAACTTTCATCATCATCATCTTCTTCATCATCATCAGCACTAGAAGAACTTTCATCATCATTATCTTCTTCATCATCATCAGCATTAGAAGAACTTTTATCATCATTATCTTCTTCATCATCATCATCAGATTCTTCAAGAACTTCTTCAATAACATCTTCAATAAGATCATTAGGATTCACAGGCTCATCCTCAGTCAAATGAAAATGTTGTTGATTAACATCAAAAATATCATTAGCTACATTTCTCATATACTCAAACAAAGGTACATTATCAGCTCCTGTAATCACAGCAAGTCTATTATACACCACTTCAGACATATGCTCTAACTCAAGTCTATCACCTTGTATATCATAAGCATGAATGTCTGGATATTCTTCATTTATGATCAATTGGAGAAATCTAGGATACATCAAGTACTTGTTCCTTTTTCCTTTCTCCAAATTGAATATGAACCCATTCATAATCCACTTAGCCATGTTGAATCTTCTATTAGTGGTTATTGCTACTATTGGAGATGCTATATCAACTGGAAATGAGTTCCATCCTGCACTTCTCTTTGACATACAATGCTGAAAAATATAGCAGAGCAGCTTCTAGTGATTGTAAACTCTTGCTCTAAAGAATTGCTTTTTTGGAAAGTTATCTCGGTGACCCATCTACATGAATATCTCTCTATATTCATTAAAAGTGTATTCAGATAAATCTTGATCATCATGTTCACCCAGTCTTAAAGCACTCCTTATAGATTCTTCAGAGACTTCAATCATTCTAGCATTTGAATTGAATCCTCTCAAAACTTTCCTTCTATTATCATCAAGCTCAATCTCTGCTGTTCTCCAGAACTTCTTGATCAATCTTGCATATATTGCTGGTCTTGCACACATAGCATACACATACTTTGTTCATAGAAGAAATCTAATCATCTCTTCATAACCAGCAGATTCTCTAACTTCTTCATTGAGAAAAGCAGCAACATTATGCTTAGGCTCAAACTTTAAAGTGTTCATCTGTCAATTAAAAAGAAACATGAATTAGTTTGAAAGATTATACTTAATTAAGTTTTTATCAACCATGAAACATGTATAATTCCTTCAATTGATTTATATTTACTTAATAATTTTATATTTTAAAATTTCATCATTTAAAAAATTTAAAAATATGAACTTACTGTTTTTATGATTTAATCAAATTTTAAGATATAAAATCAATTAAGTTATCTGTTTCTAGATGATTTGAGCATACAAGTTGAGTTTTAATGAAAAACAGATAGTTTTGATTGAAAAAATACAAGTGTCGATTCATTTCAAAAGATATTATTTTATTATTATTATACTCTGATGATCATTGAATCAAAAAGTGTTTTGAGATGAAATTTTGTTTTGATGATGTCAATCTGTTTGCAATCCATTGTTATTAACAAAATCATGTTTCATTTTTAACAATCAATCACAAGGAATCACTAATTTCAGATTTATTCATGGTTTTAGGGTTCGAACGCCTAAATAGGGTTCAAACGTCTGATTGATTTTGATGATAATACACACTGATTTGATGATATAATCTCACAGAGTTGATCGCATTCACTGATATTACCTTAGAAAATCAATCAATCTTAGAAACAACAAGTAATCAGTGAGTATTTGAGTGAGTCAGAACTGAGAGTATGAAAGAGTGAATGAGTGCGAAAAGTTATAATGAAATAAAATCTGTGCAAGTGTTGAATTTATATAAGTGTAAAAATCATTGGACGCATTACAACTGTTTAGGCGCATGACCACTGTTGAGACGCATGAGGTCCAGGTAAACCTTAGACGCATGAGTTGTACTTGGTCTATTTTTTATTTAGAATCTAGGCGCATGAGCACTGTTCAGGCGCATGAGCACTGTTCAAGCGCATGACCTAGAATGAAACGCCTAACACTTGTTTTATTTTTAATATGAGATGTCTGGTACTGTTTAGGCGTATGAGCTTGTACAAAACGCCCAACACTTAACCAAAAATTTCAGACTTATGACCACTATTTAGGCGCATGAGAATAACCCAACATCTAACACTTATCATAAAACTGAAATTTCATCATGCTTCAAAACTTAGACTTATGGTCACTGTTTAGGCGCATGAGACATCCATACGTCTAACACTTGTCTAATTTTCACAAATTTCATTCAAACTGAAATTTTGATCCATTTCACTGTTCTTCATGGAAAATTTCAACCTTTGGTCAAACTTTGACTTAAAGCCTTAGACTTTGACTGTTTGATCAAAACTTTGACTTTTGACCAAAACTCTGACTTTTGACCAAAACTTTGACTTTTTGGCCAACTTTTGACTTTTTGACCAAATTTATTATGAATTGATTTCCCGTCATTTTAGTCTCAAAAATTTCATAAAATAACAAACATTCTCAATTCTTTGCAAGAATCTTTTCCAAATGATAGACAATTTGGAAATTATTATTTTTGGTTCATTTGAAGACATATCAAATACATACTACTTGAATAATTTTTGCATCATCCTTTTCAACTTTTATTTTGATTTTCTCTTTTTCAAAATTTTACTCCCCCTAAACTTTTAAGTTCACAAACTTAGATGTTTATGTGTGGAAAATGAGAAAAAACAATCATTATTGACATGCCTGCACATAAAGAAACATGCAAAAATTGAAAATAAAGCAGAATCATAAAAATACTACTAGATGTACATAGAAGTATATGCCTGCAGTGAGCTCATACCAGAGAATAATCAGCACATTAAAATAAAAGAAATTATGACTAGTCATGAAAACTGATTAAATCCTGATCATGTGTGTTCCAGGTCAGCAATATTACAGCAAAGGAGACAAAAGATTTAAGGACAGATAATGAGTACTTTTGGTAAAAGTATCAGCACACTTACTTTTTCAATTCTTGGATTGTTAAGGTTCTATTAGATATGATATTATAGAACCCACACTTAGACTTAGAGAGTCCAATCCTCTTCAAGGTATGCAAGCAAACACTTTTTCTCAGCTTAATTACCTGACATATATGAATAACCAGATCTCATGTTTATGTCAATGAGAGAATCATTATGGTAAAACCATTTGATAATCTCTTAGAAAACCACCATGGAAAAGCCATTAGGTAATTCCCGAATCCGTTTCATAAAGAATTGGATATAGATGATTCATAAGAATCAAAGGACATCCATTTTGGACTTTGAAAGGATCGTGCACATTGGCATCTTTTGCATCAAGTGAGAATATCTAGGTCTGTAATGACTTACAACAGAGGATACCTCGTCACTTCAAGTCTATGATGACTTATAGCAGAGAAGTGAATAGATGCATTAAACAGATCTCATGGTAATTTATATCACCATTAGATGTGAGTTTGTGACTTGACCAGCAATCAATCAGAAAAGCTAATACCACTCATAAGAACTAAGATGAATACCCACAATGCATAATAATTTAGTTAAATCACAAGAATTTATTTTTTCAGTATAATTGCATGACTATACCAGCACATCATATCTGATCATGTCAGACTTTATTATTGAGTGAAGTATGCAACTGATTATATCTGATGTACTATCATTGCTCACATGTTGCAAAGGCAGATGCAATCCTAAATAAAGAAATAGCTAAACTATAAACTATATTTTTGTATTTTCTTTTTATAAGATTCTAATTTTGTACTTGCTTCTTCATTTAGCACACACACATAGTATATACAAGCAGGCAGTCAATTTTGATGATTGTCCTTTTGAAGTTGAGAATGGAAGGAAAGGTTATTATCATTTTGATGAAACAAAATCATTTTTCAACATGATTAATAAGGCCAATAGACTCCACCAGATACTCAAACCTTCCTGGTAGAAAGGCTTTAGTAAACAGGTCAGCTAATTGTTTGTTAGTTGAAATGTGAATCAAAATGATTAAACCTTTTTCAGAGTTATCTCTGAGAAAATGATATCGAATTTCGATATGTTTTGTTTTTGAATGTTGAACAGGATTAGTTGTTATAAACATAGCATCAGTGTTATCAATGTAAATAGGAGTTTTTAGAAAATTGAACCCGTAATCCAGTAGTTGATTTTGCAACCAAAGGATTTTAGAACATCCTGCTGAGGCAGCAATGTACTCAGCTTCTGCAGTTGATACTAAGACGTTTGTCTGTTTCTTACATTGCTATGAGACTAATCTGGGACCTAAAAACTAACAACCACCCGTAGTAGATTTTCTATCTTGACTACATCCCCCATAATCACTATAAGTATATCCATGTAACTCAAAGTTTCCTTCATAAGGATACCATAACTCTAGAGCTGGTTTTCCTTTGAGATATCTGAATATGCGTTTGACAGCAATTAGGTGAGATTCCTTCGGGTCTGATTAATACCTGGCACAGACACAAACATCATACATTATGTCAGGTCTAGATGCAGTTAGATACATCAAAGAACCAATCATAGATCTGTATAATGTTTGGTCTATTGATTTTCCTTTTGGATCAGGATCAATCTTGATGTTTATGTCAGTTGGAGTTCTGATGGATTGACAATCATGCAACTTGAATTTCTTCAATAGTTTATCGACAAACTACTCTTGATTGATGAAGATACCATCTGCAGATTGTGTAACTTGCAATCCAATAATAAAAATTGATTTCTCCCATAGAACTCATCTGGAGACGTGATTTCATGATTTCTTGAAATTTTGAGCATAGTTTTTGACTGGTTGATCCAAAAATGATATCATTTACATACACTTGTACACAAAGAAGATCAGATGCATCCCTCTTGATGAATAAAGTAGGATCAATCTTTCCTCGTGTATATCCATGTTGTATCAAGTGCTGTGACAATGTTTCATACCATATTCTTGGAGCTTGATGTAAACCATATAGAGCTTTGCTGAGCTTGTACACACGAAGAGGAAATTTAGCATCTTCAAAACCTTGAGGTTGCTTAACATACACATCATCGGTGATTGGACCATACAAAAATGCGCCCTTAACATCCATTTGATAAACTTTGAATTTCATATAAGAAGCATATGCTAGAAAGACTCGAATTGCTTCTAGTCTTGCAATTGGAGCAAATACTTCGTCATAATCTATTCTTTCCTCCTGAGTGTATCCTTGAGCTACTAATCGAGCTTTGTTTCGAATGATTATTCCTCTGTCATCTGATTTGTTTCTGAATAACCATTTTTTGCCAATAGCATTCTATCCTTCAGGTAAATCCACCAAATTCCACACTTCTTGTTTACGGAATTGAAGTAACTCTTCTTGCATAGTTTCTATCCAACTATTTTCCTGTAAAGCTTCCGTGATGTTTTTAGGGACAATTTGAGAAAGAAAACATGAGTATAAGCAAATGTTTGGTTGCTTTGTATGATTTCTCGTAGTTCTCTCATTCAAAGGACCAATAATCTGTGAGAGAGGATGTCTTTTGTGAATACGAGTAGTTAGGATCTCGTCTTGTTGAACATTCACCTCTAGATTGGTTTGGTTCAAGTCGGAGAGCTAATGAAACAAGTTTGAAGAATGTGGAATGAAATTTGGAACTTGAGTTGGAGAATTGACAAAGTAATCAAACTTGTCATTCACATCTATATCTCCGGATATAGATGAAGTTCCAGACTTAGGATGGTGAATTTCTGGTTTATTATTAGGAATAGATTGAGAAACATCAGAATCTGCCGGAACTTGTTGATGCTCATGATTTGCTGTAGTGAATAGAGGATCTCTTGCAAAAGAGAAAAATGGATAATCTGAGCTTGTATCATCCATGTCATCAAAATCAGAATCGTCACTGAAGGTTCCAAGATCTCCTGCTTGTTTTATGTTGACACATGAAGATTCAAACAAATTAGAATTAAATGAATTTGTTAATGAATCTAAATCAAATAACCACTTCAGACCATTTGCAACTGATGGAAAAGAGTTTTCAAGGAATTTAACATTGAATGTTTCAATGATAACATTCGTCGTAGAGTTATAAACACTATACGCTTTCGAAGAGGACAAATATCCAAGAAAGAATCCATCATCACACTTTGAATCAAATTTGTCTAGATGGTTATTTGCATTTAAAATTAAAACAGGACATCCAAAAGATTTAAGAAAATCAATATTGGGTTTCCTGCCAAACATTAACTCATAAAGAGTTTTTTGTTTGTCCTTAACCAATAGAGTACGATTTTGAATAAAACAGGCAGTTGATATTGCGTCATCCCAGAATGTGATAGGAATCATTGCATCAGCTAACATTGCACGAGCTGCTTCAATCAAACTGTTCTTCCTTTCTTCAACTCTGTTTTGTTGTGGAGTTCGAGGAGTACTGAACTGATGAGCTATTCCTTTGCCTGCACAAAAACTGTCAATATTAGCATTTTTAAATTCTGTTCCATTATCACTTCTAATTATATTAACTTTTTGATCTAATTGGTTTTCTACTTTAATGATGAACTGTTTTAAAAGATCAGCTGTTTCAGATTTGGCATGAAGAAAGAAAACCCAAGAAAATCGTGTATAATCGTCAATGATGACTAAACAGTACGATTTCTTCCCGATACTTTGTATGTTTACAGCACCAAATAGATCCATGTATAACATTGTAAAGGTTTTGATTTTGAGTTCATCTGTTTGGTCTTATAAGACGCTCTATGTTGTTTTCCCTTCAAACAAGCTTTGCAGAGGTCTTATGTTACGAACTTCTTTAAAGGAATGCCAATAACATGATTTCCTGTTGCAAGCTTGTTCATGTTCTTGAAGTTTGAATGACCCCAGCCAAAGATGACTTTCATCATAGGATGCACGAGCAATGAGACAAGTTGTTTCTGTTGATGGATCAACTTGAGACATGTCAAGTTTGTAGACATCTCAGCTTTGACAACAACCACCTCTTTGCTGATCTGAAATTCTGGCTTTAAGATATAACAAAAAGAATCATCAAATAACGTAGAGTACGATTTATCACAAATTTGTGAAACACTCAAAAGATTGAAATTCAATTGTTCACAAAAGTTGACTTTGTCAAAACTTACTATTCCGTTAGATACCGTTCCTTCACCGGTTATATTTCCTCCTGAATCTCTACCAAATGCCACATGTGTACCATCTTTTAGCTTAAAATCTTGAAGCAAGGCTTGATTGCCTGTCATGTGCCGGCTACACCCACTGTCAACATACCATGTGTTTACGGGTCTCCGTGGGCATACCTGCATTCAATATATTTAAGTAGAGTTAGTAACCCAAGCCAAAATGGTCTTGGGCTTTCTAAATTTATCTATGATGGTAAAGTGTTTGAAATGGAGTTTGTTTATATCTGGTTTGTTTTGAGATTTATGATTTTCAAATCCTCTTTGAGATACATTTTGACCGTCTCTTCTTTGTTTGATTTTCAAAACATTAAATTTATTTTCAAGATCATCATCAAGAGATTTTGAACCATTGTTTTAAACATTATAAACATTTTTCTTATTATATGTTTCATTTTTCATTCTCACTGAGCGTGGAACAAAAGATTCTTGATTATATTGTTGTGATCTAACTTTATACTGATTATCATAATCAGAGTTGATTCTTCGAAAAGATCTCAAACCCAGAGAAGTTGTTTTTGTTAGTTTTTTAAATCCCATTATAATGATTTCTTTGAAAAATTGGATTAGCATATCCTTGATTATCAAAATCTTTTCTAGGTGAGTTCTTTCTGAAGTAGCAATCCTCTATGTTATGATTCCTTTCATCATACAGTGCATAGTATTTGTTAAAATAACGTTCAGTTGTGTTATGATTTGTCATATCACATATATGATAGTATTTGTTAAAATAACACTCAGATGTGTTATAATTGTACATGTCACATATATCACAGTATTTTTGTGGTTATTGAAACAGCATTTGCTTAACCATAGAAGTAGATGTCACATTAGATCCTTGTTTGGTTTTAGGAGTAAACTGATTAAGCTTTTCTTTTTTCTGTGTAAGTTTGGTCTTTTGATATTTAGGATTTGTCCTTTTAACATGTTCATAATTCTTTAACTCTTTAGATTCAAAACTTTTATGTACAGCGGAAGACTTCGGACCTGAACCTGTTTTCAGATCAGAGTTAGATTTGATCTTAGATTTTGATGTTGTTTCAGAAATTGTGTTCATGTCAAATGTTCCTGCTGACACAAACTTTACACGTTTAATTTGACTTAATTTGTTATTTTGTTCAGACTGTTTAGGTTTTGAAGTTGGTTTTCTTCTTCTTTGATTTCTTGATGACTTCTTAATGTTTTATGGCTTAATTGAATCTTGAGAAGATTCGTTTTCACAATCTTTGTTTTGAGTTAACTCATTTGAGCTTGAATCATCAGAAGATGAAGTGTCTGATTTCTATTCTTGACATTTTCCTTTCATTTTGAGATTGATCTCATTAGTTCTTTCAATCTCTTGATCAGTTTTACACTTCTCACTGATACATTCATCTTTTGGAACAAACAGCTTTTTATTCTTAAGTCGAGGTTGATAAGATTTGATTCTAATTGAATGACCATTCTTTATCTTCTCAGAATCTTTTTCTTCAAATATTTCAATGTTTATTTTTTTGATTTCACTCTTGATATTAGATTGAACATTTCTTTTCTTCTCTTGAAATTCCTTAAGCTTAGCTTTGTTTTCTGGAGAATGATCATGGGTATTGAAATTTTCTGGTAAAGTATTAGAGATTGATTCAGGCATAGGTTCATGTGTGAAACCTAATCTTGTTTTATCTTTATCCTTTCTTCCATTTACCAGTTGCTCAACTGTGGTCTTTGAGCTTTTTACTTTAGCCAAATCAACTTGAGTTGCAACATGTGCCAATATTTCTTTTTCAAGTGTTTTTGTCATTTCTTCAAGTTGTTTCTTGACAAGTTCAAGTTCTTTAAAGTTTTGTTCCAACTTGATTGAAGTGACATGATTTTTTCATTAGCAATTTTATGATCATCTTTCAGTTTCTTGTGCATTAATTCTTCTTGCTTCAATTTGTCACATATTTTGAATGAGTAATTTCTATAATGTTCAACCTGTTCAAAACATGCTTTAGTGTACATTTTTTCTCTCACTTCCACTGGAATTTCTGGATATGAGTTTGAAGATTCAGTGTCAGTTTCAGATGAAGAGTTTACAACCTTGGGTTGTTCAGACTGTGCCATAGGAGCAACTTCTTCAAAATAATCCTTTGGATCTGATTTGTCACTCCAGTCATAATCTTCCTCATCATCTTAATCTCCTTATGTTTTTGGATCATTTTCTTCAGACCTGCAGTAAGATCTTCAGTGAACTGTTCTGCATAAGCACTCCACTCATATCCATCCTTGATGCTGACTACAAATGCTTTCTTTGGTTCTTCAGTGGTTTAAGATTCTTCCTTCGGTTCTGGCATTGGTAGACTCTGATAAGGTTTCTGAAATGTCTTTTGAGTCTGTTGATGATATCTCTGACTGTTAGAGCTACTTTGACCATTTCCTCCTTGAGCTCTAGGAGCTTTGCATTCTCTAGAAAAATGGCCATAGCTGTTACAGTTAAAACACCTTGACATTGACTTGTCAAAGCCAACTGTTTTATTTGCACTAGGCTTGTAGTTTCTGTTGACATATGATTGCTTTTGTGTTCTGTAAGCAATCATCACCATTTGCCAGTTGAGATCCATTTCTTCAACGTCATCTGAATCCATCTCGAACAAATCCTGCAAAACCAGATCAACCTGAGTAAATGACTACCCTGATAAGCTTGAAAACTTGCCATAAAGGCTGTAAATGCAGATTTAGACTCTTCATCCTGTAGAAGGATGTTTATAACATCTTTAACTTTTCTAGGGTTAGCAGAGTTAGAAGATGAAGTCTCATTTTGAGTTTTAGCAATTTGAGCTTTTGGAGGAGACTGTGGTTGTGGCTGAGTTGAATAGACAGGTGTGCTAGTAAAGAATCCTGCTCCTACAAACAGATCACCCTCATCTTTTGTAGTAGCTTTATCTTTAGCAAGAAAAGCATTCTCTATATTATTTGCTGGAGAAGCAACATACTTGTATTGAGAAGTGGCTGCAACTCTATCATTATTTCCTGAGCTTTCATCAATTTTCACCGACTCAATCTTTGCAATCAACAGATCAAGATCCATGGGAAACTTTTCTGTATGTTTTAACAAAGTTACTGTTTGTTTCCAAGATGATGGAAGTGCATTTAAAAGTCTATCATTTAGGTCTTTAAGATCATTCTTAATTCCTAAAGTTGACATTTCTGTGATAAGCTGCACATATCTGTTCATCATCTGGTTTACAATTTCTCCAGAGATATGCTCGAACAATTCAAGTTATCTTTTCAACTTCTGTCTTTTGAGATCTTGAATCTCTTTTCCTCCTTCACATACAACTTTCAAAGCTTTATATAAGGTGTACCTAGTTTGGTAATTCTCAAGCCTTGATAGAACTTCTAAAGGTAACCCTTTACACATGAGAGAATATGCTTTAACATCATTCTTCACTTTCTTCAGATGATCCCCAAGTAATTCATCTTTTGGGTAAGGCTTTTGAGTATCTTTAGTGTATACAAAACCATGAGGACCATCAAAAGTAACAAGGATGTGAGGCCCTTTCACAATTGATTTCCATAAGTCAGTATCATTTGAGTTTAAGTGATGTTTCAGCCTGAGTGTCCAATTCTTGAAGTCAGCTCTGTTTTTCAACTTTGGTACTCTATTCTTTGAATCTTTAGACTTTGTCATTTTTAAACTTTGAATTTAAGAAAATATACTATTTTTGCTGTTTTTAAATTTGAAATAATTTTTTTGTTTAGATTTTGAAAAATTTTCTAAGTGTTAAGTGAAAAGTCTAAATTAGATGCGCCTGAACAGTAGTGAAACGCCTGCACAGTAGTTAAACGTCTAAATAGTAGAGAAACTCCCAACTTGTCTTAGAAACGCCTAAGGGATTGCCTTAGTGAACTTATGAGGTTTTCAAGTATAGAAACGCCTGAACAGTATCAAAACGCCCAAACAGTGTTGATGCGCCTGAACAATTGTAAAGCGCCTAAATAGTTCCAAAACGTCTAAGACTTAGATTTCTGAATGAACGTCTGAACAATGCTTAAACGCCACAAAGTGTCAAAACAAACTCTCTGAAACGTCTAAACAGTGTTAAAGCGTCTGAATAGTGTTCCTACGCCTAAACACTTAGGTAATTTTAAGATGATTTCAACACCTCAAACGCCTAATTCATCTTCTTTGTAACAACCAGATCTTAACAAACTTTTTAAAACTTGATAAAACGATCTGAAACTCTTCAATCAAGTCACTAATACACCGATAATAAATCCTTTAGCATCATTTCTTTCAATTAACAGAACTTTGATTCTCAATTTTGCAAATTCAGTGTTCGAGTTTCGAAGAACAGTTCGAACACAAAATTGTCAAAAATTCAGATTTGATGATGTAAATTCACTCAATTGTGATTCAATTCATGTTTCTAGTGATGAAACACAACTAAATCATCAATTAATTGAACAATTGCGATCAAATCACAGATTCAAGTGATTCAAAAGTGCTCAAAAGTCGATTTTGAACTTCAAATCACTGAACCGAAAGCTCTGATACCATTTGATAGGTTCAAATGGATCGATCTGTGATTGTTATCAAGCAATTGACAATTATATGAACAATGTAATCAAATCAAACAAATATCAGAAAAAATCATAGCATTTTCATTTATATTAGAAGGATTACAAAGTGCAATTGAGAGAATATGAAAATATCTCCAAAAGTCTTAACCTACACTAAAACAAGCAATCCTATTTATACTAATAACAAGAAAACAATAAGGAACATATATTTACATAATAAGTCCCTACACTATGACAAAAACTAATCTAAAGACTAAAATGCTAATCTTTCTAGGGTTCCAACAATCTCTGCTAACCTCCTCAGATCCCACTTAGGCAAGGTCTTGAAAGCCTTCCTTTTGTGAAAATAAGATATCCTACCTCCCCTTCTATTTATCATGAACATCTTCAAACTTGCATTATACTTCCAGCTGATGATCTTTTTCTCTGACTCCTTCCTGTTTGTCCCCTGAATGTTTTGAAATAGTGGGGCCAGCTGTTTTTGTTCCTTTTCTCTCACAACCCATTCTCCCTTTTCAAGCTCAAACACATCTCCTTCAGAGGAGCCCTTCTTTGCTACATATGTCAGAGGGCGTTCATCCACCTCATAATATTCAGGCTCAGAATCATAATCTACCAGTTGCTCTTCAATCTCTTCTTCCTCATCAACCAGACTCATCTCAGCTGCCTTCTTACCGGTTTCTTCAGTTGGTTCGTTCACCACCTCCTCACCAACAAAATCTGTGTCAATATCCAATCCCAGATCTATAAATCCAGCCTCAACCACTTTCTCCACACTTCCTGCAACTCCTTCCCTTCCAACATCAGTTTCACTAACACTAGAATCTTTTTCACCCGAGCCTCCCACATCTGTAATGCCAGCACTACTAGGGCCATCTCTTGCCTTTGACGAGCTACTCACATCGAGAAATGTGTATCTTGATGTGTCTTTGAGATCATTTAACTCAGACTGAGTTAAATGATTTGGCAGGCCGGCTGTAGCTTTCAACTCATTCACTTCAGTCAGTAATATCTTAATCAAAGCCTGTTGATCAACCATCATCTTTGTCATACTCTCCAACATCTCATCTTTCTTTCTCTCTTAACTCTTGATTCATCAGCTTTGTCTTAATCATACTTAACTTATTTACCAGAGAAGAGTTAAGATTTTTAATCAAATCTTCATCGAAGTTTGCCCTTTCATATCTTCTTTGAGGCTCAGAAAAGGTCTAATGTTTATGTTTGGACCTCCTCTCAGTCACCTTTTCTGACTCAGCTTGATCTGCCTTTTTCTTAGACCTCTTTTCTTTTTCAGCCCTTAATGTCTCCTCAATCATGTCAATCTCTTCTTCAAAATCATATTCTTTCTCCTTCACATATCTCTTTCTTTTCTTGATTGCCTCGGCTTGTTTTTCCCTATTCTCCTCAGCATTCTTGTTTGCTGACTCTATCACCCTCCTGATATAATACCACCTCTCAGCAGGATACATGTTTTCCCATAAATGAGTGACCCTTCCACTAAAATCATGTCTTATTGTTGAGCAGTAAGGAAATATTCTTGTCTTCATCTGTACAAGCCTCTTTATTTCTTCATGACGTGGAACATTAGGAATCAAATCCTCAATCATCATCTATATAAATCTAGGATATAGCAGCCATTTGTCTTTCTTCAGTGCCATGATATTCTCAACCATGCAGTCAAAAATCAGCTTAGTAATGTTGGCCTTTTGGCCTCTGCAGAATATAATCATAGCCCTTGCCCAATCAAGGTTTAGTCCATTTGACCATCCTTTTCGATGATCTAGGCATATGATGAATACATGAGCAATGTATCTCCATTCTTGGGATAGAAAGGATTTCTTGATCTCCTTCCTAGTGCCAAAAGGACGTCCCCCGTAACCAATGCTTCTGAAAGCCTCCAACACCTCATGCTCTGATAACAACACCTCATCTCCATAGTCGTCTTCAAGTCTCAAAACTCTTGCAATAGTCTCCACAGTGATAGAAATGTCGTTCTCCATAACTCTTGCCACCATCCTCTGAGGATTGGCCCTAGTATCATACTCTATTTTTCTCCAGAAATCTCTAATGTGAAGATCATATATGGTCGCAAAATGAGAAATAGCATAGGCAATGGTCGAGTTCCTGAGCCATCGTATACAGTCTCTGAATCCAACAGCTTTTGGATTCTAATCATCCAGAATAGATGTGATGTTGTTCTGGTCATCGAATTTCAAATTGGCCATTTAACTGAAAAGAAATAGATAAAATAGGTTAGAAGGGAATAACATGATAAATAGAAGAGAAAAAACAATAAAAAAGAATAAAATTAAAGTAAAACAGAATTAATTTCGTTGCCCGAAACTATAATTTCGGCAGGCGAAAGTGTAATTTCGGCACGCCGAAACTGAATTCAGACATGTGAAACTGTCAAATTCGCACGAGCAGCATAACATTACAGTTTCGCTGATTTCATGTGAACTTTCGTTTAGTTTCGCACAAAACACAGTTCTTTCGCTGATTGAATCTATGAAGGTAAATGAACCGACACAATCAATAATCGTTTTCAATGCAGATAAAACACCGATTAATGTAACCAATCAAGTTCGAAACACCACATAAAGCCTAAATTAACACAGATGATAAGCAGAAACCAACAATAGTCGATTAGGATCGAGAGGTCCAATTAGGGCTTAGAATACTCGGTGAAACTAGTTGTGCGAAAATGAGAAGATAATTTCGCATAACCCGTTATATAGCCCATAGTTTCGCTGCTAGCGAAACTATAGTTTTGCTGCTAGCGAGACTATAGTTTCGCTCGGTAAAAGATTAGATCCAAAATGCTCTAATATGAGCGAGAGTACCGGCGAACCTATAGTTTCGCTCGACGAAACTACCAGCGAAACAATAGTTTCGCTGAGACCTAAAACTTAACTTTATCTTTTTCAATTAATTATTTAGAATAAAATTTTAAACAGAGATAAAAAAATTAAGAAACAAAGATGCCCCACAAGACCAATATCATTTCCCAAAGAAATATATGAAAAAGATAAAATACTATAAGAAATAGTAAAAAAATAAAATATAAAATAGTAAAGAGATTTAAGGATATTAAAACACTTTAAACTGAAGTGGCTTTCTGGAAAATCAGAGATTGGCGGGATTGATGATATATTTGTCCTTTTAAACCCATGCCTTTTTCTTTTCAACAAGTAATCTGTAACTTCCATTGTCATGTTTTTGCGGTTATTTTGAAGAAAACTTAAATGACTCGGTCCCCACAGACATTTGGCAAAGAAACTCGTCCTGTCCTCATGATATATTGAACAATATGATTAACCCTGCTTGATTTTGCAACGGAGAACACAACCAAGATCTTTTCATAAGAAGCATAGACCTTATTATTTAGAAGAACAAATGATGAGAGCTCTAGGTCTATACTCACGTATAACAAAGGAGATGAGCATTTGAGCTTAACTGATGAGAGCTTCAGGTCTATACTTACGTATAACAGAGAAGAACATCAGAGCGTGCTGATGAGAACTCCAAGTCTATACTTACGTATAACAGAGGAGATTATCACTCCATGTCAATGTTCACACATAGCAGGGGAGATAAGCATGTAATATACAGCCTGGAAAGGGTTTGATACACAAATAGAGCTAGCAAGTAGCACTATTATGTACACGGGGAAGGGGAACATGGAACTTTCTTAGAAGATCATTAAAGTAGAGTTATTACTTTTTCAATCCATTTTGAACGAGGACTTGTAACTTTATGAAGGCCAAAATGTCAAGGAGATAATCCAAGTCAAAAAGTTTCTTATCCTTTTAGTTTAGTCACAAGATCATTGTCTACTTCGTATTTTGGCTGAGCCTATCATGCATATCCCAACACAATACTGTTGACCTCCTTCAAATCTTTTAGGTAGCTAAAACTTTATTTCTGAGGGTTCTGCAAGAATGAAAAACAGGTAAATTTATGTTATTCTCCCCCGAAATTTCTAAGAATCAGCAAGATATGAGAAATATCTAAAACATATTTATTTAGTTTTTATGTTGTAAAATAGCAAAAGACTATGGAGCATAATATTGAAAAGAAAGAAAAATAATAAAAAAAATTATGTACAATATTTACATGAGACAATGAAGAAAACGAGTTTCAAAAAGATATTAATCCCAACATGGAGATCAGTTCATAAAAGCGAGGTTTATCATAAGTTTTAGTGAAAAGATCTGCTTTTTGATTTTTTGTGTCAATAGAATAAAACCCTTTTCTTGAGCATCATAGATGACATGAATTCTTGTCTTAATGTGCTTGGTGCGGGAATGATGAATTGGATTCTTAGCAATTCCAATGGCTGCTTCATTATCACAGAACAGTGCAATTGAAGACATCTTGACCACCTTGATCTCTGTTGACATACCATCTTTCTGCATTAGTAGTGAAGGTCCAGGACAAGATGGGTCTTCCTGATGCAAGAAGAGCCACTTGTGTTGGAGTTGGTTGAGGTACCTCTTGTTTCACTTCCTCAAGATGCGCTGACTCATCTTGAGGTCCGGAGGTGGATGACATTGACCTCTTCTTATTCGTCTTTGAAACATATTTAGTAGCCATCATTTTCCTTCTCTTTGGGAACTTTAACTGAGAAGATTGGCCTTCAGCACCAGGTTGTTTTGTCTTGTCTTTCTTAGTTGGTTCCTCCTCTCTCATAGGTTTAGAGGGAGAGGGAGTGAGACCCTGCTGTGGATCAGAAGATGAAGCCTACTAAGGTTCAGCATGAGGTCCAGGTTGTGTTGTCTCAAATTGTTCAACCTTAACCTCAACTTCAGGAGAGCTTGACTTGGCGGGGAGTGTAAGTCAACAAGCTCTCCTTTCTTGATCTTTTGCTTGATCACCCTGATGTTCTCATCCATTGTGGATAGAGACATTGGACCAAGTCTCCTTCCAGAGAATCCATACAGCTTCAAGAAGCTCATCATCCTCTACCTATCTGCAAACTTCTTCTGACTCTTTTGGATAATAGCTCTTGACTTTGCAGCTTCTTCCCTCATCTTTCTCTTTTTAGCCTTTTGTTCTTTGAGAACTTTAAGTTCAAGTTGCTTGAGATACTCAAACTCAATGTACTTAAAGGACAAGGAAGAAGTGCAGATGCCTGGTAGAGTCCTGTGGCACTCAGGTAGTTGATCATGTTTTGTCTATCAACTTCTTTATCAACCTGAGGTTGTGGAGTTGCCACAACCTCTTGCACAGGGCTTTCTTGAAATGGGGAGAGAGTATGCGCATGTTTGTATAGCCTTTTCTGCCTTCTTTCTTCCTAAATCTTGAGGAGCAACTCTACATCCTCTATGTAACATCTCGTAATTCCGTTAATTAAAAGTTAATTTTATTAATTCTTATATGGGTTATTTAGGCAATTTATGAATCTTGTTGGGCTATTATTGTATGATTCTTTGTTTAAGTTTCTAAATTAAGTAAATAATAATAATAATAACAATTATAATAATAACAATAATAATAATAATAATAATGGTAATAATAATACTAATAATAATAATAATAATAGTAATAAAATAATAATAATGATAATAAAGATAATAATAATAAGTTATAAAAGTTAACAAGTTAAAACTTAATTAAGTTCAAGGGGGCTTAATTGTCTAATTAGAAACTTAAAATATTAAGTTTGGGCATAAAATAATAAGAATTCAAAGTTGGGGGACCATTTGTGTAACTACTTTAAAAACCCAACCCCCCTTCCCCTTGTTCCCCGTAATTCCGGCCACCGCCGGCCGGCTCCGGCCACCTTTTAAAACACCAATTTTCTGTCGATTCTTGTTCCCGAAACCATCCCGAACCGCACTAGAACACGATTCGAACCCAAAGGTCGCAATTAAACGCAAACAAACGTCGGTTTATGGATTTAATCGAACAAGTAACCGAAACCTTTAAGTTCGTACCCGTTCAGGCATTAAATCACAATAATAATCGAATTAATTCAACATGAACCACCTCCTATCTATCTCTAATCGATTACAACGTTCAATTTCATCTGAAACCCACAAAAATTACACCCCGATTACCCTTTGAAGCCGCGACCTGCATCTCAAACAACAACTATCTTCTGAGCTTCATAAACGAAAATTGTTTGAGGGCTTTTAATCTTGTGCACCATTAGAAGCTCTCTGTGCAACGAATTTGGCTGGAACCATCGTTTGAACATCAAACCAGCTTCACGAGTTCGTGACTGTTCTTCGTCTTCTTCGCTAACAAAACGATCTCAAAACGGGTAATCAAACACATGTATCTGCTCGGTTTTACTTGGGGATTAAAAGCCCCAAGTTTAATTTCGTTATCATAATCGATTTGGGGTTAGATGATTCTAGGGTTCATATGGGATTTGGGGATTTTGTTTGAGTTGGTATTAAAGAAATAAAACCTGAGTTCCAACAGGCTTGGGCGCCCGCGCCTACTGGTTAGAACACTACACTCCTATCCTTGAGGTCCCGGGTTCGAACCCGGGCCCCCTCAACAATTTTTTTTGGGTTTTTTCAGCCTTAAATAAAATATAGAAAATTATCTAAAAATTGTAAAAAAGTGTTTTTGTAAATTTGGTTTATTTTTAAAGACTCTCATTATTTTCTACAAATTTATCATTTTAAATACTTTAACAAATTTTTTATAAAATAATATCAACAAATAATATGTTTAGTTTATTTTTATATAAATAGATTAAACTACTTACATTTTATAATCATGGATTAATCATGGTAATTATAGAACCAAAGTATTTTGTATACATTTTGTGATTAAAATTCACATATTGTTATAGAGGATTTAATTTCTTTTAGTTTCACAAACCATTATAAAAAGGATCAATTAAGTTTTCTTTCATTGTAATAAATTGTATATTTTTGAGTTCGATAACAAATCTTATTTATGAAAAACCCCAAATCCTTATTGAAACCCTAGTTCAT
Organism: Flaveria ramosissima; assembly: GCA_025215565.1. NCBI lineage: Eukaryota > Viridiplantae > Streptophyta > Magnoliopsida > Asterales > Asteraceae > Flaveria > Flaveria ramosissima. The sequence continues at coordinate 25,139,841 of CM046033.1, forward strand.
GTTAAAACGTTAATATTATTATTAAACTTAAATCTTGTAAATATATATGTTTAGGCATCTTGTGAAGGATTACGTTGGAACGTCGATTTCTTTTCTTAATAATCATCAATTATATACTTATTTACCATGTGAGTTTTCCTTGTCCCTTTTTTTTATAATTTCACACTTATTTAGGGTGAAACATGATGCTTATATTACATACACGTTTAAACATTTGAGACTTGTAATGCACATGCAATTCTACTTATTATTTGGTCATGGTTATTTGTGTATTGTAAGTGTTTATATGAGATACATAGTTTGTTTACAATCATTAACTATTGCTAGCCTGGCGACATCTTAGATCTTTGGGCCTGACAAGCCTATTTGGTGCTAAAGTCGAGGTATTGCCGACTCCTAGGGGCCGTACGCTTGTGCACTAGGGAACCAAATACACTTAGCCAAACTTTTATACTTGTAATCAAGTCGAGGTTTGGTTGTAACGATATGTGTTCTATAACCTTACTAGCTTATAATCCATAACATGAATTGCTACTTGTAATCTTATTATGTATGAAAACCTGGAAACTCACCAACTATTTTTAGTTGACTCTTTATTTTCATCATGTTTCAGGAAATCCCCAAGATTAAAGTGTCTTTTGAAGCTTGCAATAAGACTAGGATTTGGACCTAGTTAATTTAAAATAAAATGTTTATGTAATGTTTTATTTTGTTTGGAAATTATCTCATGTTTAAGACTTATGCTTGTATGCTTTTTTAAAACTTATAAACTTAATATTTACATTTTAACATAGCGTTATGTGGTTGTGAACAATCTTATCCCTCACACCTCGACGTTTCCGCCGTCAAGGTTGGGGTGTGATAGATTGGTATCAGAGCCCATAACTATAGGGATTTAGGTTATTAGAAATGGTGACCTAGACTATAGCTTATGCATGAACCTCTTAGAAAAATATTTATATTCTTGGAAATATATATATTGTTACATGCTACATAATGCTATACCTTACTTATGTGCAACTTGATGCCTTAGCATAGGTTTGCCTTGTAATTGTTTAAACTTTGTTACTCGTCTCCCTAAACTTACCTTTGACACTTTGACTCTCCCCGACAAATGAAACTTCTTAATCTTATTCTCGACGACACGTGGAATTGTATACTTATGCTTATGACTTGGATCCTTAGACTTATGTCTAATCTATGTAAAATCTCATCAAGGTTTTGATTTCATGAACCTAAGAAATTTGTGTGACACATAGACACCTGTATTCTGGATTTCCTGGCAAAAGGCCCTCGGGCTAAGGCAAGCATATCGCATAAATCCTACGGGACTAGTTATGCTTACCTGGGGATTTCTGGGATGAGTGATAAACTATGGTCAAGATACACAAATTTCTAAGGCGAGTGGGTCAACTTACCTTGACGTGTCAACGTTTCCAAATGGTAATGCATTACCAAATGGAACCATTCCATGTGCCTTACGATTTTTGCCTTATCCTTGTTGAATTATGATCCTTGTTATTCCAATTCTCGTATCTAACTCATTTTATATATTCCAGCATGTCTCGTCATCTTGGAAAGCGTGGAAGTTCCGATCGTAAGTTAGCCGCCATGATTGCTCGACAAATGGCTGCTGTCATCCCGACCATGGTTGCTGAACTTAATAGCACCCTAATGACCAATGGTAGCAACAATGGAAATGGTCATGGAGAGAATAGCAACAACCAAAACGGGAACAACCAACACGGGAACAACCAAACTTGTACTTTCAAACACTTTAGCTCTTGCAAGCCCACTAGTTTTAGTGGCAAGGAAGGAGCCACTGGTCTTCTTGAGTGGTTCGAAAGTAAGGAGAATACCTTTATCAATTGTGAGTGTCCCGAGACGCTCAAGGTTCGTTATGCCACTAGTGTGGTCCAACAAAGGGCACTTACCTGGTGGAATAGCGAGAAGAGAAACCGTGGTCCTGAAGCGGTGCAAGCACTTACCTGGGAAGAGTTCAAGAACATCGCCATCGCAAAGTTCTGCCCAAGAAGTGAATTGCAAAAGTTGGAAGAAGAGTTTTGGAACTTGAAGCAAAACGATGGTGACCATTTGGCCTACTCAACTAGGCATCATGAGTTGAGTATACTGCTGCCTCACATGGTCGACACTGTCCCCCGCAACATCGAGAAGTTCATTAAGGGTGTACCACCCCAAATTCAAGATGCTGTGGTGGGTAGCCGACCCACAACCTTGGAAGAAGCCATTACTATCACCGCTCAACTCACCGAGAACCATATACGAGCGGGCACCATGTCTGTGAAGGGTGCAAAGAAGGTAGAGAAGACGGCTACCGAGGCTGTTAAGGAGACCCAAGCTGAACCGTCTTACAACAACAACAACAACAACAAGAAGCGCAAGTTCACACCGGCACGCAACTATGCCGTGGCTGCACCCAAACAACCCCAAAGACAACTTGTACCTGCGGCTGCACCTGTGGCACAAGTGCCTGGGGCTAGGGCTTATGCTGGTCCTCAGCCTATGTGCAACATTTGTAGGTACCATCACCCGGGAAATCAACCATGTCGTATCTGTACTTTATGCGGTAAATATGGTCACTTGGTGGCGACCTGTCATCGTGCACCTAACAACGCCGCCGTGGTCACAAACCGTGTTTGCTACAACTGTGGGGAACCTGGTCATTTCCGCCCACAATGCCCCCGACTTGTGGGTAATGTGCCACAAGCCCGAGGACGTGCTTTCAACATCAATGCAAATCAAGCACAAGCAAACAACGATGTGGTGAATGGTATGATAACTTACCTTTAACTTTTGTGACCTAATTCTTTTCATGTGTTACCTGCGTCGTTAAATATCTTTAAAATTGAACAGGTATGTTCCTTATTAATAAAACTTATGCCTATGTCCTGTTTGATTCTGGAGCCGATAAGAGTTTTGTTTCGTTAGAGTTTGAACCCAAACTTGCTAAGCCACATACGAAACTAGGAAGACCTCTTACCGTTGAAGTTGCCGATGGAGAACCGATCACCGTTGACGTCGTTATTCGTGATTGCATCTTAAGTCTTGACTCGCATGATTTTCTTATCGATCTTATCCCTATGAAACTTGGAAGCTTCGACGTCATCATTGGTATGGATTGGCTAGCCAAACACCATGCCGAGATCATTTGTTTCGAGAAGTGCATTCGTATACCGTTACCCTCTGGAGATACTTTGAAAGTGTTCGGTGAAAAATCTTCCAAAGGGCTTAAACTCATGTCTTGCACTCAAGCCCGAAGGTGCTTAAGCAAGAAGTATATGGCTTTCTTGGCTTACGTGGTCAACACGAAAGTCAAAGGGAAAGAACTTAAGGATGTCCCTATTGTACGAGACTTTCCTGAAGTATTTCCCGATGTCCTTAGTGGTCTACCTCCCGTGCGTGAAGTCGAGTTCAAAATTGACTTGATACCGGGAGCAAATCCCGTGGCTAAGTCACCATATCGACTTGCACCATCGGAAATGCAAGAACTCTCTAGTCAACTTCAAGAGTTATTCGAGAAGGGTTTCATCCATCCTAGTTCTTCGCCTTGGGGTGCACCTGTTCTATTCGTGAAGAAGAAAGATGGAACGTTTTGTATGTGCATCGATTATCGTGAGCTTAACAAGCTTACCATCAGGAACCGTTATCCTCTTCCTCGTATCGATGATTTGTTTGACCAACTTCAAGGAGCTGCTATCTTCTCGAAGATCGACTTACGTTCTGGCTATCATCAATTGCGAGTCCATGATGATGATATCCCAAAGACCGCTTTCCGTACTCGTTATGGGCATTATGAGTTTATGGTGATGCCTTTTGGTTTAACCAATGCTCCTGCTGTCTTCATGGATCTCATGAACCGAGTATGCAAGCCTTATCTAGACAAGTTTGTGATCATCTTCATTGATGACATACTTATCTATTCCAAGTCCAACACCGATCATGAACTGCATTTGAGATTGGTTCTTGAGTTGTTAAAGAAAGAGCAATTGTACGCGAAGTTCTCGAATTGTGATTTCTGGCTCAAGGAAGTTCAATTTCTAGGACACGTGGTGAATAGCCAAGGAATTCACGTTGATCCTGCAAAGGTGGAAGCTGTGAAGAATTGGTGTGTTCCTACAACTCCTACCGAAGTTCGTTCTTTTCTTGGTCTTGCTGGTTATTATCGGCGATTCATTGCCAACTTCTCGAGGATCGCGAAACCGCTCACTACTTTGACATAAAAGAATAAACCATTCGAGTGGGGTCCCGAGCAAGAAGAAGCTTTTGAAGCGTTAAAGCACAAGTTATGCAATGCTCCTATCTTGACCCTACCCGATGGAAACGACGATTTCACCGTGTATTGTGATGCATCTAAACAAGGCCTCGGTTGTGTTCTCATGCAACGAGGGAAGGTCATAGCTTATGCATCGAGACAATTGAAGGTTCACGAGGTGAATTATACAACACACGATCTTGAGCTTGGTGCTGTTGTCTTTGCTTTGAAGATTTGGAGACACTACTTGTATGGTATGCAATGTATAGTCTACACCGATCACAAAAGCTTTCAACACGTTTTCAATCAAAAAGATCTCAATATGAGACAACGTCGTTGGGTGGAGTTGATTAGTGATTACGATTGTGACATTCGTTACCATCCTGGTAAAGCAAACGTTGTAGCCGATGCACTAAGCCGAAAGATTCACAACAAGATGATCTCATTCCAAGAAATTCGCGATCGACGTCAATGGTTTGATACTTTGGGTGAGTTCGATACTGAGATCCGACTTGATGTCAACGAGACCACCGTACTGCTACAAAACCTGAGAATAGATAGTGACATCGAGTCTAGTATCCTGGAGGCTCAACAAATGGTACAACGAGAAGGAAGAATGAAGGATGAATTGGAGCATAATCTTCTAACCCAATTGGAAACGAAACCTAATGGATTGATGTATTTCGCAAATCGAATTTGGGTTCCAAATCGCGATAACCTCCGTACCTTCATCATGAACGAAGCTCATCAAACTCGTTATTCTATTCATCCTGGCTCTGATAAGATGTATATGGACCTACGTGGTCAATATTGGTGGCCTGGAATGAAGAAGGACATAGCGACTTACGTAGCTAATTGTCTCACGTGTACGAAGGTTAAAGCCGAACATCAACGTCCAAGTGGATTACTTGAGCAACCCGAGATCCCTATGTGGAAGTGGGAACACATATCCATGGACTTCATAACTAAGCTACCCCGAACCTCCCGAGGACATGATAGCATATGGGTGATTGTTGACCGATTGACCAAGTCGGCACATTTTATACCCATACGTGACACTTACAAGACATCAAAGTTAGCTCGTATATACGTTGATGAGATTGTAAGCCGTCATGGGGTACCTTTGTACATCATATCCGACCGAGATGCTCGTTTCACTTCACATTTTTGGTCGTCTATGCAAGAACTCTTGGGTACACAACTAGATCTAAGCACGGCTTACCATCCTCAAATTGATGGTCAAACCGAGCGAACGATCCAAACCTTGGAAGATTTGCTACGCCTTTGTGTTCTTGACTTTGGTGGCGATTAGGATACGCATCTACCGCTCGCGGAATTTTCGTATAACAATAGTTACCACTCGAGTATCAAGATGGCACCGTTCGAAGCACTCTATGGTCGTAAATGTCGTTCACCGATCTGTTGGACCGACATTGGTGAGAACTTCATCACTGGTCCTGAACTTATACAAGAGACGACCGATAAAGTTTCTATCATTCGCAAGAACCTTGAAGTGGCGAGAAGTCGTCAAAAGAGCTATGCTGACAAGCGACGTAAGCCATTGGAATTCCAAGTTGGGGAGATGGTTCTTCTCAAGGTTTCGCCGTGGAAAGGTGTGGTTCGCTTTGGAAAGAAGGGCAAACTGGCTCCAAGATTTGTAGGACCTTTCAAAATCCTGAAAAGGATTGGGAAAGTGGCTTATAAACTGGAGTTACCTTCCGACCTTAGTGGAGTTCACCCTGTATTTCACGTCTCAAACTTGAGGAAGTGCTTGGCTGACGAAAGTATGCATGTTCCGTTGGAAGACATCCAGATTGACGAGTCATTGCATTTTGTCGAGAAACCTGTTGAGATCATGGATCGCATAATGAAGAAGACTAGAACCACAACAACCCCAATTGTCAAGGTTCGTTGGGAAAATAAACGTGGCGCTGAATTTACTTGGGAACGCGAGGAGCACATGAAGAAGAAATACCCGTTCTTATTTGTATAGTTTCATTTCTTTTAATTTCGGGACGAAATTATTTTATGTTGGGGAGACTGTAACATCTCGTAATTCCGTTAATTAAAAGTTAATTTTATTAATTCTTATATGGGTTATTTAGGCAATTTATGAATCTTGTTGGGCTATTATTGTATGATTCTTTGTTTAAGTTTCTAAATTAAGTAAATAATAATAATAATAACAATTATAATAATAACAATAATAATAATAATAATAATAATGGTAATAATAATACTAATAATAATAATAATAATAGTAATAAAATAATAATAATGATAATAAAGATAATAATAATAAGTTATAAAAGTTAACAAGTTAAAACTTAATTAAGTTCAAGGGGGCTTAATTGTCTAATTAGAAACTTAAAATATTAAGTTTGGGCATAAAATAATAAGAATTCAAAGTTGGGGGACCATTTGTGTAACTACTTTAAAAACCCAACCCCCCTTCCCCTTGTTCCCCGTAATTCCGGCCACCGCCGGCAAGGCCGCCGGCCGGCTCCGGCAACCTTTTAAAACACCAATTTTCTGTCGATTCTTGTTCCCGAAACCATCCCGAACCGCACTAGAACACAATTCGAACCCAAAGGTCGCAATTAAACGCAAACAAACCTTTAAGTTCGTACCAGTTCAGGCATTAAATCACAATAATAATCGAATTAATTCAACATGAACCACCTCCTATATATCTCTAATCGATTACAACGTTCAATTTCATCTGAAACCCACAAAAATTACACCCCGATTACCCTTTGAAGCCGCGACCTGCATCTCAAACAACAACTATCTTCTGAGCTTCATAAACGAAAATTGTTTGAGGGCTTTTAATCTTGTGCACCATTAGAAGCTCTCTGTGCAACGAATTTGGCTGGAACCATCGTTTGAACATCAAACCAGCTTCACGAGTTCGTTACTGTTCTTCGTCTTCTTCGCTAACAAAACGATCTCAAAACGGGTAATCAAACACATGTATCTGCTCGGTTTTACTTGGGGATTAAAAGCCCCAAGTTTAATTTCGTTATCATAATCGATTTGGGGTTCGATTTGGGGTTAGATGATTCTAGGGTTCATATGGGATTTGGGGATTTTGTTTGAGTTGGTATTAAAGAAATAAAACCTGAGTTCCAACAGGCTTGGGCGCCCGCGCCGACTGGTTAGAACACTACACTCCTATCCTTGAGGTCCCGGGTTCGAACCCGGGCCCCCTCAACAATTTTTTTTGGGTTTTTCAGCCTTAAATAAAATATAGAAAATTATCTAAAAATTGTAAAAAAGTGTTTTTTTGTAAATTTGGGTTATTTTTAAAGACTCTCATTATTTTCTAAAAATTTATCATTTTAAATACTTTAACAATTTTTTTATAAAATAATATCAACAAATAATATGTTTAGTTTATTTTTATATAAATAGATTAAACTACTTACATTTTATAATCATGGATTAATCATGGTAATTATAGAACCAAAGTATTTTGTTACATTTTGTGATTAAAATTCACATATTGTTATAAAGGATTTAATTTCTTTTAGTTTCACAAACCATTATAAAAAGGATCAACTAAGTTTTCTTTCATTGTAATAAATTGTATATTTTTGAGTTCGATAACAAATCTTATTTATGAAAAACCCCAAATCCTTATTGAAACCCTAGTTCATGTTAAAACGTTAATATTATTGTTAAACTTAAATCTTGTAAATATATATGTTTAGGCATCTTGTGAAGGATTACGTTGGAACGTCGATTTCTTTTCTTAATAATCATCAATTATATACTTATTTACCATGTGAGTTTTCCTTGTCCCTTTTTTTTTATAATTTCACACTTATTTGGGGTGAAACATGATGCTTATATTACATACACGTTTAAACATTTGAGACTTGTAATGCACATGCAATTCTACTTATTATTTGGTCATGGTTATTTGTGTATTGTAAGTGTTTATATGAGATACATAGTTTGTTTACAATCATTAACTATTGATAGCCTGGCGACGTCTTAGATCTTTGGGCCTGACAAGCCTATTTGGTGCTAAAGTCGAGGTATTGCCGACTCCTAGGGGCCGTACGCTTGTGCACTAGGGAACCAAATACACTTAGCCAATCTTTTATACTTGTAATCAAGCCATGGTTTGGTTGTAACGATATGTGTTCTATAACCTTACTAGCTTATAATCCATGACATGAATTGCTACTTGTAATCTTATTATGTATGAAAACCTGGAAACTCACCAACTATTTTTAGTTGACTCTTTATTTTCATCATGTTTCAGGAAATCCCCAAGATTAAAGTGTCTTTTGAAGCTTGCAATAAGACTAGGATTTGGACCTAGTTAATTTAAAATAAAATGTTTATGTAATGTTTTATTTTGTTTGGAAATTATCTCGTGTTTAAGACTTATGCTTGTATGCTCTTTTAAAACTTATAAACTTAATATTTACATTTTAACATAGCGTTATGTGGTTGTGAACAATCTTATCCCTCACATCTCGACGTTTCCGCCGTCAAGGTTGGGGTGTGACACTCTACCTCCTTCCTCTCCCTAGACATTTCCATGTTTCCCAGTTCATTCAATTCATCTAAGGGGAAAGAGATGATCTCATCTATATTATAGTTCCTGGTCTGCAGGTAGTTAATCCTGACTGCTCTTAACTCGTCATTCTGAGTGTTTGGTCTGGGAGCAGCCCTGATTGTAGCTTCTATGAAGCCTGAAGACGCAGTGGAACTTTCTCCTCTTAGCCTCCTCTTCCTCTCTCTCTCCTCCTCCACAATCTCCTTAGGAGTCATTATCCTTTTCCCTTTGTCACCTACAGACCTTTGTGACTCAGGCTGGAGAGAACTTTGGCCTTCATTGCTTGGAGTAACATCCAGGCTCTAGCCAGAGAGAGGCTGTGATACACCTTCACCAGCAGGTGTGTCAATGATGGATTGGAATGCTAACGTTGCTGGTTCTGTGACAGTGCTCACAGGCTCTATCACTGGGCCTTCAGTCAAGGTTTTCCCTTTGAAGCTAGTCTCAGGGTTCACCTCAACATCCAGTTGACCAATGACATTACCTTATTGCATTTGTCTTCTTCTTTGGCTAAACTCTTCAACAATCCTATCTTGAATTCTTTGGGCCATCCTGTCAACTTGCCTAGATTGGCTTGGATTGGCAAGTGGCATGTTGACCAGATCATGACCTTCATAGTAGTTCAAGGTCTGAAAGTTAAAGACCTCTTGCTGCCCTTGAACTCCTTGAAGTATGAGGGCTCTTCTATCAGCATCATACCTCCACCCTAAAGTGTAATTTGATGATCCTTGGGGTGGGGTTGACATAGCCCTTGGAATTCCCTCCTCAAATTGACTCTGAATGAGTGAGTCCACATCAATGTGAACTTGAGAAAGTTGCTGAGTATGGACTAGTGCAAGTGAAGATGGTAAGTCCTCAATGTTCATACTCTATGAAGAAATCCCAGGTTCTGTGATTGCTATGACTTTCTCCCCCTTTTTGGTAAAATCACCTACTTGCATAGATGAACTAGGAGTTAGGTCAATCACATCCATAGGTTCTTGTATTCCTGGATGAGCTCTTCTTAAAGGTCTTTTAGCTAGTTGTTCCTTGAGATAAAATATCTCAAGTTGCTAATCAAAGGTAGTCACCTGAGATTCCAGGTGATTAACCTTAGAGACTAAATATGAGCATGTCTTTGACAATTTCTGCACCTTTAGTATCATATTCCCCTCCTCTTCATTCGAAGAATCATGGGGGATGAGAGAATTGGACTAGAGTTTTCTCTCTCACCACCAGCATAGTGTTCTAGGCTGCTGGATTTTCCCTGCTCACTAACAACTTCAAGTGAAGTGTCACTGGACTGAGTTGCCATGGTTGAGGTCCTAATGATGTAATCACTTGCAGAAGTGAGAGCCTCTTCCATATGGATCTCCTTAACAGGTTCAGGTAGATCCACCTCAGTGATGGGTGAATGATGTGGGTTAGAGAAGGGAGAAGCAGGAGTACTCATCTCTCTTTGAGTAGGGGAGGAATAGAGAGACTCATGGTACTCACTGAATCCCATGTCTTCGTTATCATAGAATTCGAGGTTGGGAATAGGTGGGTTTAGATCAAGAGGCTGGGGATGGTAACTTTCCCCTGAAGGTCGTTCACTAGAGTGTTGAGACTCAGTGTGAAGGCTTAAGGCTGATGGGCTAATGAGCTCATCAGGCTGAGCATGAGGAACCTTAACACTGATTCTTGATGAGATGGGAGTGGTTTGCTCCTCAGGAGAAGTGGGAGCTCCATTGTCCACTTCTTCCTGTGTGGGTTGTGATATGGGGGCCTGCACAAGCTCAATAGCTTGAGCATGGGTTCGTTTAGATTTTCTGTGGTAGGTGAGTAGTATTTTAGGTTGTGTAGGTGGTTGAGAAGTAGAAGGTGTAGGTTCAACACTAGCTTGTGCTTCTAGGTTGTCACGTTGAGCAATGAGCTCTAACATTTTTGGGAAAAGGGCTGTTTCTACCCCAGAGAAGCCAACAATTGGCTTCTTCATGGTCTTAAAGATTCTGGGCTTCATCAATCCCAATTTAATGATATTACATGTTTCCCTCAACTGTAAGCCCAGTTCATAGTTGAGAATGTGTTGAACATATCTAGGGAACATATAATACTCTAAGGAGTCTAAGCTAGCAAGCAAATTTGTATACACAAACTATGAGTACCTGAACTTGACCCCCTGGACCATTCCATGTACTATAAAGGAGAGATCTTCAGGAATCTAGTCCCATCCACCATGCTTGTTGTATAAGCTGTGAATGACCACATGATGTAGATACTTCCACTGGGATGAGACCTTCTCTTTCCTGAAGGTCTTTTCAGAGAAATCTCCCTCATAGCCTATCTGCTCAAAAGAATGATTTACAGCTTCCTTTGAGAAGGACACGTCACCTTCTACATCATCCAGTTGAAGATGTGTGTTGATGGTGGCTGGAGTGATGCAGATTGTCCTCCCCGGCACTGTGGCAGACAGTGCCTTCTCCCCATCCATAATGACCTCTTGACAGGTCTTCTAGAATTCTAACAGCTAATCCTCATAGAGAGGGGGATCAATGGTAAGGGAGGTGAAGTAATTTGATAGAGCAAGAAAATGGCAAACTCTACGAAACTAGGATCTTTCTTAGAGTCCAATATGGCAACCTGATTGTGCTCTATGTGGAGTTGCATGAAGAAATTTAGGTTGTTTTTGTGGTTAAGGTTGGCCATTTGAGAAAGCATAAAGATGAAGAAAGATAAGAAAAAAGTCGGTTGTGGGTGAATTTAGGTTTTGGAGAGTTCAGATGAAGAGGATGGTGAAAGAGGGGGGAACCGTTGGGCATATTTATATGAATTGGATCTGAGACAAAGTTAATGAAAGAGGATAAACTTTGAAATCCGAATGTCGGTCCCACCTCTGAAAAAGTGCCCAAAAAGTAGTTTTCTTGGAAGTCGAAAATCTTCCGAAGGTATTTTGTCTTTGGAAGTTTTGATAAAAAACTTCCAAAACTAAAATGGCTTTGGAAGAAATTTCAAAGATTTTTGAGAATTTTGCTTCGGAAGATATTTAGACTTGGAGATTTTATTTTAAAAGCTTCTGAGACTTAAATTGCTTTCGGAAGAAAATTTTTCTTCAAAAACATTTAAGTACTTTAGAAGGATTTTAAGGTTCGGAAGATATTTTGGAAATTTCTTCCGAAGGTAAATTTACTAAAGTAGTTATTTGGTTTCAGGACATAATTTTCTTCCAAAGGTAAATACATATCTTCCGAAGAATAAAATGATCAAAATTTTCAAAAAATCTAAGAAATATCTTTTAAAATATTTTTCTTCCATAGTAAACAAGGGTTTATTAAGGTGATAAAATAGACAACTTAATACACACAGGTTTTAGAAATAATATGAGTTAGTTTTAAGAAAAGCTACTCAAAGTTAATCATCCCAATAGCTGATACAAGATATTTAAATCCCTGTTCATGAAACGCTTTGGTGAACAGATCAACATATTGTTCATTTGTATTAACTCTGACTAGTTTGATGAATCCTTTTTCAAAGTTATCTCTAATCAAATGATACCTGATATTGATCTGTTTTGTCCTTGTGTGTTGCACAAGATTCTCTGTAATAGAGATAGCATTGTTGTTGTCTATGTGATGGGAGTCTCTTTGAAGTTGAATCCATAGTCCAGCATCTGATTCTGAATCCAAAGCACTTGATGCAGATACATAGGATTGTTTCTTGAATTTCCATGAGATTATCCTTCCACCAAGAAACTGAAATCCCCTTGATGTAGACTTTGCAGTCATATTGCAGCCACCATAGTCACTATCTGTATATGCATACAGATTCAAGCTAGAATTCATTGGATACCAAAGGCTAAATGTTGGAGCGCCTTTGAGATATCTTAGAATTCTCTTGATAGTGACCAGGTATGACATCTTGGGGTTGGCTTGATATCTTGCATAAATACATGTGGCAAATATCATATCAGCCTGCTAGCTGTGAGGTACATAAGAGACCCAATCATAGCCCTGTAAAGATGTTCATCCACACACTCCCCCTCAAGATCAGGTCCAAGGGAGTGGTTTCTGGCTATGGGTGTCTTAGCAACCTTACAGTCAGTCATGCTGAATCTTGTAAGTATGTCTTGCACATACTTTGATTGACTTATGAAGATGCCACTGTCAACTTGTTTCACTTGAATTCCTAGAAAGAAATTGAGTTCTCCCATTGCACTTATTTCAAATATATTCTTCATTAACTTCTCAAAGTCTTTGCAGAGCTTTGGATTGGTTGACCCAAAGATAATGTCATCTACATACACTTGAACTAGCATTAAGTCATTCCCTGTTCCTTTGATGTAGAGAGTTCCATATATAGTACCCTTTTTGTAGCCATGTTGACAGAGATACCGATATAGAGTCTCATACTACTTCCTTGGAGCTTGGTGCAGCCCATAAATAGCTTTATCAAGCTTGTAGACATAATCAGGATGATCAGTATCTACAAAGCACACACCTCTTCATCAATCACCCTGTAGAGAAAAGCACACTTGACATCAAGCTGGTAGACGTTGAAATCCTTGGATGCAACAAAAGCTAAGAATATTCTGACAGCTTCAATTCTTGCCACAAGAGCAAAGACATCTTTGTAGTCAATTCCTTCTTCTTGTGTGCATCCTTGAACAACTAGTCTAGCTTTGTTCTTGATGACAAGTCCTCTATCATCTCTCTTAATCCTGAACACCCATTTGGTTCCTATAGTAGTCTTCCCTTGAGGAAGAGGACATAGGTTCCAAACCTTTTATCTTTTGAATAGAAGCAGCTCCTCTTACATAGCTTTAACCCAACTTCAATCCTTTAAAGCGTCATCAACTTTCTTTGACTCTATCTGGGATAGAAAACAAGAATGGAGACAAACATTTGCATCATGGGTTTGTCCTCTTATTCTTACCCCTGTGTCAACATTTCCAATGATGTTTGTGGTGGGGTGAGACTTGTGAATCCTTAGTTGAGGGATTACAGCAAGTTACTTGGAGAGATCTAAATTAGAGAAATTTTGATCAGGCATTGAAGTTTCTCCTACCACATCAGCACACTTATCAAGTGTAACTTGATCCAATGAGTGTGTGACATCATTTATGTTGTATTCAATGGAGTGGTTTTCAACATCAAGAAACTCTTGATCACTGTTACCACCTCCATTGCCTTCCACATTTAAAGATCCTTTATTTGAGTGTTGTGCCTCTGAGCTGGAATTTGAAGGCACCTCAGATGTATCAGCTGAATCTGTCATTGTTGTGCTGATAGGAACTTCATTTGCAGGGTTAGTTACAACTATAGCTGAAGTAGTATAGCTTGATGGTCTTCTTAGCTCAAATCTTGTGTCAGGATCACTTGCTGATAATATATCTATGGATCCTGAAACATGCTCACAAGATTTGTTAAAACAGTTGGTAACTAAATCAAGATCAAATAGCCAATCAGGACCAAAACTTTCACACTGGGAGTATGCTCATTAAAAGTCATATTGGCTGACTCCTCAACTACTCTAGTTCTGAGATTGTATACTCTATAAGCCTTAGCTTGAGAAGAGTATCCAATAAAATGTCCATCAACTGATTTTTCATCAAACTTGGCAATTTGATCCTTGGTATTCAAGATAGTGTAAGAACATCCAAATGACCTGAGAAAACCAATGAAAGATTTCCTCTTGTGCCAAAGTTCATATGGAGACTTACTATGTGTCTTAACTACTAAAACTCTGTTGTGCACATAGCAGCAGTGTTCACTGCCTTTGCCCAGAAGGTGATGGGCAGTCTAGAGTCAAACAACATAGTTCTTGCAGCTTCAATTAGTGTCATGTTTCTCCTCTCAGTAACACCATTTTGCTGAGGAGACCTGGAGCACTATATTGTCTTGTAATACCTTTGTTATCACAAAATGTATCAAGGATTTTGTTCTTGAATTCAGTTCCCTGACACATCTTATGGTTTTACCTTGTGATCACATTTATTCTCAATCTTTAAGATGAAACTCTTCAAGATCTCAGGAGTCTCATCCTTAGTTCTAAGGAAGAAGACCAAAGTGAATCTTGTAAAGTCATATGTGATCACCAAACGATATGAGGTCCTTCCTAGACTCATTACATTGGTGGGGCCAAAGAGATCCATATGTAATAAATGTAGGGGAGTAGTGATGGAGTTTCTTTCCTTTGGCTTGTGGGATACCTTGTGTTGCTTCCCTTTAAGGCATGCAACATAGTGGTCATCACTTGCAAACTCTTTCTTTGGCATTCCAGTTACCAAATCATTCTTAATTAGTTTATTCATGTTCTTAAAGTTTACATGGCACATTCTTTTATGCCAGAGGAAAGACTCATCACTATTAGCTTTAGATAGAAAGCATGAAGCTTCTCCAGAGGGAGATGTTTCTTGCAAATCCATCTTGTACATGTTCCCTTTCCTGGGGCTCTAAGCAGGATATGCTCATGAGGAATGACCACCCCGGGCTTGAGAATAATGCACTCATGCTCAGTAAAAAGCATGTTATGACTCTAATCACAAAATTGAGATACACTCAAAAGATTGTATCCAAGCTCCTTGACAAAGTTTACCTTCTTATTACTGAGCTTACCATTTGTGACCCTGCCCCTTCCTGTAATGTAACCTCCAGCATCTCCTCCAAAAGAAACTAGCAATCCATCAATTTTCTCAAAATTTTGGAATAGTGACCCATTGCTTGTCATGTGCCTGGAACAGCCACTATTAGTGATCCATACATTTTTGTTTGTCTTGAGCTATTCCTGCAAAAAAGAGATGGTTAGTTACATTTGGAAACCCAAACATTATTGGTCTTAGGCTCATCAAAAGAAACTAAAGACAATGCAACAGTAATTGATCTTATTGTCATATTTTGAGGATTATTTGCTGAAGTTGATGAAGAACTTCCAGCCACATGGTCTTTCTTTGTCTTCCACACTACCATTGGAAGCTTAGATTTGACCTTCAACACTTTGGAAGTTTTAGCAACTTCGTAAGTTTTGGAGACTAGACCTTCGAAAGATCTTGCTAACACTGCAGCAGGCTTCAGTACTTCGGAAGTATTCCTTTCTTCTGAGACCAATTTTTTTTCGAAGGCAAATTTTGTCTTCTTCTTCATTTTGGAGCTTCCGACACGAAAGGATTTTCCTTCCGAAGCTTGCTTCTTCTTCAAACTCTCAGAAGTTTCTATTTTGGTCATGTGGATAGTACTTTTTGGATTGTAGAGGCAATCCTTAGCAAGATGAGAAGTACTACAACACATAACATAGTCCATTTTCTTCTTTCTAAGAGTTTTCCATTGAGAATAGTGTTGAACTTGATCATTTTTCTTCTCCATCTTCATCTTTGCAGATGATGTGGCAATTCTTTTAGGGTGAGAGCTACCATTAAAACTGGATGGTTCAGGTTGTGTAGCAATGGTACACAACTAATCAGTCTTCTTCATATTGCTGGGATGATTTGGACATGAACTATAACTCCTGGTACTAGAGTTCAAGTTTGAGTCTTCAGCCTTAACCACCTCAAAACCTGCAGAGATAAACACTTGTTTCTGCACAGAGTTAAAAATGGCCTTGATCTCTTGAGCCTTCTTGGACTTCCTCTTGTCTTTTTTGATCAAGTTCTTCCTTCTTGACTTGGTCATCCCAACTCCTTTACTCTCCTCAAAGGAATAGTGACCCTTCTTAAAATGCTCTTCTTCGCTCTTCTCAGAGACATCCTTCACTATCTTCTCTTCATCCTCTTCACTCATGGGGTCTATGAAGGAAAGCTTATCTTCACAAGTTCCACACCTCAAACTGCTGCTTCGGTAGATCCTTCTTGTTCTCCTTGGCTTCAGTTGAACCCTCATACATTAGTTTCAGTGCATCCCATAGTTGTTAGGTTGTTTTGCACCTCTTGAAGCCTCTGTATATGGAGTTTGGAAGAGCAGTTGAAGGGAAACATGGCTTTTGATCTATGTCTATTATTTTTCTATCTTGTTCAGAATAGTCAGTTCTCCTTGGCTTCAGTTGAACCCTCATACATTAGTTTCAGTGCATCCCATAGTTGTTAGGTTGTTTTGCACTTCTTGAAGCCTCTGTATATGGAGTTTGGAAGAGCAGTTTGAAGGGCAAACATGGCTTTTTGATCTATGTCTATTATTTTTCTATCTTGTTCAGAATAGTCAGCCACCTCCTTTGGAATCATACCACCTCCAGCAGCAGCTAAAGAGGTGCTTGGTACGTGAGGCCCAGAGACAACAGATTCCCACATCCTGGAGTTTAGAGACTTGATAAAGCCTTCCATTCTTTGACACCAAGTATCAAAGTCTTCAGGAGTGATCAATAGGGACTTTGTCATAGTTTAAGTTTCCATATCATCCTTTGTGAGAGTTGCCATTTGAGTTGTTAAGTGTTTTGTGAGACTGAGGGATCTAAGATGGTGACATCTTACAATCCAGAGCGTGGAAAGCTCTGATACCAATTGCAGGACCGTTAAAAGGTTGATCAATACACTTAGTCTCAAATAGGGAACCTGGACTTTGTTTGTGATGCGAAGAACACACAAGTAAACTAGAGGCAGAAACTTAAGAACAACAAGGCAGTTTGGTTTTCAAGATTGTAGTATATTGCTTCTCAAGTTCTATTACAAATGTTTACAAAGCATAAGAGATAAGTTACAAGGACTTGAGATACTTTATACTACATCCTACAGCCAACCATACTTTGAAGGCCAACTGAAAACATTAATCTAGACAACAAAATCAATGTAGAGTCAAAAGGCAGATTGCCTTTTGACAAGTGACTATGACATGCCATAGCTCACATCTTAATATATTACAAAAATGATAAAAGTACATAAAGTAGAAAGTTAAAGACACAAGACCTCAATGTACAGTTACCAAAAGCATAGACCTTTTCACCAACTTGTATAAGTTGGTGAGTCTTCAGAGTTGCAACGGAAAGTGGTCCAGCTTTATGGAAAAGTACATCAGATAAAGCATGTAATAAAAGTATTCAAAAAAAATATGTCTTCACTTCATTGGCTTCGGAAGACTTGTCTTTAAAGCTTCGGAAGACTTTGTCTTTGAAGCAACTTCTACTTTGCACTAAGTGCATGCATGCATGAGAGACTTGGGTTGTTTTGGGTGCATCGCCTTTCATTAAACCTTACAGTACCCTTCCTATTAAGTCATGTGGTGATGACGGAAGGCACTGTGTGTGGGGGATTCCCTAAGTAGATCTACCCATATAGAACAAGCGGTTCACACAAGAATTAATGATTTTGATACAAGTAAGAGTAGGTTCTGACGTTATCCACAACATACAACCATCATACCATAGCACAATAATAATTTCAGTTCAAACAAAGCATGTTTCATCCTAAAAGAATAGTATAAGGGGAGCACTAGAACTCACCTTAGCGTTAATCAACGTTTCCTCGAGCACAAAAAAGATTCAATCCTAGCACCCTAGCATCAAGATTCAAGTAATAAGCTATATGTTCTAGGGTCATTATAGGTGTAACTAGGTGTGTTTTATAGTTAAAAGTTGAAATAGCTTTGATTCTTTAACATTCGCGTAAAAAAAGTTTCCTTTTCAAGAAAGTTAGTGTTTCTTAAGGTCAATGACAAGTTCTGTTGGATCAAGTAAGGCTGGTGCAACCAAAACAAACACTTAAACAATTTTTGGAGCAACTGATGAAGAACTTCCAAAGGCAAAAGTAGAACTTCAGAAGGCAATGCTGAGCTTTCGAAAGTCAAGTTTGAAAGAGCTTCCAAAGAGGAACTCTAACTTCTGAAGACAAAGTCTTCCTTCTTCCGAAGTCCAACACTTAGAAGAATTCAAGACAATGACTTCCGAAGCATGAAGGCCTAAAGAACAACTCAAGCCTCGGAAGAAGTAGTCTCTTCTGAAGTATAAGTGGCTTCGGAAGAACTTGTTCTTCCGAAACTAGGTAACCTTCGGAAGAACCTACTATGAACCAGTGGACATAAGTATGGTTCCTTTAACACATCGCTGCAACCTCTGAGATACTGCATGGTGCTTTCCCACAACCATGTAGTTGACCATACTTTATTCCATTGTTCATCCCTTATCAGTCAGTACAATTACCAACTTTAGTTAATGACAAAAGGTAAGTCATGGACATGTCATGACTACCAAATCTTAGATTGTGTGATCTTACCATCTAAATCAACCTTTTCATCACTCATACTCTTACCTCACTCAAAATGGCCCTCAACCAAAAATCTGAATGTGAAATGGGGACGATGACCAAAGCACCTATCATCACCCCTGAAAACTTCAGATCATGGAGCAGACATATTAAAGGCTTCATCAGATACCAAGACAACAAGATGTGGAAGTCTATATCCAATGGCCCTTACAAGCCAAAGGTTATAGCGCCAGCTGGAAATGATGCTATGATAGAGAAGGCAGTTGAAGACTATTCTGATGAAGACTACAAGCGGCTGGATATTGATAGCAAAGCCATGACTGTTCTGATGTCTGCCATACCCAACTCCCTTATGGTGAGTTTTGAGCATTGCCAGTTAGCTAAAGAACTATTTGACGCTTTGACTCAGATGTACTTCAGCTCCAATGACTCCAAGAAAGATTCACTAAAGCAACAATTTGAAAACTTCACTTATATTGCTGGAGAGACCCTTAGCCAGCAATACTTCAGGTACATGGATCTTATTTCCTCCCTTCAGTCTATGGGAATAACTCTTGAGTTCAGAGATCTCTCAAGAAAGTTCATGAGTGCACTCCCAAATAAGTGGACTTTCTACTGTGTCTCTATCAAGAGGACAGAGAACTTGAACTCCCTCACCATGACTGAACTATATGGCATCCTCGATTGATACCGTGTAGAGATGGAGAACAAGAGAGGCCACCAGGTGAGCAGACCCTCAAGTCTTCCTGCTAGCAATGCTTTAATGGTTGATGAAGGCTAAAGAACTCCCCAACCTCAATAGTACCTGACTTATCCCCAGCAGCCATCCTGTTCTTCTGGGCCATACATCATATTTTCTGAGACTCCAAGGTCTCAACAGGCTCACTCAAGTCCCTTCCAGGATAGCTGTGTCTTTGTCTCAGGAAATGGACATTCTAGTGATTTTCAATTATGCTTTGATGATCTAGAATGTTTTAGCCCGGATGATGTTGAATACATGGACATTGTCCAACAAATGGCTCTGTTAACTTACAGGGCAAAGAAGTTATTTAAGAGAACTAGAAGGCAATATCCCCAAAACCCAACTAATAGCAAGTTTGAGTATGATAAGACAAAGGCGAAGTGTTACAACTGTAACCAGCTAGGCAACTTTGCCAGGGAATGCAAGGCTCCCAAATCCAACCCAAGAGCCACTCAAGCCTCCACACATCCCACCGCACCTAAAGCCATCGGGAAGTCAATTGAACAACACACAACTACTGTTGCTCAAGAGGTTGACCGGAACTTCATGGTGCAGGATGTGAGTCCTACTCAAGCATTGATGGTTGGAACTGATGACAGCAAGGTGTTTGAACACCTCTGTACTCCAGCTTGTATTGCTAAAGTTAAAATGTATCAAGCCTTCAATATGGAATTAAATCTGATATTGAGTCTTTGAATTTTTTAAAATCTAATTTTAAAAGGGCTGAATCTGACTATCAAAAGAAAATTAAAGAGTTAGAGAAAATCAAGTCCTCTTTAAAACATGAACATACCAACTATAGGACTCAAATAAAAGATTTAATCTTCAAATTGACTGAGGCTCAAGGCCAACTAGTAATAGTTGACGCTCAAGCCAGGAAGCATGCTATTTCTCTGAGCAAAACTTGAAGCCATTCTTTTCTTGATCATCCTCCACTAAAAATTTGTTATCAAACAAAGGAGGGTTTAGGACAATGAAATTGCTCCACCACATCTCTTACAGAACCAAAGCCAGAAGAAACAGGGCTAAGGCAGCCAGTAAAACTGCCAAGAAAGTGGCTGAATCCAAGTTAAGGATAGACCCAAAACAAATGGGTGTGTTTATTTCTGCTGGATTCCAGGTGGTTGGAAGCTCTGATCCAGGAAAGGAGTGTAGTACCAGCACTCTTGTCCAGCTGAAGGATCAGAAGTTGAAGGGCAAGACTATTGATAAAGACAAGAAAAGCAAGAAACAACAGTCTTCACATCCCACTGCCTGGATCCGGTATCATAAGTCATAAGGAAAGGCAAGAAAATAAAAAGTACAGAGGTCTTGCGAGGCGGTCGTTGGGATCGAATCTTCCTGGCAGCGGAAGGTTAACATTGCATGCATAATGTGTGGTCTGCAAAACCATATGGCTAAAGATTGTTACTACAATCCCGCAAGAACACATTATGCGAATAATGTTAAGAAAGTAGGAGTTAGGGAGGGTTTTACATTTGGACCCTATCACATGGTCCAAGTAATGAGGAAAGGAAAGCTTGTTTTTAAAGCTAAATTGCTTTCGAAAGAAACTCATTCTTCCGAAGGGAAAATAGCTTCAGAAGTTAAGCCAAAGAAAAATCAAAAGAACAAAAGAGTTCATTTGAAGCCTTCTGAGAATAAGACTGCTTTGAAAGAAAAGGTTGCGAAGGCTTCTTCCGAGAAAAGAGAAGCTTCGGAAGAAAGCCATGCTGCTCAAGCTTCAACAAGCTCATCTACACTAATCAGCCAAGGGATGGAACGGAAGATCAAATAAGATGTTGTGTAACATCTCATATTTTTGTTAATTAAAAGTTAACTTCGTTTACTCTTACAAGGGTTATTATTGTCAATTTTGAAACTCATGTGTTGTTTGTGCTTATTCTTTATTTTCATTGAGTTTTATGTATGGAGGTTAAAAATATAAATATTAAATAATAATAATTTTAATATTAATAAAAGTAACAATAATAATAAGTAATAATAATGAATAATAATATTAGTAATAATAAGATTACTTATAATAAGGTTACTTATAATTTATAAGGGATATGAAACTTAACCATGTTTAAAACAATTAAGGTTGGGGGTCTTATTTGTCAATTTATCAACTAAAATAGAAAGTTTATTCATAAAATGATCCAAACCTACAGTGGCAAGGGCCCAAATAACAATCATTCTTAAAGTTTTTTTCTCTTTCCCCGCAAAATCCGGCGACCGCCGCTGCCACCAAAAACCTTATGAGGTAAATAGTGAAGACTTTCTCAGATTCTCTCTCACTCAAACTTCATCATCTCCACAAGCTCAAGTCATCACCCAACCAAAAACCTCTGCACAAGAACCTCCAAAGCTCAAGCTTCCGAAGACATTAAAGGTAAAAGGAAGTTGACTGTGGA
Source organism: Flaveria ramosissima (assembly GCA_025215565.1). Lineage (NCBI taxonomy): Eukaryota > Viridiplantae > Streptophyta > Magnoliopsida > Asterales > Asteraceae > Flaveria > Flaveria ramosissima. The sequence continues at coordinate 25,161,963 of CM046033.1, forward strand.
AAAACTGTTTACGGGAAAGGTTTGAAGAAGCTTAAAAAAAAGGTAGACTCACAACTAGGAAGCTACTAGCTGCAAGTAGCAAAGCAGTTGTAGCAACCAGGAGGCTATCAACAACCAAAGAAGGGTGCAGATTATTGACAAGCTTGTCAACCTGGGAGCAGCAAGTGAAGATGTTCTCCTCCTACCACTTAAGGATTTGATGGAGTTGGAAAAGGCAACCCGGCTGTGTAAAGAACAAGAAGAAGCAGCAAGGTTGGCATTAGAGGAGGAAGAGAAGAATACTAAAGAGGAAGCTGAGCAACAGCTAAGGAATGATAGGGTAGCTTTTCTAAGATCTAGGGGATTCCCTTTTGAGGAACTGACTCCTCATGATAATGACACGATCTTGTGGCTTTTCAACAAAGAACAAGATCAAATGAACAAGGAGAGAAAGAGAGCTTCCAGGGAAAAGCTGAAGGAGAAGAAGAAGAAAGAGGAAGAAGCTCAACTTGCAGCTGTCAAAAGATGGGTGACAAATCCTGGATGAAGGATTATCACAGGGCCCATGGCTTCTCTAGCAGGTAAGTTGGCTCCATGTCTGAGAAGACCCTGCAATGACATGTCAGTGATATCAAGGCTGACATTCTCTTAGGAAGAAGGAAGGAAATGTACAGAAGAATGCAGGGATGACTTCGAAACCAGCAACCCAACCACAACCTCAACCTGAACCAATCAATTTCCCTTTCCCCATCAAAACCAAGCCAACCACTGAACCATACACTCCAGAACCCACACCATCAGCCATACCCTCTTCCTCACCCATTCCATCACAACAACCACCACAACTACATATCCTCAAACCTAAAACACTCCCCATAACCTAACCACTACCTACCCAACAGCCACCCAAGTCATCCTCTCAACCATCCAAATCTCTTTCCATAGAAGAATTCAAGGAGATCAATAGGAAGCTCATTAACTGCACCACTCTGAGTGATATCTCATGTGAGGAGGGGTCCATCAAACTAACCTTCATTGATGGCTCCTCATGTTCCCTCATAAGAGAACAATTCCTTGATCTGCCTAGAGGAACACTGGACCGGGCACCTAGACTCTTGGCAACCAATCTTAACTCTCTTGGGGAAGAAGAGAAGTTGCTGAGAAGAAAGCTGGTGACTCTACAGGACACTAGGAAGGGTGACAAGTTACCATCTCAACCCCTTGTTCCCACAAAAGAAAATAGTCCGGTGGAGGTTAGAAGACTCTTCTCACAACTTTGTTGTGGAAAGAGAGAATGGTGAAATCAACAGGCTCAATGCCTCTTCTCTGTTACACTTAAGCAGATTTGATATTACTAAGTTAGTAGAGAAACCATTCTCCAATCCCTCCAACTCTAAGGTAGCTGCTCATATCAGGAATCATCTGAGCAGCCTTCAACTGGCTGAACTAACTGCAAGAGCCAAGAATGAAGAAGGGTTGAAGCCGAGAGAGAAGGAAGAAAAGGAAGGGTCAACCACCAAAGGCAAAGCCTTCTTACAAATAGTTGAAGGCCCTGAATTGGAACCTACAGTTCGATGGAAATATGACTACAATTATCGTCAACTAACTCTCTTCAGAGGGACACAACAAAGGGTACATGTCATTCAAAGTAATAGACTAGATCTTCTGTCAACGAATGACTTGTACAATCTTCTCAGCACCACATCTGGAAAGAACAAAGAAACAGATAAGTATCTTCTCTCCTTGGTGCAGAAAGTTTTGAGAAGTAGAAATAAGTAAAGTTTTGGTAACATCAGTCTAGGGGGAGTTTGTTGGATCAAGTAAAGCTGGTGCAACCAAAACAAACACTTAGACAATTTTGGAGCAACTGATGAAGAACTTCCGAAGGCAAAAGCAGAACTTCCGATGGCAAATGCTGAGCTTTCGAAAGTCAAGTCTGAAAGAGCTTCCGAAGAGGAACTCTAACTTCCAAAGACAAAATCTTCCTTCTTCTGAAGTCCAACACTTAGAAGAATTCAAGATAATGACTTCCGAAGCATGACGGCCTGAAGAACAACTCAAGCCTCAGAAGAAGTAGGCTCTTCCGAAGTATAAGTGGCTTCGGAAGAACTTGTTCTTCCAAAGCCAGTTAACCTTCGGAAGAACCTATTATGAACCAGTGGACATAAGTATGGTTCCTCTGACACATCACTGCAACCTCTGAGATACTGCATGGTGCTTTCCCACGACCATTTAGTTGACCATACTTTATTCCACTATTCATCCCTTATCAGTTAGTACGGTTACCAACTTTAGTTGGTGACAAAAGGTAAGTCATGGACATGTCATGACTACCGAATCTTAGATAGTATTTTATCTTAGATACATTACTTCTAGTAATGTAGTATTTGTTTGATCGTAAGTTTCCAGCTGGTATCAAAGTATATCCGGCTGTAGATAGTAGTATATATAGTTTCTCATTATAACTCATTTAGTATGCTTGTAAGAGTCTTGTAATACTTTGAGTTGAGAAGTAATATATACAAATATCTTGAAAAACATTTCTCTTGTGTTTGTTTACTTAATATATTATTATCAACTCTTAGAGGATTCATTATCATCAATCCGAGTGCGATTTAGTGAGTTTGAGAGACTACAATTGTGTTGAGTGACCAAACTCGATCCTGTAAGTTCTTATGATTTTAATCAGTTTTTATTCAAAGGGTGGTCAAATTTTTGGTGAATTTACAAAATTTAACCTTGAGTCCCTCATGTTTCAAAGTTTACAGTTTTTACCCTAAAGTTTGCTTTCTTTCATTTCTTGAATTTATATGGCCCCTTATTGGTTTCTAGAAGTTTAATATTATATTTTTGGCTATTTTAACTATAATTTTCCATAATTAAGTTTTGAGGAAATTAAAACACAAATTTTTAGTTACCAGTTACGGTAAAACTGACAATTTTAAACGTCTAGTGTTAAATCTTTTAATTTCAATCTATAACCCCCAAATATTACTTTTAAGAACTTCTAATATTTCTATAATCTGTTTGAAAGCTATTTTTGCGCTATCATGAGCAAAAGCTTCATTTTTAAAACAACCCCTTTAAAACTTGTTTTTACCTGGAACCGAACAATCAAATACATTTCATTCCAACTTTTCACCAAAATAATATCTTGGGGCTTCTAACTAAATGAAATAACATGGTTTTTATTGGTTTAGGCTCCTTATTTTATTTTTAAAATTTTAACCAAAAATCTCCCGGTTTAGGCTTATTTTTGTTAAATAACTCCATGAAAATCACATTTTACCCCAATAAATCACCAAGTCCGAATTTTATCACCAAAATACTTATTTTAGGGCCTGGAAAATTTTAAGTTCTAATTTTTCTATAATTTGACCAAGTTCTAGAATTATTTCCACTTTTTCGAGTCACCAAACAAGCTAATTAAGTCTATTTTTCCATTCTTTTTACATATTCATCCGTCATCACCAACTTACAAACATTCAAAATCATTAAAAAACTGGAAATAAGTATTAGTTCACGGATTATACATGTATGGCATAGTTGTTGCTTTTAAAGGGTGTTTTATCATTGATTGTACATAAACGTCCCCAAATCTTTTTGTAACTTTCAAACCAGATTATAATAGTTTTCATGGACTGTTTTTAAGAAGGTTTTCAACATAGTTTGAGAGGGTTTCAAAACAAGTGGGTTTTTGGTGCTAAAACACACAAAAAGAAGGTTTTCAATGTGAAATCTTGTGCACCAACCTTTGATTCTCAACTTTCCTTAGAATATACCTTTTGTGAAGTTCTCATTCCCACAAAAATGATGATACGGCCGCAAGTTTATGTTTGAACAAGAAAAATGGGATTTTTGGTAGAATAGAGAAGTAAAACTCAAGAAATAGCTTCCTTCGGGTACAATGATGCTTACACTTTAGATGTTCTGTGTTTTTTAGAAGATTTAAAGGGTATGAGGGCTTTTGGTTCTCGAACAAGGGCTGGAGTATCTTTTTCTTGCAAGAACCTTGCACAAAAGCTCACCAAATGCCACTTTCTAGCTTGTTTTGCTCTTGGTCGATATGTGGTGATGCTAATCTTCAAAAATCTTGGCTAGAAATGAGAGGAATTGCAGGTGTGTGTGTGTGTGTGTGTGTGTGTTCTTGGCTGGAATTTTTCGATAGAGGGAGAATGAAAGTTGGAGTGGAGGTGGTTGCATGTATGGGGAAGAGGAGGAAGGGTGGAGTATTGTTGTGGGTTTTGGGTGTTCAAGGGAGGATGGTGGTTGGTGGATGAGGAGCGGCCGAGTGAGTGGGTGGTGTGTGTGTTTTGATTAATTTTTTTTAAATTATAATGTGGTGTAAATTTGTTGTGTAGTGTAGTATTTAATGTGGTAGTTTCTAGTTTTGTATGTTTCTAAGTGTATCATATACATATACATATACATATACATATACATATACATATACATATACATATATATATATATATCTTAATATCTGATATATATATATATATTATTATATATATATGTATATCTATATATATGTATATATATAATTATGTATATATATGTCTATATATATATGTATATATCTATGTATATATATATATATCTCTATATATATATAGATATATATATATCTATCATATCTATATCTCTCTCTATCTATCTCTATATCTATATCTATATATATATATATATATATATATATATATATATGAGTTTGAGGAGTGAATGTGTGTGTATATACACACATAACTAATTGTATTTATTTTAAGGATCTAAGATTAGTGTATATTTAATATTTTTCAGATATGTTTAATAATTTCTACGCTAAGGCTAGTCTTAGAGGAAATTTTCTAAGACAATTAAGCAGATAAATAAAAACATGGAAGAAAAAATAGTAATATTAATAATAAAATAAAATAATACTAGATTAAATTAAAGTTTAAAGTTATGACCTAGTAGTCGATTGTTACAGAGGGATAAGCTAAGAAGTGTCGGAGGGATTTAGTGTGCCATGAAAATGATAAGAGAGCAGAAGTTTTTATTGATTGTTTGGTGTGTCTTACAATGAAGGGGATGCCCCTATTTATAGGGCAGATACAAGCACTATTCTATATTCAAAATAGAAAACACAACGGCTACAATTTAAAGTTAATAAAATGAAAATTACATTATTACAATGGAATAAAGGAATCTGCAGGATCGGGTTTTGTCACTTAACACTTGGATTTCTCTCAAACTCACTTATACTACACTTGGATCAGATGAAGTTAGAATCTCTTAGAGTTGATAATAATGTAATAAGTATCAAAGAACACAAAGAAATAATTTTCAAAGCACTTGTATATATTACTTCTCAACTCAAAGTGTCAGAAGATTCTTACAAGCATATTACATGATTTATAATAAGAAACTATATATACTAGATCATACAGCCGGATATACTTTGATACCAGTTGGAAACCTAAGACTAAAGCATATACTATAATGCTAAAGTTAAGGTATCTTAGATAAAGTATTATCTAAGATATGGTAGTCATGACATGTCCATGACTTACCTTTTGTCACCAACTAAAGTTGGCAACTGTACTAACTGATAAAGGTGAACAGTGGAATAAAGTATGGTCAACTACATGGCTTTTGAGAAAACACCATGTAGTATCTCGGAGGTCTGCAGCGGAGTGTCAGAGAGACCATACTTATGTCCACTGCTTTATAGTAGTGTCTTCCAAAGGTTAGTTGGCTTCGGAAGAACAAGTTCTTCCGAAGCCACTTATACTTTGGAAGAGGCTACTTCTTTCGAGGCTTGAGGACTTCTTTATTTCTTCATACTTTGAAAGTTGACTTCTTATCGTTTCTTCTAAGTCTTGATCTTTGGAAGTGAATACTTTGTCTTTGGAAGTTGGTGTTTTCCTTCGGAAGTTGATCTTACACTTTGTCTTCGGAAGAACTCCATTTCCTTCGGAAGTTCCACACTTAGCTTCGGAAGTCCTTTATTAGTTGCACCAAAATAGTCTAAGTGATTTGGTTTTGGTTGCACCAGCCTTTCTAGATCCAACAAACTCCCGCTAGGCTGATGCTACCAAAACCTCACTTGTTTCTACTTCTCAAAACCTTCAGCACCTGGGACAAAAGATGTTTGTCTGTTTCCTTGTTCTTCCCTGAAGTGGTGCTGAGAAGTTTGTACAAGTCATTAGTGGATAGGATATCCAGTCTATCACTCTGAATGACATGTACCCTTTGTTGTGCCCCCTGAAGAGAGTTAGTTGATGGGAGTTATAGTCATACTCCCATCTAACTATAGATTCAAGTTCGGGACCCTCAACCATTTGAAGAAAGGCTTTGCCTTTGGTTGATGATCCTTTCCTTTTCTCCTCCTCTCTCAGTTTCAACTCTTCTTCAATCTTGGAGCTAGCAGTTAGCTCGGCCAGATGAAGACTGCTTAGGTGATTTCTGATGTGAGCAGCTACTTCAGAGTTGGAGGGGTTGGAGAGTGGCTTCTCTGCTAACTTAGCAATATCAAATCTGCTTAAGTGTAGCAGAGATGAGGCACTTAGCCTGTTTAGCTCTCCACTCTCTCTCTCTCAACAACAAAGTTGTGAGAAGAGTCTTCGAACCTCCACTAGATAATCTTCTTCCTAGGTACAAGGGGTTGACTTGGTACCTTGTCTCCTTTCTTCGTATCCAGCAGAGTCACCAGCCTTCTTCTTAGCTTATTTTCTTCCTCATTCAGAGTATCTGAGTTGAGGCCAAGGAGGTTTACAGCTTGGTTTAATGTTCCTCTGGGCAGATCAAGAAATTGATCTCTAGTGAGGGAACATGAGGATCCATGAACATAAGTCAGTTTGACAGAATCCTCCTCACAAGAGATGTCGCTCAGGGTTGTACAGTTGATAAGTTTTGTCTTGATTGCCTTGAACTCCTCTAAGGAGAAATGTTTGGAAGGCTGAGGGGATGGTTTGGGAGGTTGTTAGGTAGGTTATGGTGTTTGGGTTCTGGCGAGTTTTTGGGTTGGAGGATGGGTAGTTTAGGTGGTTGAGGTGAGAAGGTTGGTAAGGTTGATGGTGTAGGTTCAGGGGTGTAAGGTTCAGTGGTTGGTTTAGTCTTGATGGGGAATGGAAAAGGAATTGGTTCAGGTTGTGGTTGGGTTTGAGGTTGGGGTTGAGTGGTTGGTTTGAAGATCATCCCCTGTCCCCTTCTTTACATATCCTTCCTCTTCCCCGAGCGAATGTCAGCCTTTATGTCACTGACATGTCGTTGGAGGGTCTTCTCAGACATAGGACCCACCTGCCTGCCAGAGAAGCCATGAGCCCGGAGATAGTCTTTCATCCAGGCCTTCTCACCTATCTTCTTGGCAGCAGTGAGTCCTGCTTCCTCTTCCTTCTTCCTCTTTAACCTCAGCTTCTCCTTGGCAGCTTTCTTTCTCTCCTTCTCCATTTGATCTTGCTCTTTGTTGAAGAGCCATAAGATCGTATCATTGTTATGTGGAGATAATTCTTCTAGAGAGAAACCCCTGGAGGTTAGGAAAGTTATCCTTTCCCTCCTAAGCTGCTGATCAGCTTCTCTTTTCTTCTTCTCCCTTTCCTCCTCTAAGGCCAACCTTGTTGCTTCTTCCTTTTGTTGTATTGGCAGCAAAGTTGCCTTTTCCAACTCAACTAACTCCTCTAGTGGTAGCAGGAGTACATCTTCATTTGCAGCTCCTAGATTGACAAGTCTGTCGATGATTTCCACTCTTCTTTTGTTATTGACAGCCTCCTGGTTAGCTGCAGCTGCTTTGCTACTAGCAGCTAGCAACTTCCCAGTTGGAAGTCTACCTTTTCTTTTGAGCTTTTCTAACCTTGCTTCCTCCTGAAGCTCTTCCTCAGTCATCTTCCTCTTTCCTTTGACATGTTCGGAAGTGCTAGACTTTGGGGATTCTTGGATGGAAGATTCAGGTTGAGTGGTGGATATGGGAGCTGGAGTCAATGCTGATGTTTGAGCTAGGGGTTAGGTGAAAAAATCCTCCCTATTAACCTTAGATGCAAGTTCTAGGATTGCATCTATGACTATTAGATCATCGGATAAAGAGAATACTCCTTCCGCAAGTACAATCACAGCTTCGGAAGATTGAAGTTGTTCTTTCGAGGCTTTGACTTGTGCTTCGGAAATCTATGAGAATGCACTATCTGTCCCAACGGTCTCAGTTGCTGGGCCATCAGTCCTTGTTTCCCCTTCGAATTAATCTCAGGTTCCACTTGGACCTTAGGTTTACCAACTTCCTCAATAGTGGTAGAAGGTGCATTCAACCTCTAAAGCTCTTGAGCTCCAAAGTAGATCACAGACAAGTCAGGACTTGGCTGTTCAATGAGAGATTCCATCAGGAACTTGTTGAAGAACCTGTTGAGATCTTGGAGCATCCTTTGATCCATTTTAATTACAACTGGAGGAGGCTCAGGAAAAACTGAAGCTTGTTACATGGGGTATCTTGAACTTAAGGAAATGAGAGCTTGACTCTGTGGTTCCTCTTGTCTTTGGCTTTGTCCCTGAACACTCTCCCCCTTTTTGGTAGCATCATCTTGAGAGCTTGATGAGCTAAAGGAAGAGGTCAATGAGACCTGAATTGGTACATACCTAACAGACCTCTCAATCTGTTTCTCAACTGTTTGGCCTTGAGATTTTCAATCTCAAGTTGCTGAGTGGCAGACCTATCCTCTAAAGTCCTAACCTTAGATTCAAGGTTTGAGACTTTAGAAAGTAGGTCTTCAATGGTGAGTTGCAGTCTTCCCTCATCTTCTTTTGAAGAATCATGGGGAGATGAGGTAACATACCTAGTATGTTCATCCTCACCACCAGATGTGGTTTCATGACACCCTGGTTTTCCTTGCTCAATGATGTCTCCTTCAAAGTCATCAAAGGGCATGGTTGCCGTAGATTCAATCTTAGTGATGTTACCACTGTCCTGAAGGTATGTTAAGGCTCCTTTAGTAGTGGCAGCTGAATCTACATGAGTCCCCTTCACATCAGTGGGACTCACCTCAGTAAAGGCTTGCTGATGGGGGCTAGAGATAAGAGGTCTCTCTAGGCTCTGTTGATCCTTGAGAGAGTGTTATGGATCAACTTCATTGCTCTGAAGAGACATAATCTCTTCATCAGTTCCTATAAATAGGTCAGTAAAGGATATAGAGGTTAAGCCTAATGACCCGGGACCTTGGTCAATGTCTATTGGCATTGAGCTTATGGTGGGGGAATCCCTTTTTGGCTGCTCAGGGGAGTACAAAGACTCACCCTAAGGGTTTTCAGCTTGGGTATCGGGCTCGTAGGTTTGAGACTGAGAAGACTCAATACCCACATTGAGGTCAATTGTGAAGGATGGTGAGACCTCAAACTGAGTGGGAGCCCAGTGTTCCATTCTAGTCTTTTTGGATTGAACAGGATGAGCTTGTTCAATCAGAGAAGATTGAACAAGGGTTCGTTTGGGCGTCTTTGATATGTGATAGTGATGGGGTGAGAAGGTAGATTTGGCAATGTGAGGGTAGTTACTGGTGTGGGTTCATCACCTGTGGGGTTAACAGGGATTTCACCAGTAGCCATTGGCTCAGTCATACCTGGAAGAAGGGCAGTATATCTTCCAGTGAAGTTGGTGGACACTCTCTTCAAAGTCTTGAAGATGGTCGGCCTCATTTGAGGGACAGTTAAAGCAGCTGCACAGACAAGTTGACTCTGGTCCAACTCACAGCTGATTATGTGCTGAAGGAACCTGGGATACATGAAGAATGTGTCCCGTTGGAGGTTCCCCATAAGATGGGTCAGCACAAACCTTGAATAATTAAAGAAGAGGCTTCTCACCAATCCATGAACTAGGCACCCTAGTTCATATGGGATTTGATCCCATCCCCCAGATTTGTTGGATAAACAATAAAGAACGACATGCATCAGGAACTTCCAGTTGTAAGAAAAATTGAACTTGTAGACAGTAGACCTGTTTACATCTCCACCATATCCCATTTGGATATAGGTGTTGTCCAAATCTGTCTTGGGGAACTCTGTAGGAGCGCCCTCATCATGAAGCTCAAGATGCTCCCTGATGAGTTGTTCGGAAATGACCAACTCCTGGCCACAAATGCTCGATCTTATTACTCGAACCCCATTTAGGGTTTCAATCTGACCATTGGCCCAAAATTCAGCCATGTGATTTGAGTAAACGGTAGGGTTAACAGTCAGAGCAGTGTAGTAATGGAGATAGCACTGTTGTTGTCAATGTGGATAGGAGTGCTCATGAAGTTGAATCCGTAGTCTATAATTTGGTTCTGAATCCACAGTAGCTGAGCACAGCAGCTGAGCACAGCAACTAGCAGCAGCAATGTATTCAGCTTCAGCAGTTGATGTAGAGACACAGGATTGCTTCTTGCATTGCCATGAGATGATCCTTCCACCAAGAAATTGACATCTATCTGATGTTGAACTCTGTTGATATTGCAGCCACCATAGTCACTGTCAAAGTAGCCATAGAGATTGAAATCACTATTCCTTGGATACTAGAGATCTAATTTAGGTGCTCCTTTGAGGTATCGGAGGATTCTCTTGGCAGCAACTAGATGAGACGCCTTTGGAGCAGCCTGATACCTTGCACAAATGCAAGTTGCAAACATGATATCAGGTCTACTTGTTGTGAGATACATCAGAGAACCAATAATTGCTCTATACTGATGTTGATCAGTATCCTCCCCTTCAAAGTCAAGACAAAGATTATGATTTCTGGGTATAGGTGTTTTTGTTGGCTTACAATCTTTCATGTCAAATATTTCTAAGATGTCATTTGACATACTTAGATTGATTGATAAAAAATCCTTTCTTCATTTGCTTCACCTGAATTCCAAGGAAAAAGTCCATTTTTCCCATGGAACTCATCTCAAACTTCTTCTTCATGATGCTCTCAAAGTCTTTACACATTTGGTCATTTGAGGAACCAAATATGATGTCATCGACATAGACTTGAATGAGCAAGATGTCCTTTCTATACTTCCTTATAAAAAGAGTCTTATCAATGGTACCTCTAGTGTAACCATTCTTCAGGAGAAACTGAGACAATGTCTCATACCACAGCCTAGGTGATTGGTGCAGCCCATATAGAGCTTTATCCAATTTGCACACATAGTTGGGGTGTTGTGGGTCTTCAAATCCTGGAGGCTGGCACACATAGACTTCCCTATCTATATCCCCATATAGAAAGGCACACTTGACATCAAGCTGGTAGAAAGTGAAATTCTTGGATGTAGCATAAGCAAGGAAGATCCTAACTGCCTTAAGTCTTGGAACAGGTGTGAAGACATCAGTATAATCGATTCTGAAAACCCATTTAATGCCTATAGGTACTTGACTAGATGGTAGCGGACATAGGTTCCAAACCTTTTGTCTTTTGAATTGAAGCAGCTCCTCTTGCATTGATTCAACCCAGCTACTATCTTTCAAGGCATCTTCTACCTTCTTGGGTTCCATCTGGGATAAAAAGCATGAGTACAAGCAAAAATTACCATTATGAGTTTGTCCTCTTGTTCTTACACCTTCAGAGACTTCCCCTATGATGTTCTCAGCTGGATGAGTGTTGTGAATCCTAAGTCTAGGAATTACCTCCAGTTGCAAAGATAGATCCAGATTGGACATATTTTGCTCATGAGCTTGAACACTTTGTCCAGCTGCTGTTTCAAACTCATTCAATGAGGATTGATTGAATGAATGAGAAACATCATCATCATTTGTTGGCTGTGAAGCAGCATTAACAGTTGCATGTTCCTTCAAGATGTTGCTTCCATCAGCTTGGTGTTGTGCAATGTCACCTGATGAAGTTTGAGGGTCAACAGGTGAATCACTGGTTGAAGCTCCACTATCCCTTGAGATAGTCATACTATAAGATCTGCCAATAGTAGGAGCTTGATTTGTTGCAATTCTTGGAGAACTTGGAATAGGTCTGGGTAGCTCAAACAGTTGGTCATCATAAAAATCACTTTGAGCACCTATTCCAGCTGAAACACTCTCACAAGATGGTTTAGAATAGTTTGGAAACAATTCTAAATCAAAGATATGATCACGGTCATTCCCCCTAACACAAGAAGTGTGCTCATTAACTACAATGTTGAAAGATTCCTCAAATTGTTGATTTTTAATGTTATAAACTCTATAAGCTTTAGAGTAAGAGGAATATCCAACAAAGATAGCATCATCCAACTTTTTAGCAAATTTTGTCAAATTGTCTTTTGTGTTAAGTATGGTACACCTGCTGCCAAAGGACCTTAAAAAGCCAATGAACGGTGGCCTCTTGTTCCATAGCTCATAAGGGGTTTTTCCATGTGGCTTAACTACAGGAACCCTGTTCTACACATAGCATGCAGTGCTGACTGCCTCTGCCCAGAATGTTAAAGGCAGCTTTGAATCAGCTAACATGGTCCGAGCAGCCTCAATAAGTGTCTTGTTCCTCCTCTCAGCAACACCATTTTGTTAAGGAGTTCTAGGAGCACTATATTGTCTGGCAATCCCTTTTGAGTTACAGAAGGAGTCAAGAACGTGGTTATTAAACTCAGTCCCTTGATCACTTCTAATTATTTTAACCTTGTGATCAATTTGATTTTCTATTTTAAGAATAAAAGATTTTAAAGTTTCATCAGTTTCATCTTTAGTTCTTAAAAAGAATACCTATGTAAATCTTGTAAAATCATCAACAATCACAAGGCAATATGATTTCCTTCCAATGCTCACTATACTTGTAGGACCAAATAGATCCATGTGCAATAAGTGCAATGGAGTGGTGATGGAGTTAACAACTTTGGATTTATGAGATGCCCTGTGTTGCATCCCTTTCAGGCATGCAACACAGTTATCTTTGCAGAAAAATTCCTTTTTAGGCAAAGCATGTACCAAGTTATTTTTAGCCAGTTTATTCATTGTCTTAAAATTTACATGACACATTCGTTTATGCCATAGTTTTGACTCATCACCATCAGCTTTGGAAAGAAAGCAAGACACTTCACCCATTGGGGAAGCATTGTTCATATCAAGCTTGTACATATCCCCTTTCTTGGGAAATCTAAGAAGCACCAATTCCTGAGGAATTGTCATCCTGGGTTTGAGGATAATGCACTCATGTTTTGTGAAGAGCATTTGATGCTTTTGATCACAAAACTGAGAAACACTTAACATGTTGTGTTCAAGCTGTTTGACAAAGTGAACTTCATCAACTTTTAATTTTCCATTGGATATACTTCCTCTGCCAGAAATATATCCTCCGGCCTCACCTCCAAACTGGACAGGACCTCCATTATAATGTTGAAATTGTTGAAGGAGAGATTTGTTCCCTGTCATGTGCGTGGAGCATCCACTATCCACAATCCAAACATTGTTATTCTTGTCATATGGATGTCCCTGTACATAAGATGAGATGATTAGTTTTGATTGGAAACCCAAGCCTTGTTGGTCTTGGGTTCTTCCAATGATAGTGACATAATTGAACCAATTAATGCATGGGGGTTCAATGGATGTCTTTGAAGAAGAGGTTTGGGCTGCAGCATCTTCCTTGATCTTCCATTTCATCCCTTGGTTGATCATGGAGGATGAGCTTGTTGAAGCTTTTGCAGCATGGCATTCTTCCGAAGCTTCTTTCTTTTCCGAAGAAGCCTTCACCACCTTTTCTTCCAAAGTAGTCTTCTTCTGGGATGGTTTCAAGGGACTCTTTTGTTCTTTTGAGTCTTGACAGCTTTAGCTTCCGAAGCCATTTTCCCTTCAGTAGAAGGACTTTCTTCCGAAAGCAACCTTGCTTCGAAAACAAGCTTTCCCTTTTTCATCACTTGAACCATTTGATAAGATCAAAATGAGAAACCTTCCCTGACTCCTTCTCTTTTAACATTATTTGCATAATATGTGCTAGCAGGATTGTAGTAACAATCTTTGGTCATGTGGTTTTGCAGACCACACATTATGTGTAAGGTCCCGTTCCCGCACTACAAGAAAAATGACTATTAAAGACTAAATTACCAGGGACTGATTTAATAGTCTTGGATACATAGTATCAAAGACTAAGTTATCAGTTCCTAATGATATTAGAGACTGATTTTGTTATGACCCATTTTAGTGAGTGACAATCAGTCCCTAATACTTTGACACTTTATTTAAGACTAAACTTCAGTCACGTATATGTCTGCACAATAAAAAAATTTGAGGGAAACCTCTTCTACAGTGAATAAAGCATATTACACACTAAATATCAGTTTTTGATATTTTCTACAGTGAATTGAATTAGGGACTGATAATTAGTCTTGAATGCGTTTTGCATAAAAAAGATCAATGATTAGTTTTTAGTCTTTAGTTATTTGACGCAAATCATATCATTTTAAGAAAGACATCAAAGATTGAAAATTAGTCTTAAAGATCTTGTAAGAGATCTTATTTGACATTGATATTCAGTCTCGGATACATAGTATTAAAGACTAATATATCAGTTACTAATTATATTTAGGATTATTTTTTTGTGATTCGTGTTAGTGACTGATTATCGGTCTCTAATACTTTGACACCATATTTAAGATTAAACTTCAGTCATGAATACGTCTGCATGATAAAAAAGAAATTAAAAGGGAAATTCTATAATAACTGAATTTTAGTCCCAAGTAAGTGTTCTCATAAATTCGAAATGGCTAATTGTATTAGTGAATGATAGTCAAAAACATACAATCATTAAAACATACTGATTTATAGGGACTAATGCTTAGTTTTAAGTGATTTTTGCATAAGAAAAAGATTAATAACTGATTTATAGATTCAAATTATATTATGTGAATTATAACTTTTTAAGAAATGTATCAAAGATTAAAAAAATCTTAAAGATGTTGTAAGTAATCTTATTTGACACTGATAATTTGTCACTAAAACGTTTTGTAGATATGGGTGTGTATATGTGTATCATATAAATTATATAGAATTTATTTACATATATTTATTTATATAAATTCAAAATTCAAACACATACATACGCACGCGTGTGTGTATGTGTATCTTATTTTTGTTTTTATACACGTAATACTTATAATTTTATAGAATTTAGTTAATATTTCTATAAAATTATTGATATTAAAAAATTTTAATTTCATTTTAACACTCTATATGATTGTAAGGCCCCGTTCCCGGGACGCCTACAGTTGGTCATTCATCGCACATAAAACATATAATTACATTTGCCTTAGGAAAACATTGCAGCGGAAACATTCAAAAATGACATCTCGTTTCATTATAATTACTTTTGCCAAATAATACATCATTATCCGGTTACAAAATACATGTTTGCATTACATCACAAAAGCTTTATAAATGGATGTCATCCCAAAAGAGCCGAGTAGCCTTGCCGTGCCATCCTCAGCAATCATTTACCTGCCAACTGGAAAACGTATAAAAAGTCAGCGTTGCTGAGTGAGTTCTAGTTTTAATAATAAAACATACTTCACTTTCATTAAAACTACTCCTTTTATCATGCGATCATTCAACATACGTATACACAGATAATGTCATTATTATCTTTCATCTCATTCATTATCTTTTGTTCCTTTCATTCATTCATTATGTTTCGTTCCTTTCATCCATTCATTCTTCCGAGTCTTTTGCGACGACATAGTCGCTCACCTCAATAACAATCTCAATGATTGCACGCTATCCGAGTCTTTTGCACCCCTAGGGTTGCTCACCTCATTGCCCGTCTTAATGATAGCGAGCTATCCGAGTCTTTTGCAACAACAAGGTTGCTCACCCCAAGGCAACATCACGATAGCACGTTACTCGAGTCTTTTGCAACGACAAGGTTGCTCACCCCATAGGCAATCTAAATGATTGCACTTCATCCGAGTCTTTTGCAACACAAAGTCACTCACCCCATATATATATGCTTGCAAGCCTTTCTTCCGTTCATTCATCATTCATTAATGCATGCATTCTTACTTCATGTTCCTCTTTCATTATCTTTCGCTTTACATTACATAATACTTCATTCATTCATTAACATGACATGTAAAGCCATAAGAAAGATAAACATACATTATAATAAGGAACATATCATACTCATTCATCATCATCATACAGGGCAACATCATACATTCATAATATGCATAAACATGCAACATCATCATCATCATGCCCTACATGCTCTCTAAGGCCATAACCGTCCTCTTACATACTCTTACGGGTTACTTTACGTCAAAACTTACATCTGCACCTTCCCCCGAAGGCCAGAAGTCAAACTACACATTCCTTCGAGTGCAACAGCCCTATTCGGGCGTATGAACACCCTTCAGTCGCATGGCCTCCATGCGACTGGACTCATGCGGATGAACATCTATGCGAATGAACATTCAATCGTGCGTATGGACCTCATGCGAATGGAACTACTGCGAATGGGCACCTATGCGACTGACCTCATGCGAATGGACTCATGCGACTAAGCATCTATGCGACTGAACCCTCAGTCGTGTGATCCCCCATGCGACTGGACTCCCAGTCGTGCGACTGAAGCCTTAGTCGTGCGATTGAACCCTCAATCGTGCGAATGAATCCCAATCGTGCGAATGACCCTCAATCGCCTCTCATTCGGCCGTATGGCCTCCATTCGGTCGCCTAGCCCTAGCTAATGCAGAATGGAGTTCATCCCGAACCCAATCTGCCATTTTCGGCCTCCAAGCTCATCCAAACCCATACTAAGCCTAAATTAACCCTCCTGGACCTTAGGAATGCATACCATAACACCATACAAGCACGCACAAGCCCGGAAACATACACGAAACGCATCATACACATCACACCCAAATGGGTCAAGCACATACACACACTAAAAATGGGTTGTAACATTTTCCAGCCCCAAAATCAGTTGAAAACAAGTAAAAATGGGGTCCTAGAACTCACACAATCGAGCACAACGTCAAGGGCTTCGATTTGGCTTGCCACACGACGAGTTTGGACACCCGAATCACCCGAAACACCCCTTTTTCACTTTTTCTCCTCCTTTCTCTCTTCTCCTCTCTATGTTGGCTGAAATGTGGGGGAAATGGGGATAGTTGGCTGCCCTCTCCCCACTAATATCACCTCATTTCCCGACTTTTCTTCGTTGGCGAGTTTGTTCCCTCGACTTTGAACTTTATTTCCTTTTCTTTCTTCGTCGGCTTCAAAATAATAAATATCCGAGTGTTACAAGTCCACCCCCCTTAAATAGGTTTTGTCCCCGAAACCTGTCATTCTTCGAACAAACATGGATAATGCTGTCTCATTTCTTCCTCAGTCTCCCACGTTGACTCGGATCCCTTCCTGTGCTTCCACTGTACACGCACAAGAGGAACCACTTTATTCCTTAGCCTTTTCTCCTTTCGGTCGATGATTGCCACTGGTTGCTCCACATAATTGAGCCGTTCGTCTACCTCGATATCCTCCAATGGAACAATCATATCTTCATCAGCTAAGCACTTCCTTAGATGAGATACATGGAATGTCGGGTGAATTCCACTTAACTCATCCGATAACTCCAGTCTATAGGCCACCTCTCCTACTCGAGCAATGATTCGGAAAGGGCCTATATACCTTGGGCTCAACTTGCCCTGCTTCCTGAATCGGATAATACCCTTCCAAGGTGAGACCTTCAACATAACCCGGTCACCCACCTGGAACTCAATCGGCCTGCATCGTTTATCAGCATACGACTTCTGTCTATCTTTGGCTGCCTTCATGAAGGCTTTAATCTTCTCAAGCTTCTCAGTCGTAGCCTCGATTACCTCGACACTCCCCAATTCCTTTTGACCAATGTCACCCCAACAAACGGGTGTTCTTCATCTCCTACCGTATAGCATCTCATAGGGAGGCATGCCAATGCTGGTGTGATAGCTGTTGTTGTATGAGAATTCGGCTAACGGTAGGTGGTCATCCCAACTTCCACCAAAATCAATCATACACGCCCGAAGCATGTCTTCCAGAGTCTGAATGGTCCTTTCTGACTGACCATCAGTCTGGGGATGATAAGCCGTGCTGATATGTAACCTCGTCCCCATAGCGTCGTGGAACTTCTTCCAAAATTTAGATGTAAACCGGGTGTCGCGATCCAACACAATAGACACCGGCAGACCATGACGAGTTACAATTTCCTTGATGAACAGATCAGCCAACCTCTCTGATGAATATGTCTCGCGAATCGGTAGGAAGTGAGCACTCTTCGTCAAAAGGTCAACTATCACCCATATGGCATCATACCCTTTCGGGGTACGCGACAGCTTTGTAATGAAATCCATGGTGATGTGCTCCCACTTCCATTCCGGTATATCCAGAGGTTGTATCTTCACATACGGCTTTTGGTGCTCGGCCTTCACCTGTAAGCAAGTAAGACACTTACTCACATACTCCACCACATCGCGCTTCATACCCGGCCACCAGTAATCTTTCTTCATATCATGGTACATCTTCGTGGCACCAGGATGAATGGAGTATCGAGTCTTGTGAGCTTCATCCATAATCTTCACACGTAGATCCCCAAAACGAGGAATCCACACACGAGCAAATCGGGTTCTAACACCGAGTGTGTTTTCACCCAATTCCGCGACCATACCTCTCATTCTTTCAGAGTTAAGATGATCTTCTTTCAATGCCTCATCTTGAAACTCTTTAACCTGCTTCATCACATCGGGGGTCATGATCAACTGGTACGCTTTCACCCGAATCGGTTCGGGTCTCTCTTTCCGGCTAAGGGCATCAGCCACCACATTGGCATTGCCCGAATGGTAGTGGATCTCACAATCATAATCCTTTATAAGTTCCATCCACCGTCTCTGCCTCATGTTCAGGTCCTTCTGCTCGAAGAAGTACTTCAGACTCTTGTGGTCAGTGAATATGGTGCACTTCATCCCATAGAGGTAGTGCCTCCAAATCTTTAATGCAAAGACCACGGCTGCCAGCTCCAAGTCATGAGTAGGATAATTGACCTCATGAACCTTCAACTGTCGGGATGCATAGGCTATAACCTTTCCTCTCTGCATTAACACACACCCCAACCCCGAGTAAGAAGCATCGGAATAAACCACCAGATTTTCACTTCCCTCGGGTAATGACAGAACAGGAGCTTGAGTCAATCTCGCCTTCAGTTCTTCAAACGCATTCTCTTGAGCTTGACCCCATACGAATTTCACACCTTTTCGGGTAAACTTAGTCAGTGGAGAAGCAATCTTAGAGAAGTCTTGGATAAATCTTCTATAGTAGCCCGCCAAACCCAAGAAGCTACGAATCTCGGATGGCGTCTTTGGTGACTTCCATTGCATAACCGCCTCCACTTTCGCCGGGTCCACCATAATCCCATCAGGATTCACCACGTGACCCAAGAATTGAACCTCGCGCAACCAGAACGCGCACTTGGAGAATTTAGCATACAACTTCTCCCTTCTCAACGTCTCTAGAACTTCCCGAATGTGACCGGCGTGCTCTGCTTCGCTCCTCGAGTAAATCAGGATATCATCAATAAACACAATCACTGATTTATCCAATATAGGCCGACACACACGGTTCATCAAATCCATAAAAGCAGCTGGCGCATTGGTCAAACCAAAAGACATGACGAGGAACTCGTAGTGACCATAGCGCGTACGGAAAGCTGTTTTAGGGATATCTTGTTCCTTCACCTTCAACTGATGATAACCAGATCGAAGATCTATTCTCGAAAACAAACTGGCACCCTGAAGCTGATCGAACAAATCATCTATCCTTGGTAAGGGGTATCGGTTCTTCACTGTCAACTTGTTCAGCTCGCGGTAGTCGATGCACATCCTCATACTACCGTCCTTCTTCTTTACAAACAGGACCGGAGCACCCCAAGGAGAGATACTCGGTCTAATGAACCCCTTATCAAGCAACTCTTGCAACTGCTCCATCAACTCCTTCATCTCGGTCGGAGCCAACCGATACGGTGCTTTGGCGACAGGTTGGGCACCCGGTATCAGATCAATCTGAAACTCGATCTCTCTGTCAGGTGGCACTCCTGATAAGTCTTTCGGGAACACGTTTGGAAAGTCACACACAATCGGTACATCGGCTAGTTGTGGGGTTGGCGTATCCACATCCTTTACATAAGCCAAGTAGGCACTACATCCACGCCTCATACACTTTCCCGCCACCGCCATCGAGATCACCTTCAGAATCGTAGTAACCCGATCACCATAAACCGTTACTGAACTACCGTCAGGCGCCGACAACCGAATCATCTTGCGACACACAATGTTCGCCTCGAAGTCCGCTAACCAATCCATCCCCAGAACCAAATCGAAACCACCTAAGGTCATCACGAACGGTCTAACAGGAAACTTATGACCCTCGAGTTCCACATCACAGTTCCCTATCATCTCAGAAATCCTGGTAGACTTACCTATGGCAGTTTCTACATCAAAGGGCGCATCAACACGTCTACTACTAACAGGCAGCTTAGCACAGAAAGCAGCAGAAATAAAACTCTTACTAGCACCCGAATCAAATAACACAGAAGCTAAAGTTTGGTTCACCAGAAATGTACCGGACACGACATCAGGGTCCGTTCTAGCTTCCTCCTGTGTCATGGTGAATGCCCTGGCGCTCGCCCTCGGTCCTTCACCTCCTGTCTTCTTCGCCCCAGAGCTCTCAGCCCTCGGCCTCTTGCAATCTTTAAACACGTGACCCTCTTCACCACAGTTAAAGCACCAGACCATACGACAGTCCTTTGCCATGTGCCCCGCCTTTCCACACTTGAAGAACAAGTTTGACCCCAACCTGCACTCCCCACTATGCTCCCGTCCACACTTACTACACCTTCTCGATCCCGCACCCGACATGACCACACGGCGATCATCCACCCGTGCCTTCTTATTAACCGTCGAGGCATTACCCCGACCAAACCTCTTCCCCTGCCAATTCCGATCACCACCGTTCTTCCTG
The DNA here is from genome assembly GCA_025215565.1 of Flaveria ramosissima. Taxonomy (NCBI): domain Eukaryota; kingdom Viridiplantae; phylum Streptophyta; class Magnoliopsida; order Asterales; family Asteraceae; genus Flaveria; species Flaveria ramosissima. The sequence goes on from CM046033.1 coordinate 25,182,873, forward strand.
CCACCATCAGTCACCACCACCGTTCTTTCATCATACAGTCTCGCCGCCAAATCCACCGCCGACCTGAACGTGCTCGGCCGGGCAGCGATCATGTGCCTGCGAATATCCGACGACAAACCCTGTATATACCTCTTGATCTTTCAGGACAGAGGCGTCACCTGATCCGGCACCAGACGTGCCATCTCGTTGAATTTTGTGGTGTACTGCTGGTGTGTCATAGTTCCCGCCTCCAGTTGCAAGAACTCCCTCTCAACCTTGTCCATTTCCCGATGAGGACAAAACTCCTCGATCACCAACCTTTTCAGCTCAGACCATCTCATTCTCCCAATGGCCCTGCTACCCTCGGCTTGGGCAAAACATAGAGGCGAATCCACAAACGAGTGGGTAGCGAACTTCACCTTCTGGTCTTCACGACATTCGCTGATATCCAGAACGGCCTCCATTTCCCTCACCCACCGGTGAGCAGCAGCAGCAGTGCCGTTTACATCAAAAGTTGGGGGCTTGCACCTCATAAACCCCCCATAGTTGCAGCCCCGTACTACCCCTTGCACGGGCTTGTCTTCTTCCTCCTCCTCATTATCGGAGAAAATCGTTTCAGGCTCCGGTTGCTCCCCCGAGGCCCTATTTCTCTCCTTCCTTTCTCCCTCTTTCACAGCCTTGATGACTTCGGTCACCACAGACGGTAAGATTGTCTGCATGACTGTAAGACCCCATTCCCGGGAAGCCTCACAGTTGGTTAATCATAGCATAAAATCAGTTTTAATAATAAAACATTGCAGCGGAAATAATTAGACATTCATTTAAACCTTTTAAAACACTTCGTACTCATACATTTGTCATTTAATTGTAAACAAAACATATTACTTGTTCTTAAATTACAATAAAGATTTTCATAAACTTGAATGCCATCCATAGCTCCCCAAGTAGCTCCGTGTGCCATCCTCAGCATCAGCACTTACCTGCCAACTATTATGCATAAAAATCAGCTTCGCTGAGCGAGTTCTAGTTCTAAATATTATAAGAAAATATAAACTTTATCCTTCATATAATGACCATGCATACAACATAGAATATAACATTACTTGCATCATAATAAGCATGTTCATTATCTTTCATTCTTTCATTATCTTTCACTTTCATCATAAACGAGATTGCACAAAGCAAGAGCTCCATGTTGATTGACAACAAATGCCAATCCCTGTCGGTACACATGAAAACGGTAGCTAACCCCCGACAGTTGATCCACACTGCAAGGCATACAGCCCGCTCATGAATACAGATCCATCATCATACATCAGACTCACATAAGTGAAGTCTATCATAGTGCTTGCAAGACTTTTCATCATTGAACGGGCCCAGGGGTAACATTCATTAAGTTTCACTTTTCATTAATATCATCTTCCACTTTAGTATATATAATACTTAACTTATTAAGTACACAACATGCCAAGTACTAATCATCATAAAACATAACCGACCCGCCGCGGGACAGCGGGGGTTCGGGGGCGGCAGCCCCTGACAGCGGGGTCCTAGGGGCAGCAGCCCCTAGTGGGGTCCAAGGGGCAACGCCCCTGGCTGGGGCCGGGCTGCTAGGTCAGCGCGAAAAATTTTTATATTCAAACATTTATATAGCATATTTACTTATAGAAAAATCGTCCTTCCTGTTAAAACCCCTTAAAATCTTGGTCATTTAAAAACGTAAATTTAGTATGCATAATAGCCCCAAAACATGGAAAAACTTATAAAATAGGGGATCTAGAACTCACCTGGATACCACGAATAACTTCTAGGCTAAGCTTACAAGGCTAGGATCACTCTTCACAGCCTGCAGAATAGCTAACACTTAAAGGGGTTAATTTCTGCCTAAATTCGCTGCTAATTTCGCTGCAAGATCAGTAATTTCGCAGCTAGGTTCGCCAACAGTTTCGCTGCTAGTTTCACCAGCAGTTTCGCTAGCACATTCGCTGGCAGTTTCGCTGGCATCTTCGCTGCCAGTTTTGCTGCCAGTTTCGCCCAACTTTCGTTGGAAAAACATGTCTGCGAAACTACATGCGAAACTATAATTTCGCAGGAAGATCCACAGTTTCGCTGATTGAATATACAAATTCGCTGGATGAATATACAGTTTCGCAGATCGCATAAAAATTACGAACCAATCCGTTTTTAACCCAAAATCATAACTTTTTACGTCCAATCTCTTAGTTTATCATCCATGAGGCTAAATCTAAGCTTTATACATGTTTTCATACGTAAAAATGTGACCTTTATGCGATTCTTTGCAACTTTTCAAAACCCAAAACCCTAGAATCCGGGTTTGATCTACAGAAGGGTTTAGAGGTCGATTCTTACCTGGATTTGTTGCTTCTTTCTTAGATCTTGATGCTCCAACACCCAGATCTTCAATCTCTTAACCTTGGAAGCTTCAAATCTTGAGTTTTCTCCACTTTCTCTCTCTACTTTCTCTCTCTACGAATTTTGGTGGCTAGGGTTGTAATGATGGAGATGGAGCTGGTTTTGGGTGCTTAAGGGCTGATTATGGGCCTTTAATCCCATAGGCCACTACCCAATAAGCCTAATTTTAGCCCATGACCATTTCTTTACCTTATTAAAATACCCAATAATTAAGCCCATTATCCTTAATGACTCGTTTCGACTTTTCGGGGTGTTACAAGTCTCCCCCACTTATTTAGGTTTCGTCCTCGAAACCTGTCAGTCATCAAACAATTGAGGGTAAAATTTCCTCATCTCCTCCTCAGTCTCCCACGTAGATTCTGACCCTTTTCTGTGTCTCCACTGTACTCGTACTAGTGGAACCACTTTATTCCGTAAGTGCTTCTCTTTCCAATCAAGGATGGCCACCGGCTGCTCTACATAATTTAGCCGTTCATCGACTTCAATGTCTTCTAATGGTACAAATGCATCATTATCTGCCAGACATTTCCTGAGATGAGATACGTGGAACGTAGGGTGAATTCCACTCAACTCATCAGGTAGTTCTAATCTGTAGGCTACTTCTCCTACCCTTGCGATAAAACGAAATGGCCCTATAAATCTTGGGCTCAACTTTCCCCTTTTTCGAAACCTGATGATCCCTTTCCAGGGCGATACCTTGAGCATAACCTTGTCACCAACCTCGAATTCTATCGGCCTACGCCTCTTATCAGCATAAGACTTCTGGCGGTCCTTTGCAGCTTTCATGAACGCCTTAATCTTATCTAACTTCTCAGTTGTGACCTCAATCACTTCAAGACTCCCCAATTCCTTCTACCCGATGTCACCCCAACACACAGGCGTTCTGCACTTCCTACCGTACAACATTTCGTAAGGTGGCATATCAATGCTGGCATGGTAACTGTTATTATATGAGAATTCCGCCAACGGTAAGTGCTCATCCCAGCTTCCTCCAAAGTCGATTACACAGGCTCGTAGCATGTCTTCTAAAGTCTGGATCGTCCTTTCCGACGGACCATCTGTCTGGGGATGGTAAGCCGTACTAATATGAAGTCTAGTCCCCATTGAGTCATGAAACCTCTTCCAGAACTTGGACGTAAACCGCGTGTCCCTATCCGAAACGATAGACATGGCACGCCATGACGAGCCACGATTTCCTTGATAAATAGCTCTGCCAACCTCTCAGAGGAATACGTCTCACGAATTGGTAGGAAATGGGCGCTCTTTGTTAGACGGTCAACAATCACCCAGATTGCGTCGCTTCCCCTCGCCGTGCGAGGAAGCTTCGTGATGAAGTCCATTGTGATGTGTTCCCATTTTCATTCAGGGATATCCAAAGGCTGGATCTTCCCATATGGCTTTTGGTGTTCTGCCTTCACTTGCAGGCAAGTCAGACACTTGCTCACGTACTTAGCCACGTCACGCTTCATTCCCGGCCACCAGTAATCTTTCTTCAGATCTTGATACATTTTCGTGGCACCGGGGTGTATGGAATATCGAGTTTTGTGAGCCTCATCCATGATTTTCTCCCTTAGATCCCCATAGAGAGGGATCCACATTCTCCCAGATCGGGTTCTAACACCTAGGGTGTTTTCCCCTAAGTCTGAAACTTGTCCTTTCATCCTTTCAGAGTTGACTCTATCCTCTCTTAATGCCTCATCCTGGAACTCCCTCACTTGTTTCATAACATCAGGCGTCATGATTATTTGGTAAGCCCTCACCCGAATAGGTTCGGGTCGTCCTTTTCGACTAAGTGCGTTAGCAACCACATTGGCTTTGCCTGGATGATAATGAATTTCGCAGTCATAATCCTTGATCAGTTCCAACCACCTCCTCTGCCTCATATTGAGTTCCTTTTGTTCGAAGAAATACTTCAGACTTTTATGATCAGTGAAGATGGTGCACTTCACCCATACAGGTAATGCCTCCAAATCTTCAATGCAAACACCACTGCGGCCAACTCCAAATCATGGGTGGGATAATTTGCCTCGTGAACCTTTAATTGTCTAGAAGCATAGGCTATCACCTTCCCTCGTTGCATCAACACGCAACCCAATCCTGCATACGAGGCATCCGAGTAGACCACCAGATCCTCGTTCCCTTCAGGTAACGTCAAGACAGGGGCTTGAGTTAACCTCATCTTCAGTTCTAGGAAGGCGTTCTCCTGATCAGTACCCCATTCATACTTCACGTCCTTTCGGGTCAACTTTGTCAAAGGAGAAGCTATCTTGGAGAAATCCTGGATAAACCTCCTATAGTAGCCTGCCAGGCCTAAGAAACTACGAATCTCGGATGGCGTCTTTGGAGGTTCCCATTGCATCACCGCTTCAACCTTTGCAGGGTCCACCCTGATCCCCTCGGGATTAACCACATGACCCAGAAATTGAACTTCTCGAAGCCAAAATGCGCATTTAGAGAACTTAGCATATAACTTCTCATTTCTAAGCGTCTCCAATACTTCTCGAATATGATCGGCATTTCCTCTTCACTTTTTGAATAAATCAAAATGTCGTCGATGAATACTATCACCGATTTATCCAACATCGGTCGACATACCCTATTCATGAGGTCCATGAAAGCAGCTGGCGCGTTGGTTAAACCAAAGGACATGACGAGAAATTCGTAGTGTCCATAACGCGTACGGAACGCTGTCTTAGGAATGTCTTGTTCTTTCACCTTCAGTTGGTGGTAACCAGACCGCAGGTCTATCCTTGAAAACCAGCTGGCACCCTGAAGTTGATCGAACAGGTCGTCGATCCTTGGTAACGGATACCGATTCTTTACGGTCAGCTTATTGAGCTCGCGATAGTCAATGCACATCCGCATGCTACCATCTTTCTTCTTGACAATAAAACCGGAGCACCCCATGGAGAGATACTCGGTCGGATGAAGCCTTTATCCAATAAATCTTGCAACTGGTCCCTCAGTTCTACCATCTCCGAAGGAGCTAATCGATATGGTGCTTTAGCGACAGGTTGTGCTCCTGGTAGCAAATCAATCTGGAATTCGATTTCGCGGTCAGGCGGCACACCGGTCAGGTCTTCAGGAAAGACGTCAGGAAACTCGCGCACTACCGGCACGTCTGATAATTGTGGCTCTGGTGCATCCACATCTTTTACGTAGGCCAAGTAAGCGCTGCACCCACGTCTCAAGTACTTTTCAGCTGTGATCATCGACACGACCTTCGGTACACAACACACCTTATCTCCACGAATCGTAACAGAACTACCATCCGGCGCTGTTAGACGAATTATCTTCTTACTACATACAATATTGGCTTCATAGGTAGCTAACCAATCCATGCCTAACACCACATCGAAACCTCCTAAGGCCATAACATGCAACCTAGCAGGGAACTTACAATCCTCTAACTCAATCAGGCAATCCTCAACCACCTCAGTTACCTTAGTGGACTTACCAATGGTTGTTTCTACATAGAAAGGCTCATCTAACTTTTTACTCTTATCATGCAACAAACGACAAAAGGCAGCAGACACAAAACTCCTACTAGCACCAGAATCAAAGAGCACAGAAGCATATTCATGGTCTACCAGAAACATACCTGAAACTACTTTTGGGTCTGCCCTGGCCTCCTCGCGAGTTATGTTGAATGCCCTCGCCTTCGCCTTTGAACCGTCACCCCTTCCCTTATCTCCAGCTTTAACCGTTCCTGATCCTTCTGGTTTTCCTTTCTTACAGTCTCTTCCCGCATGACCCATCTCGCCACACAGGTAACACTTCCCCACCTTGCAATCCCTAGCATAGTGGCCCTCGCCTCCACATTTGAAACATTTTCCCGTCCTAACTCTGCACTCCCCTGAATGACCTTTTCCACATTTTCTACAAGCACCTCCTTCCCTAGTATTTCCCTGTCTCCCAGACTGATCCTCAACCCTCATCCTCTTCTCTCCACTCCGGAAGTTATCACCTCCGAACCTCTTCCCATTTCCATTCTTGTTCCCATTCCATTTCTCCACCTTTTCTGTACAGGCACTGGGTCTCTCTCATCGTACAACCTCCCAGCTAAATCCACCACAGACCTAAACGTACCCGGTCTGGCTGCAATCATGTGCCTCCTGATGTCCACAGGCAAACCCTGTATGTATCTTTTGATCTTCCTGGACGCAGGTGTCACCATGTCTGGCACAAGTCTTGCAAGTTCATTGAACTTGGAGGTATACTCTTGATGAGTCATGTTCCCAGCCTTCAAATACAAGAACTCCTTTTCAATCTTGTCTAATTCCCGATGGGGACAATACTCCTCCAGCACTAACTCCTTCAACTCAGACCACTTCATCTTGGCTATCGATCGCTTCCCCTCAGCCTGGACAATATTGTCCCACCAGCACAATGCTGAGTCAACGAAGGAATGAGTGGCAAACTTAACTTTTTGATCATCCCGGCACTCACTAATCTCCAGCACCGCTTCCATCTCTCTGACCCAACGATGAGCGGCAGTAGCAGTGCCGTTATTGTCAAAGGTTGGGGGCTTGCACCTTTGAAATGCCCCATAGTTGCACCCTCTAGTAGTCTCTCTCTCGGACTCCTCATCACTATCGTCATCATGGACTACCACCTTAGGGTTTGATGGCTCCTCTTCAGACTCCTCACTCCTCCCAGTGGACTTTCCTGAATTCTTCTCACTTTCCTTCCCCTTTTTCTCAGCTTTCTCTCCATCCTTGACTGCTTTGATCACCTCGGTCACCACCGAGGGTAAGACATTTTGCATGACATTGTAGACTTCATCAGCGATAGCCTCCTTCACAGTGGGTTTGAGGGTGGCTGATCCCTCCCCCTCCGGGTGACTATGGAGGTCTGACTCCTCATGAACAGTCTCGGGAGCTTTAGCTTTGCTCCGGGTGACACGTGGCTCAGTAGTACGCCCGCCACGAGCACCTCCTCGGGTTGCCTTTCCAGATTTTCTACCAGCCATAACTAATTTCCTATAAGATTCAAACACCAAAATGGTTATTCAAGATAATTGCTCAGATCATTATAAGTATGGTAAGTCCTTAATTACAGTGGCCAAGTGTGATTAACCACTTACCTTACCCTCCTGTCCCAAGCAATCACTATCCTAACACATATTAGTATTCAAATCTACAAGCACATAAAACAAATAGCACACGCATATAATTCCGGTTTACTTGAAACTTTTACCTGATGGCACGTAGCTACTTGGATTGGCATCCTTCATTTTGTCCCATTTTCAGTTTAAGTTTAGATTTTGAAAATAGTTTACCCAAATCTCTTAAACTTAGGCTCTGATACCAACTTGTAAGATCCCGTTCCCGGGAAGCCTCACAGTTGGTTAATCATAGCATAAAATCAGTTTTAATAATAAAACATTGTAGCGGAAATAATTAGACATTCATTTAAACCTTTGAAAACACACGTACTCATACAATTGTCATTTAACTGTAAACAAAACATATTACTTGTTCTTAAATTACAATAAAGATTTTCATAAACTTGAATGCCATCCATAGCTCCCCAAGTAGCTCCGTGTGCCATCCTCAGCATCAGCACTTACCTGCCAACTATTATGCATAAAAGTCAGCTTCGCTGAGCGAGTTCTAGTTTTAAATATTATAAGAAAATATAAACTTTATCCTTCATATAATGACCATGCATACAACATAGAATATAACATTACTTGCATCATAATAAGCATGTTCATTTCTTTCATTCTTTCATTATCTTTCACTTTCATCATAAACGAGATTGCACAAAGCAAGAGCTCCATGTTGATTGACAACAAATGCCAATCCCGGTCGGTACACATGAAAACGGTAGCTAACCCCCGACAGTTGATCCACACTGCAAGGCATATAGCCCGCTCATGAATACAGATCCATCATCATACATCAGACTCACATAAGTGAAGTCTATCATAGTGCTTGCAAGACTTTTCATCATTAAACGGGCCCGGGGGTAACATTCATTAAGTTTCACTTTTCATTAATATCATCTTCCTCTTTAGTATATATAATACGTAACTTATTAAGTACACAACATGCCAAGTACTAATCATCATAAAACATAACCGACCCGCCGCGGGACAGCCGGGGTTCGGGGGTCAGCCCCTGACAGCGGGGTCCTAGGGGCAGCAGCCCCTAGTGGGGTCCAAGGGGCAACGCCCCTGGCTGGGGCCGGGCTGCTAGGTCAGCGCGAAAAATTTTTATATTCAAACATCTATATAGCATATTTACTTATAGAAAAATCGTCCTTCTTGTTAAAACCCCTTAAAATCTTGGTCATTTAAAAACGTAATTTAGTATGCATAATAGCCCCAAAACATGGAAAAACTTATAAATAGGGGATCTAGAACTCATCTGGATACCACGAATAACTTCTAGGCTAAGCTTACAAGGCTAGGATCACTCTACACAGCCTGCAGAATAGCTAACACTTAAAGGGGTTAATTTCTGCCTAAATTCGCTGCTAATTTCGCTGCAAGATCAGCAATTTCGCAGCTAGGTTCGCCAATAGTTTCGCTGCTAGTTTCACCAGCAGTTTCGCTGCTAGTTTCGCTAGCACATTCGCTGCCAGTTTCGCTGGCATCTTCGCTGCCAGTTTCGCTGGCATCTTCGCTGCCAGTTTCGCTGGCATCTTCGCTGCCAGTTTTGCTGCCAGTTTCGCCCAACTTTCGTTGGAAAAACACGTCTGCGAAACTACATGCGAAATTATAATTTCGCAGGAAGATCCACAGTTTCGCTGATTGAATATACAAATTCGCTGGATGAATATACAGTTTCGCAGATCGCATAAAAATTACGAACCAGTCCGTTTTTAACCCAAAATCATAACTTTTTACGTCCAATCTCTTAGTTTATCATCCATGAGGCTAAATCTGAGCTTTATACATGTTTTCATACGTAAAAATGTGACCTTTATGCGATTCTTTGCAACTTTTCAAAACCCAAAACCCTAGAATCCGGGTTTGATCTACAGAAGGGTTTAGAGGTCGATTCTTACCTGGATTTGTTGCTTCTTTCTTAGATCTTGATGCTCTAACACCCAGATCTTCAATCTCTTAACCTTGGAAGCTTCAAATCTTGAGTTTTCTCCACTTTCTCTCTCTACTTTCTCTCTCTACGAATTTTGGTGGCTAGGGTTGTAATGATGGAGATGGAGCTGGTTTTGGGTGCTTAAGGGCTGATTATGGGCCTTTAATCCCATAGGCCACTACCCAATAAGTCTAATTTTAGCCCATGACCATTTCTTTACCTTATTAAAATACCCAATAATTAAGCCCATTATCCTTAATGACTCGTTTCGACTTTTCGGGGTGTTACAATGACCTGGTGTACTTCCTCAACAACAGCCTCCTTTACCGAGGCCCTCAAGTTCGCACTCTTATCCCGAGCCTCCGGATGAGGGGTCTCAGGTTCTGCAGGAACCTCTTTCTCAGCTCTAGGCCTTCCTCTTTTAGGGCGTGGTTCAGCATCAGGGCCACCACGGCCTCCACCCCTAGAAGCTCTAGAAGATCTACCACTAGCCATTCTCTGAAAGATTCAAACACCAACACGATCATTCAAGGAAACAACTCAGTTTATGTCAAGTATAGTAAGTCCCTAATTACAGTGGCCAGTTGTGATTAGCCACTTACTTTACTCTTCATACCCCAAGTATTACCTGTCCTGACTACAGCAGTATTCAAATCTACATACAACACATAACCACATACCATGCGCACATAAAACCGGTTAACTTTAAGAAAATACCTGATGGCACGCAGCTACTCAGATTGGCATCCCATTCCCTTTTGGTCCTATTTTCAGTTTAAGTTAAGGTTTATTTTGAAAGTTTTACCCATTTCACTTAAACTTTGGCTCTGATACCAACTTGTAAGGCCCCGTTCCCAGGACGCCTACAGTTGGTCATCCATCGCACATAAAACATATAATTACATTTGCCTTAGGAAAACATTGCAACGGAAACATTCAAAAATGACATCTCGTTTCATTATAATTACTTTTGCCAAATAATACGTCATTATCCGGTTACAAAATACATGTTTGCATTACATCACAAAAGCTTTATAAATGGATGTCATCCCAAAAGAGCCGAGTAGCCTTGTCGTGCCATCCTCAGCAATCATTTACCTGCCAACTGGAAAACGTATAAAAAGTCAGCGTTGCTGAGTGAGTTCTAGTTTTAATAATAAAACATACTTCACTTTCATTAAAACTATTCCTTTTATCATGCGATCATTCAACATACGTATACACAGATAATGTCATTATTATCTTTCATCTCATTCATTATCTTTTGTTCCTTTCATTCATTCATTATCTTTCGTTCCTTTCATTCATTCATTCTTCCGAGTCTTTTGCGACGACATAGTCGCTCACCTCAATAGAAATCTCAATGATTGCACGCTATCCGAGTCTTTTGCACCCCTAGGGTTTCTCACCTTATTGCCCGTCTTAATGATAGCGAGCTATCTGAGTCTTTTGCAACAACAAGGTTGCTCACCCCAAGGCAACATCACGATAGCACGTTACTCGAGTCTTTTGCAACGACAAGGTTGCTCACCCCATAGGCAATCTAAATGATTGCACTTCATCCGAGTCTTTTGCAACACAAAGTCGCTCACCCCATATATGCTTGCAAGCCTTTCTTCCGTTCATTCATCATTCATTAATGCATGCATTCTTACTTCATGTTCCTCTTTCATTATCTTTCGCTTTACATTACATAATACTTCATTCATTCATTAACATGACATGTAAAGCCATAAGAAAGATAAACATTATAATAAGGAACATATCATACTCATTCATCATCATCATACAGGGCAACATCATACATTCATAATATGCATAAACATACAACATCATCATCATCATGCCCTACATGCTCTCTAAGGCCATAACCGTCCTCTTACATACTCTTACGGGTTACTTTACGTCAAAACTTACATTTGCACCTTCCCTCGAAGGCCAGAAGTC